>VWZG01012176.1:342651-396696 GCA_013396735.1 Grallaria varia
GTGAGGGGGGGGGGGGGAATAGAACCAGTGAAATACTTAATATACTGTCAAAATGTGTGTCCTAGTTTCATCTGGGATAGAGTTAATTTTCTTCCTAGTAGCTGGTACAGTGCCATGGTTTAGATTTAGGATGACAATAATGTTGATAACATATTTTAGTTATTCCTAAGTAGTGTTACTAGGTCAAGGACTTTTCAGCTTCTCATGCCCTGCCAGCAAGCAGACTGGAGGGGCACAAGAAGCTGGGAGAGGATGCAGCCAGCACAGCTGACCCAAAATGGCCAAAGGGATATTCCATACCCTGGAATATAAAATCAGAATATAAACTGCAGAGAAAGCTGGCCTAAGGGCCCACTGCTCAGAAACTGTCTGGGCATTGGTCTGTGAGAGGTGAACAATCCCAAAGCACATAATTTGTTTTATATAGTCTAATTCTTTTATAATTTCTATTATTATTATTATTTTCTTTTTTCTGCCCCATCCAGCTGCTGAGGGAGGATTGAGCAAGGAGCTGAGTGGTGCTTAGTTGCTACCTGGGGTTAAATCCTGGCAATGTGTGAACAGGAAATATCTGTCACCAGCTTCAAGAGGGAGGATTTTATGGAAATAGTTGACATTTAGTATTTTCCTGTGATTGATACTAGTAAGTTTTGTAAGTTGCCTTTACAAAAAACCAAACCAAACAAACAAAAAACTCATCCCGATTTGCTATGAGAAGCATCATTTTTGTTCCTGCTTTTCCAGTTGTTCTGGCACTCAAGGAAAATGATGAGGGGAAGAAGAGTTAGAATATATGTTTTGATCAAAGCAAACAAGCAATGCTTCAAGGAGGTTTGAAAAAAACATAGACATAAAACTCTACTAGTACCACTTTAAAAGTTGCAAAAATAGCCCACCTGGGAGAAAAGGTTAACACGGGGACATGAACTATGTCCATTGCAGCAAAGGAGGGCTGCAATGATTGTTTGAAATGACAAACTGTCTCAAAAAATGTTCAGCTCACGTAGATGACTGACGCATTCATAGATGTCAAGTGAACCAGGTATGCTAATCCTAATGGGGGAAAAATGGGAAAATGGTTGCAGTTAACAAAGAGAACATCCTGACTAAGAGATGAAAGTTTCAATGTGAAGTTGTCCATAAATGTCACTGCTAAATATATGGACCTCAGTCCTTCATATAAAAGAGAGACTAGTGACCTATGTGGCATAAACAGTGACAAAATTTAGTGTCGTGATAGCGAAGTAAGGGAGGAATTTTTGTGTCTTTGGCAATAATGAACTGAAACTGAGTCTATTTGTCCTTCATCTTGCGAAAATTATCCCCATTCTTTTTTTCAGATGGTAGCTAAGTTTTGCTATTGGCATATCGAGAGAAAAAAAGTGGTTGCAGAAGGACACGTGAGCATTTTTTGTGGAAGACACCAGAAAAGTTGATCTGTGAGAAAGTAAAAAAAAAAATACTTAAATCATTAGCACAGATTTATTTTAGGCTTATGCTGAACAAACAGTATTTGCAGAGACTAGAAATACTGGCTATGTTTTATATTAATACCTGAGGAAAAATTGGCCCTGAAATGCGGAATTATTTACCCTGGCTCAACCAACTTCCTAGTTTAATTTCCTTTAAATGCCTGTATTAGAAGCTTTTATAGCTGAAAAAGTTATATTGCATATGAAGTTCTTCGTTGAAATTGTGCGTTTGACATTATGATGTTTGCAAATATGCCTGAATTAGTGGCTATTTCAGCAGGTTTTGCAGTGGAATGAGGCCTTGCACCTGTCCCTACAAGTTTCTGTATTCTTAAGCTATGCGGTAGCTGAAAGCACTTTCCAAATATTGAATTGGATACTTTCAGAAAGTTGTAAGGTATGTGAGGTTATTTCACCTCGACATGAAGAAACATTTCCAGTTCCCAGAAATGAGGGGTACTGAAGTCAGCACTTAGAGTAAAAAGGCTTTAAATAAAATACTGCATTAGGTGCCTGAGCCTCCAAATTCAGCAAATCTAGAACTCGTGGGTTTAGATATTGGAACAAGATGGCCAGGGAAGTGGTGGAACAACCATCCCTGGAAGCACCTCAGCACCAAGCTTCCATTACAGTTATGGTTAGGCTTCAGAGAGCCAGAAAGCCTACAGCTCCAAGGGCATGGGGTCTGGAAAAGTAATGCCAAAGGGATCATGGCAAGGCACCAACATTGCTGTCTCCACACCGTTGTAATCTGGGCCTCCCATGGGGAGGAGGTACCTCAGCCTCTGCACCAAGTTCCAATAGGGTTAGAGTTCAGAGAGCCACAGTACCTACAGCTCCAGGGATACCGGGGCTGGAAAACAAATGCCAAGTGGGGCATATGCATCAAAGGACACTGTCAATATAAAATCAGGTTTTTTTCTCAATAGCACTCTGTAACATTTTGTTCTTTGCTGCAAATAGTCCAACTTGAGCAATTTCCAAAGAACTAATTTTTGTCACCACCCTGGGTGTAAATGTTCTTGTGGTAAAGACTAGCAAATAGCGAAATAGCGATTTTGGTTTTGTTTTGCCTTTTTAATATATAAAATTTACTCTGTTTAAACCTTAGTCTTGAGTTGCAATAAAGGGTAAAGTACAAATGGCAAATCCCTCAGAAAAAGCCAGTGGAAAGGTGGATGATTTTAATTTCTTGTAACATTTAAACAGTAGGAGAGATTGACTGTAACCATCTTCTGAAAATGAGCATCTAACTTCAGAGGAAGCTGTAAGTTTGCTGATGATATGCTGTCCTTTTTGAGTGCAACAAAGGAATTTTTCCCAATATAACCACACATATATCTTCACAGAACTTTTACCACAGAGCATAGTAATACTCTGCAGGACTTTCATCGAGTATAATAATAATAAAAATATTCTGTTTACACACACTTTCATTATTTTGTAGCAGGAAAACTGAAGCAATATAAATTCATTTTTATAGTGGTTGGTGTCAGTTAATACACTGTTCTTCCAGAAGTAATGTATTGTAATATAAATTTCCTGTTAAGTCAGTGCAGAACAATGTTTAAGTGACACTATTTGTGAATAAGAATTTATTTGTGACTGTGACATAATTTAATGGAAATATATTGCTCTAAAATTAATAGGTCTGATGTCAGATTGATGGTTTGTACTTTGATTATTCATAGTATTTATAGAAGTCCACCATCCCACATGCATACAGAAGAAAAGATTATCAGCTATTCACTATATGAACACATAGCTTCATTAAAAAGCTCTGGAGATGCATGTAAATCATGAAAGAAGAGCTTGTGTTGTTTGCACTATAAAACCTTGCTGAGATTCCATTTGACTTTATTTTATGTTCCTTTTATATATATGTGCATTTTATCTTTGTATATTTTGAGAGGATTTTTTTTCTTTTTTTTTTCTTAAGTTCCGAATCTCTTCTGAAACGCATACCGTTAAACCCACCTTAATGTTTTCACTTCTTCAGAGAAGTGTAAAGTCTGACTTGTTGGAAGTTTAGCATAGAATAATGATGGGAACAAAAGTGTGTTTACTGTTGTTGTCACTGAAAGATGGTGGGTTCATGCTCCATGAGACTAACAGATAGAAAGAAAATCAATGGGACCGGAATCTTTTTAGAGAGGGTGCAAAGGCCAAGAGGTCTGAATCCAACTCCTCTAACAGCTACTTATACTTTTTGAATTATTCAGGTATTTAGCCAATGATAGAAAATGTTAAGTAACATACTTCACCTGAATATATACTTGTAGTAGTCTTGAGTGTTTTAAATGTGAACTGTCTGTAAGTCCAAGGGGAAGAGCGAGAGCTCCTGTAGGAAGAAGAATGGGATCTGAGAAGGCAGCAGAGAGGTCCTCTGGTGAGCAATGGGGCTTGTGGAGATGTTCACACAAGCCTGAAGAAAGCCTTTTGGGCTGTTTGTGAGGAGGTTTCTGAAAGCTATTATCAACACAAGGATGACATTAATCTGGCTGTTTTTCACCTGAGCCCTTGCTAAACATCATATAAAGGGAAGGTTCTTAGCACTGTTTTGGAAAGGTAAAGTTCAAGGTATTTCTGAAATCCTCATTCTTGCTCTAAGTCAAAGGGAATAAACAGCAATCACTGCCTACAAGAAGAAATGCAGTTCAGGTCTTCAACGTAGTGTTACCAACAGGTTATCTTGTTCTTTTGTTGTTGATTTTTTGTTTGTTTGGGGAATTTTTTACTTATTTTGGTCTTCTAAAATTTCTGTTTGTAACTAATATTGGCCTGAGAGCAAAGACATAAAAGTACAGATGAGGATGTGGAAGACCCCAGGATTGGAGTGACAAGTTGAACCAGGAGTTTTAGTTTTAAAAATATACAAGGCTCCAAAAATTGACCCACTGAATATTTTTAAGAGCCCTCAGTTCTTTAATGCCTTTTAATGCTACCGCATAAAGAAAAGATGCAGCACGTGTTTTCTCAGGACATTCTTTTACTGATAACTTTAGAAAATAAGGGAGAAAGTAGGGGAACTTGGCAAAAGTTTAGAAGGGTAACATACAACCCAGAGAGAGCATTCCATAAAGCTGTGACTTAGCACATGCTAACCTGTACAACTTAGCAAAATCTTACCCATTTGGTCCAAAGTTACCCAAAATATTAAGAAAGGAGATTAAGATAAGGAGTAAACTAAGGGAGAGAAAAGAGATTAAGATAAGCTCAAAGTTAGCCCTGGAGAGTCCCACGCAAGTCCAGCTTCCATGAGGACTCAGGCAGATGGTGGCCGTGTGCTGCTGTTTTATGTGCTTTGGCCTCCTGTGGCCACACGTCCCAGGTGGGACTTCCAACCCACTGGCCACGCTGGGGCTCTGGGGTGGGGTGAAGGGTGGTGCTCCCACTGTGTGAGCCAACCTAAGTCTGGGTCAGGGGCTGCAGGTGGTGTGGTGTGGGCTGTGCTCCTGGGCTGCCTGTGACTGACAGCTGCTCTGGGGTCAGCCTAGGAGTCTCCCAGGGACTGCTGTGGGGGATGCAGCATTGCCTCACCCCTGAGATTTGACCTATCCCTTCCCCACAGACACACACTTGAGTTGGTTCCAACCCAATAATACAGTAATTCAGTGTCTCGCAGGATGTTATTTTGACTAAAGTGAAGATACTGTGTTCTTTAAGCAAGTTCTCTTGCACCCGCCTTTCTCTTTCCTGGCTCCTCTTTACCCCTTTGGTAAAGCAGTGCAATTTAAAGACTTTTTTACTGTGGTTGAACAGAAAAATGAAAAGGAAAAAAGAACTTCACACTATCAAAATGTGTCCTTCATTATATTCCTTTTTCTAAGCACTTAAACTTTTATTTGTTTCTTTGTTTTAATTCCTTTGGAGCACTCAAATAATTTAAGCTGATCTCAAGCTTCATTTTTATGAATTTGTGGGGGAGAGTGGTGTTTGTGGAAATTACTGTTCTCTTTTTCTAGATCCTTACTCTCTTTTACTTTTTGATCTTATTTTAACTGGGATTCCCAGCAAGCTGCTCATTGCTGTGCTAGCTTGTGTTCTTGTACCCTTCCCATGCCAGTGGGAAGACAAGCATGAAACTAACTGGGATCATGTCGTTCCAGTCACTTTAACATTGCTACTGCTGCCTCAAGCATCAAATTTTACATTGGAGGAGAAGAAAACACAGTCATGGGATGTGATGAGCCTAAAGGCTTCTCCCACTGTGGTGTTCAAACAGAAGGTGTAGGAGGCTTTATGCAACCCTCAAATGAAAAACCCTGCACGCAGTTTCAACTGAATATGAAGCTTTTTTTTAAGTATTTTGCATGTTTTTGAGCAATCTTTTTGCCTCACATATTTTGATGCACTTTAATGTCAAATTTCGTATTCTGTGTAGGCCCTGGTGTGTATCTGTGTTCTTTCCCAAGCACAGATATACATGTGCACACACAGACACGTGCATGCATCTTCCAGGGAAAATGTCATGTGCATCAGGGTATATTCATACCTCTTTTGAGATGTAAGGGAAAACAGTAAAGCATTCCCATGAAAAATGAAGTGTTACCTACTGCAAGTCTCTCAATGCCACAAAGAGCACAGAGGGGCTGTCACGGCATGTCAGCCTTCATCCACTGCCTAGTTTGTATTGAGACAGTGAAGCAAAGCACTAGCCTGTGATTTTAGTTAACTTATCCTAAGTCTTCATTTGACAGGTAGATGAACAGATTCTGTGAAACTCTCATCTGTTTACTTCTGGGCTTTTTTGACTACATGAATTTATTATTAATGTGCCAAATTGTGTCGTTTGTACCAAGGGTCAGATTGTCATTTATAGCTTGCATGTAGACTAAAATAAATCCCACTGTTGGGACAGACGACTCACTGCTTCTTGCTGCTAGCACAGTGCCTGATGCTTTCTTTAATCCAATAGGTTTTAGTTTATTTTTACTCTTTGCAAAACTTCAGTCTGCTTTGATAATGAACACCCAAGAAGGGGAGAGAAATATATGTAAATATATTAAATAGAAGTAACATTTTAGATTGGAAGACTGCAAATTTGGGCAACTTTGTCTCTTTGAGGGGTGTTTCTTAGGGGTCAGAGTTCCTTCAGGTGCTCTCTTATTCTCATCCCTTTTTTTCAGCATGTATGTGTTCAAATCTATGTGAGCTGCTGTGTCAAAAAGGAATCATATGTGTAGGCAAAAATATCTTGTAAGCTGTAATGGGAGATAACTGAACGCTTCTGCCTGATGTTGATGGGATTACCAGGCGCTGTGAAACACTTGGGCAAAGAGGCCTGAGGTGACGTATCAGACTTGTTATTACACCAAGGATATTGGTTCCATTTAAAATAAGAAAGTAGGGTCATCTTAGTGCAGTTCAGTTTAAAGCTTTGAAAACATCTCTTATTGGAAAGATTTGAAGTAAGCAGTCTTGATCCTTCTGCAGAATGAAGAGATCAGTGGCTGAAAGAAGTGGCAGCTGAGCTGGTGTGTTTGCCCTGTGTCCAGCCCTCTCTTTAAAAAAGGATTTCTTTTAAAACAACAAATCATAGGAAGGGGCGACTGAGAACTATTTTGTAAGAATTTCTCTCCTTTGGAAGAAACTGTATAACAGGAGCTCTTCCTTCCCTTTGATTTTTCTCTTTAAAAGAAATTCAAAACCATGTAGACCTTGTCCTAAGATACGCTTATTACAGAGTTCACTGATGTTTCCTGAAGTTGTAATCTAGCTTGAACTGTTTCCCCTGGCTATACTACGAGACAATTTGACTTTGCATGAAGTTCTGAAAAATGTATGTGGGGATAATGTTAATGTTTCAACTTCATGCTCTCTCTGCACTGCAAATGACAAAACACACTTTGAAGTGCTTTTTCATACTCTCTACCACTGCCTTTTGCATCCAAATGTGTATTAATGAAAATAAACCTGCAGTCACTTTTGGTTTTAATAGGATGTTCTGTCATCTCTTTAGTTTTTCTGTCTCTTGAATTCCTAGTTTTAAAAGTTTTATTTTGTTTGTAGTGCCAGGTCCTATACCTGCCAAATCAGTGAAAGGAACTCCTTTTGAAGATAAGATCTTCCTCAACTGGAAGGAGCCTGTGGATCCAAATGGCATCATTACTCAGTATGAGGTAATCATTAAACACCTAACAAGCACAAGATGGTTCTAGGGAAGTGCATCAAGAAAGCTGGCTGATAATGGGTGTTTATGCTCTGTAGGCAACTATTCCATTTCCTTTACAGAATACGTGATTTTGTGTAGTGATTAGATATTCAAAATTCGTAATTATGGTGCATATGTTGTTGGCTGTCCAGCCCTGTCAAGTGGCTTTGGCATGTGAGTATAAGTGCTTCAAAAATCTTACATTGTTAATATGCACTATTCCAAAGCCATGACAGCCATGATCTGTTAAATCTTCTTTGTTGAAAGAGAAGTTTACATGAAAAGTAAGGTGGTTATTAAATTTGGAGCAATGTTTTTTAAGCTTTGTTAGATCTTTAGATATCACCCTTCAAGGAAAGCTCCGTGTATATTCTGTTTAAAGTGTATTTAATGTATGAGCCTTCTGGGGACCTCCACAGGAGGTTAGCAGGTAACACAAGCTAATTTGAGCAACAAACACCAGGCTCTCCAGCACTCCTTTTTTAAAAGAACAGAGGGTATAATTTTGTTTACTAGTGAATTATAGGAATGCAAATCAACTAAGAAAACGAAACAACTTTAAAATTTTGTTTCTTTCTTTATTTAATGATAAGAAAGTCCTTTAAATAGTGTGGGTTAACCCAGGTGGACAGCTCAACCACAGTCAGCCGTTCGCTCACTTCCCTGTGTGGGGATGGGGGTAGAAACCAAAAGAGCAAAAGTGCAAGCTTTTGCTTTTTAATCACAAATCCAAAACACAGCACCACATGAGCTGCTCATTGGTTTAGTGGTGGATTTGTCCGTGTAGGGTTAATGGTTGGAACTGATTAACTTAAAGATCTTTTCCAACCTAAATGATTCTACAATTCTGTGATATCCCCAAGACAGGTGGGTAGCTAGATGAGCCTTTTGTTTCCATTCCAGCCAAGCTAACTAATCCCCATGTGCCAAAAACCGTTGTTACAAAAATCATTATTTTCACAGGTCAGCTATAGCAGTATACAGTCGTTTGATCCTGCAGTTCCAGTTGCAGGACCTCCGCAAACTGTGTCGAAGCTGTGGAACAGCACACACCATGTCTTCTCACATTTGCACCCTGGTACTACTTACCAGTTCTTCCTACGTGCAAGCACTGTCAAAGGGTTTGGGCCAGCAACGACAATCAATGTAACAACCAACATCTCAGGTAAAAACAAATAACATAAAATAAAAACAGGGAAGGGGAAGAGGGAAAATGTGTTTTGAATATTTAGACTTGAAAAATTGTGAAATGTAAGAGAAAAAAACCCAGAAAATCCTACTGTGTTGTTAAATTATATTACTAAAAATGTTTTAGAGTGTATTTGCAAAACAGCAGTGTAAATTCAGGGCTAAATCCTTTACCATGAGGTGGAAATTGCGCAGCTGTAGTTGTTAACTGGGTTTCTTTGGTGTAATATAGTACTTTCATCTAAAGGTTTTGAACTGCTGTATAAACCTTAACTAATTAAGCCTTTCAGCACTCCATAGGTCACTAAGAACTGTATTTGTTTTGCAGATTAGTAAAGTCAGATGCAGAAAATTAACTGACTTTCTGAAGGTGACACTACTTAGGAGCACACAGCTGTAACAGAATCGGGGCAAAGTGGAAACTTCTTTTGCCAGATTCATGTAGATATGTTTCCTTGTGCCTTTATTCACTCTTTGTCTTAATAATGCACCACAAACTCTAGAAGACAGGGATGTCAAATGGAATGCTTGAGGATTTTTATTTTTCTAAATTTCAGTGTTATTCTCAAAAAATGAGATAGTGTCTAATGCAGTTGATAGCAGAAGGTAAGTCAATGCTATATTTAGAGAGACTGTTGATTTTGTGACAGAGTGACTTCAGAGCTTGGCAGAGATCAAAGAAGTCAGTCATTTAGAAATTTAAACAGCACAAAGCAGGCTATTTTCCTTATTATCTGCCATAACGAAACTGAGATTATCCTGAAAATGGAAGTTAATAATGTATCAGAATGCACCTATGATTTTTATGGGAAAGTACTCATGTAGTCTCCTCACTCAGTTCCTGAAAACATGCACAAAAATAAAAATGTGACAAAATTCAAGGCAGAGCTCCTTATATTATGTATCAAGTGAAATGCTGTTTTTGTCTTAGTTAACTGGAATAGCTTGCTGAATTCCACCCCTGCACATAAGCACTAGCATTCCTCATACCCCTGTCCCTTAAAAACAACCCAAGGCACAAAAAATACCCAAGTGGTGTGCTCTGTTCTGTTTTTGTACCTTTTAGGTTGTTTTGAAGTATGATATTTTACTCGGGTTGTTTTAAGGGCCTTGTATTTCTCTACAACAAATTCTAGTTCATAAGTTTTCGGCTATAATGGTGGTGCAGTATTTGCATACTTGTCTTCTAACCTCTTTGTAGAAGGGAAAGAAAAAAATTGTGTATCTAGCTACCATGTCTGTCCCCCAGATATTTCAGTATTTTGAGAAATAGGTGTCTCAACGTGTTTAGATTATTTAGGACTACAATGTGTTCATGCTTCTTCAGATATGCCCTCTTGTTCCAAACAGAAATTTGGGAAATTTTGTCCAGAATCCAGTATAGCACACTTTCTAGTCAGAATATGGATCTGTTAGTTCGCAAGACTTGTTTAATACTAGGAAAGCTTAAAGGCGGGCTGTGACACCTCTTGTAACTGAATTTCAGCCTGGTTTTTTTTTTTTTTTTTTACATCTTTTTTTATGCTGAACTGTTGTCTAGCTTCACTCTGCATAACTGATACGTTATACGAAGCAATGCTTGTGTCAGAAAATGCTAGCTTTAGTTTAATGAGGAGTGAAATTATTCCTTTTAGCCAAGCTTACAAGTGGTTCCTGTGATTCTAGTGAACATGGTGTATACAGTAATTTTAAAATTAACATTAAATGAGCATTAATTCTATTAAAAAAAAATTTCCTGAAATAAGAGCAGTTTGTGTTCATCTAGGATCTGGAACTACTGAAGCAAGGCTTTTAATCTTTCAATGCTCTTCTATCTATTGATATATTTTTGTGAAATTATTATGACTTAAATGATTGACATCCTGCTAGGAAACATCTTTTTGTGAAAGTTCATTTTGAAATATACAGACATCATTTATGATTTTATAATGATACAGCCACATATCAAAAAACCCTATAGAGATAGTTTTCAAACTTGTGAAAAATTAGTAATTAATAGAAATCTATTGTTTTCTGATTCCTAGAAAATCCTGTTTCTTTCCTTGCACCAGGGCTGAAGTCAGCAACAGTATTACCAGGGAGGACTGTAACAGGCGGCAGATTAAAGTTAGATGGTTGCAGTAATCACCAGTATCAGCCATCCATCCCACAGCGAATGTTGCTGCCATGGGGCCTGACAGTCCACTCCCGAACTGCCTCTAGTTTGGACTCTGATTTTGGATTTTTGTAGTGGTTCAGAAGCTGATTAATGAGCAGCCTGGCCATACATTGTTAGGAATGGGTAGAGGAAGCGATTCCTCTATCCAGTTCTAGTCCACTGATACCTGTCTATGCAAGCCCAATTTTCCTGCACTCTGGTTGGTATTGACATTGTCTCCCATAACATTCAAGAGGAAATGTGAAAGGTTCTCAAGGAGGGAAAAGAGACTGTAGTTATTTGTAGGGTAGAAAGTGTGAGGCCAAAATGGTTTTTTGTAGTGTTAGGATTTCTTGGCAGTCACCTCCTCTGTCCTTCTTGAACAAACCTGTTTAAGTTAGTACGTGTCATGATTTGGGGGGAAGCAGTTAGGGATGGGGTTATCAATTGTTGGTGAAGTCCCATTCGTGCTGTAGTAGATTATACCTGATTGGAAAAATCATTTAAAAATACCCCCATGGCTGACAAAGATTGTGGCTTTGTACTATATCACACAGCTACAGTCTCGTGAAAATTCAAAATATTTTCACTAATTTGTTTCTTGTTCTTTTCTTTCCCACTCAACATTAATCAGCTCCCACTTTACCGGACTATGAAGGAGTTGATGCATCTCTCAATGAAACTGCTACTACAATAACTGTGCTCTTGAGACCAGCACAGGCCAAAGGTGCACCTATCAGGTAAAAAAATTAAAAAAAAATAAAAATTAAAAAAATCAAGAGTAGTTTTGGTTTCAGTTGAATATATGCTGTCTCGCATTACATAGAGCTGTACATTTCTGAGTGATATTCATTTAACATTACTATTGTTTTTCTTACTTATACTGAGCTTGCCAACAGATGCATAATTAAAAAACCTCTTGATTTGACAGGGTTTTTTAAAGATAGCAGTGACCTGAAACATTCAGCTATCTGTCCTGTTTGATGTAGATTCCCCAGGACCACCTTCTAGCCATTATAATTTCATTTTACTTTCTCACAGTGTCTCTGAAATATGAGGTTGAAAGGTGTTTGTCAGAAAATAGATTTGAAAATAACACTTCCTCTCCAGTGCTTCAAATCACCTAGTCTATAGCATATATGTATGACTAGAAAATTGGAAACTCAGGGGAAATGGGAGGATAAAAGTGATGAATACAAACTATTTGACCTTTTTCTTCTGAGAGTGCATTTTACTAGGAACCATGTAGCAAGCTATTAGATTTTATTTGGCGTGTCCCATAATCATATTAAAATGTTTCATTTATATTAACTTTGAGGGTTCTTATCCTTTCTGCTCTCTGTTGAGAGATAATTTAATTCTGTTTGCAAAGATCAGTCCGCATCCTGATCTTTGCTTCTACTTGTTAGTGCAAACATTTTGTTATATTATTTGAATCCATTTGTGTTTTACTGATGTGGCTGCATCAGCAATATTCAGGGGCAGGGTTGACTAATTGGGGGTTAATTAGCTGCTGAGCATCAGAAGGTTTTCATGCTATTACCCTTGTGACATTTTAGAGAAATGCGGGCTAATGCATTTCATTCCGTGTTACATTGTCAGTTATCATGGCTCAGCTGATTTCAAGTCATGTGCCCAAAGCCTAAAAGCAAAGGAAAATTAACTTTCTCATCTGTTTCCATTAAGAATATACGTTTTATGTGGATGTTGTGCGGATGAGTCATGTACCTATAAGCATTTTTATGTACTTGTCATATAGTCACCCTTATGATTGATAAGATCAAGTTATGTATTTATATTCTGTCATAAAGGATAATCCAGGTTCATCTCCGTAATAGGAGATTTTGATGTGTTATATTTAAAATTGTAATCCCATGTATCATTTGTTTCTGAAAGATTGCCCTGGGGCAAACCCAGGATTTTTGGGGAACAAGACTACTGTTAGTACAGGACTTGGATTCATAAAAGAGATTTGTCAGACTGCAGTTAGGATAGGTCAGGAAGCGACATCTCTTCTTCAGGAACAGGAACCAGAAAGCCCTTTATTATATCAGAAACTACGGCTTATATAGACCTCAGTATTGACACATGTCCATGGACCATTGGCCTCTCGATACATAAATAATTCTTAATCGGACTCACAGACTGCACATGTCAGATAACAATGACTCATCACTTTAGAGACCGGATTTCCGTTCTGGTGTCGCAGCCTTTCCTTCCGTGTATATCACCTTGACGGTGTGCAGAAGTTCCTAGCACAGTCTAATCACTCCAGAGAGACTCCAGACCAGCTGGGGCCCCCCATAGCGATTTATTTTTTTTTTTTGATTAATACAGTAGAAACCAAACTTATGATCTGAATATGCTCCCTAGTTATCCAGGCACATACAGTCAATTTATACCTTTGTAGGTGCTTTTAAAGACTTCCAGGTGCCCTGCTGCTGGCCCTAATCAAAGCTGTCCATTTTGGGAAAATGTGATATCTATCTCTCATATCATCCATGTCACATCCTTTCAGTCTTGTGTCTGGTCACCGAAGGGAGCTGATGCATATTCCTGCTCAGAGCATGCCTGCCAGACTCCGCGGGGATCTGCTGATGGTGGTGGTGCACATCTTCTTTACAGCAACTGCTCTGGGGCAGTATCTGCCAACAGCAGCGGGCTTCCACCTTCAGTCCCACCACTCCCCCTGAGAGGGTCAATCTTGAATCTTGGTTTTCTCTCCTGGGGGTGGTTTCTTTTGTGAACTGGCAGCATGATGGGATGTAGCTGGAGAGTTACTCTTCCTGGATCAAGAAGTTCTGGCTTCCCTGCACCATGCTGGCAGACAAGTAACTTGCTGCAGAATAAATTCGCAGCACACCATCTCATTTTTATTCTCCCAGTTTTCCTTAGAGCTTCCTCTGTTCAATGGCATGAGCTTGTCAGTGTCACTATGAAGGTGGCAGAAAGGATCTATGTACTAAATGGTAAATAGATAGTTTGACAGGGATAGTTTCATAGAGTATTAGTTACTGTTGCTTGACTATGTTGTCAAAAAAGCATACGTCTTTCTTCCTGTCTACCATCTTCCCTCTCTGCTTCATTTAATTTCTAAAATCTAAAATATTGCATCATATTTCTAACACCAAGAGGTCAATGAAGTAAGTCCTTTACCATAACTGGAGAGCCTGGCTTTGTTTTTAAAACAAACCAGGTGTTTTATTCCTTACTTGGAATGAAAAGCATTCTCCAGGGAAATGCAGAAGATATGGTCCTGTTCTCTTTTCTGAAGTTATGCATATTGCAGACAGATATTTTTCAGCAGCTTCATAATGGAGAGATAAATGTAGCACACTGAAATTCTGAATTGCTTCAATGCAATTTCCTAAACTTTCTGATGTGTTTTAGTGAAGCTTCACCCCATCCACACTGCAGCTGTGTTTCCTCTACAAGCTGGCTTGCTGCCATAATGAGTGTTACTACTTAGGTGGGAAAAAAATGCATCACTGTGCCTGCAGCTGTGATTGAGTAGAAGGGACTCAAATGCTGTTCTTTAGACTGACACTGAAGAATACGGTTGGCTTTTTGAAAAGGTTTGTTTGCACCAAGTTCTGTAGTATCTGGAGCTGTAGATGGTCGTTTTATTTAATAGGAGTAGGTTCATATTTTAAAAATAGAAAAAAAAAAACCAAAACAGGAAAAGAAAAAAAAAAAAGCTTAGTCTGGTACTCTTTTGCTTTTACAAGCAGAATTATGCTATGATCAGATTTCCATCCCCACCTCTCCGTCAGTGCGGCCCCCCCAGGAAACAGGTGTTCCTTAACTTCAGTATAATCTATGTGTGGCTGTCTATCATTTCTTTAAGACACTAGCTCCTGTTGTCATCACAGTTTAAACATGACTCTAATCATATCTTCCCTGTCAAGTGTTATTGTGTAATCCCTATCATTCTTTATGGCTTCCTTAAATTTTAAACCAAATTACCAACTAGAAATGCAAAGGGAGACTGGGCTGGATGACTCAGGCTCACTTTGAAGCACATGCTGTTTCACCATCAATCTCGTCAATGAGATTCCAGTCAGTAAAATCAATGGTGCTTCAGTGATTCATTTGAAGATGTGATTTGTCGCTGTATTTTTTCTGAAGGTTCCTGAGTATCAGGAAAGCAATGTTTTGTTTTCAAATCCTACTGCAGATGGGAATTACAAAGATTGTATATCAGTATCAGAGTAAACAACGTTTAAATTATTAAATTTATTTTATTTGATTGAAAAAGTGTTGTTCTTATACCTTATGCAAAATTACATTGTTTTCATTTTGAAGCAAGACTAATTAAGTGGACCATGGCAGGGAGCAGTTAAAATTTTGTCAGTTAGAATTCCAAGAGCTGGGATTGAAGCTTAGGCTGTCAGTGAGCCTGGCGCTTGTCAAAGGAGAGGAAGCTGTGTCTCCACTAGACACGTAGAAGGAAATGTCTATCTGGTATTTAAAGTCTAGTCAGAGTAGGGCTGAAGGATGAACAACATATTCACCACTGCCATAACTCTTTGGGAGCCTGAACTTTTAGGGAGAGATGAAAAGGAAAATCAGTTGTCAGGGACCTCCTTCAGCCATTTGTAATCTTTTTGGCCAATAGGAAGGTACTGTATAGGTTTTCTTAAGTTAACGACAAAATAAAAAAGCTTTTTTGATGTGAAAAATACTTTCTTCATGGAAAACCTCAGCTGAGGAGCTCTTCAGCTGCTGTATTTTCAACATTTTCTCTACTTACCTGGCTGTCTCAGACAACTGTTTGCCCTTTGTGATCCTGATGACTTATGTAGCAGGTTCTGCAATTTTTATTATTCAGAATTTATTTAAGTCACCAGAAAGAAGGACTATTGTCATTAGGTTTTCCACTCCTCACTCTTTATTCCCCTTTTTTTATACCTTCTTTGCTATATGAAAAGACTGGGAAAAAATGCTATTGTGTTCCCTCAGCTCCAGTCACAAGAAAGCTCTCTCAATAATTAAATTCTCACTAGTACACAAAAGATAATTGAAGCTAGGATTAGTAATATGTAAAGATACAAGGATAAGCAGGGTACATAACCTTTAATTTTTCACTAACAGCCTGATAGCAGCACACCTTTACAGCTACTGAATGCTCCACTCCTCAAGTTGCAAATTTAGCTTGGAGTTCTTTCTTTACATGTTACGGCAGGGTGTTCTTCCCAAATATTATTATGTGTACATAGAGTAACAGTGCTGCTTTGGAGCCACTGTAGTGTTTAGTAAATGAGTTTAAACAGATGGTATCACAAAGGGCCCAGAGGTAAATGACTGTATTCTTCCATGCCTTGTTAGCCTATGATGTTTCATGGAAAGTACTGCCAGATCCTCTTTCCAAAGTGGATAGGCAAATCTTTTATTTAAAAAATATTTTGTGAAAACAAGTTATAAAAATAAAGTCTTGTTGAAGACTTGAAAAATTTCTGTAATTTACTAGCATTTCTTTAACTAAAAGTAATTTTTTACATGCAGGTGATTCCACTGTGTATATCTGTTTCTGATTTTTCACATTTTGTTGCATTTCAGATGTAGGGGTCCAAAAAAGCATTATTTTTGGATGTGTATTTTATATAAATTAATTTATTTGGAAATTATTCAGAACCTTTACATCTAATTGTGGTCTTATGCTTAAAATTATGCCGTATTTTTTATGTCATATTCAAAAATTACAATTTGTTTTTAAAGAATGCTATTAAGAGATGCTTTTTTTAATATTTAATTCATGCCCTTCATCTTTGATTGTTTTGTTTGTTTTGGACTACAAAGAGACTTGACCCTTAAAAAGCAGATGTGCCTTAAGAAGAAGATACCTCATTTATCCCATTGCTCTCCTGGTGCTTCTGAGAGCAGAATTTATGTTGGTCCCAGTCCACTGGCAGCTGATGAGAGAAGACTGCAGAGTGGACGGAGCAGAGACGTGGTGTCTGTGTCCCAGTGCTCTCCAGCTGATTGTCTGCTCAATTCCTGAATGGTGGTTTTAACCCTGCCTGAGTCCAGGGCCAGGCCAGGGGTGGAATGAGCACCAGGATTAAGTTCTTACCTTGGGATATTATAAATAAAAACTTTTAAAATATTTTACATCCTGTAAAGTTTGTAAAATATTGATGCTTTTAGGGTTTTTTGCTAATACATTGATATTGAACCGTTAAATATTCTGGGTGTGCAGGAGTCTTTTGCAAGTGATTTGTTGGTGCAGTCCAGTTTAACTGGAAATGGTTAATACATAGTGTTTAACACAGAAGGTGATATATAACCAAGCTCAGTTCACAGTTGGTGAGAGATATTCCCAGAACTAACTTTTTTTGCATTTTTCCTTCTCCTGGTGTTTCAAAACTGACATGACATTATATATTCCTTTTGGACACTTTGAAGGGGAAGAAAGATGCATTCCTCAATTTTTTAGGTGCAATGAAAATGGGATGCTAACTTTTTCTTTCAGCTCAAAAAAGATGTGAAACTAATTTCCTACTTTTTTTCTTCTCTCCTTTCTTCCATTCCCTAGTATCATACTTTATCTCTGCCACTATAGTTATTGGGTTTTCTGGGCAGTAGTAGCAGAGAAAATTGACAAAATAATTTAACGCTGCACCATAAGTTCTGAAAGAAGGAGGATTGTCTTTGCCTTTGCCTTTTGGAGTCCTTTCAGCAATGCAGTGACACTTCGAGAACTTGGTTCAATTTTACTTTTTCTGTTTATCGAGCTTTAAAACAAACCCAGGACAGACAATTCTGCCAGTTTCATTGAAAAGCTTCAGTCTTGTCTACGTGCCTAGGCATATTTTTTTACTATTTTTCGTAAGGTCCTCTAATGTATCTGCATAAAATTGAGAAACTGTGTGCATATATATATATGTGTGTATACGCGTGTGTATATAGTTCTTAAAAACCCCAAGTCTTTTTTTTTTGTTTGTTTTTTTTTAATAATATGCAGAATTGACTCATGCTTTCAGTACGTAGGTTCTGCACTTCTGAAGAGCAGAGGAAGCTGATGAGTTGGTAACATCCTGCAGTTAGGAAGTTCCCCTAAAGGAGAAAGAATTATAGTTACCTGTTCTGTTTTGAACAGATGATTTTGAAAAGTGACCAAGCCATGCACCATTTCAAGAGATGTATTGGGAGGTTGGGATGGTGTTTTGATAGGACGAATGCTCTCTGCTTCAGCAATTTGTAACATTTTATCATTGACAACTGTAGAGGAATGAGGCAGTCTATTTTCATGGAATGGACAGATTTCTGTCCATCTGTGCTTGTATTACAGCATGTCACTTGTACTTTAGATCTGCATAGCTCTGAGCCAAGAGAGAAGCCACAGCAAGGTCAAGAGGTGGAGAAGCCTGTCAGCGCATTCTGTCTCTAATGATATGACAACTGCAAATTGGTGCTTCAAGCACAGACTGAAGGCAGTCATTATGTTGGGTCTTGAAGCTCAGCTTTCTCTAATACTGTTTCAAAGAAAAATGCTAACTTGAGATACTTCTGATCAGCCATGAGTTTAATCTGTTGTAGTTTAACACAGTTACTTCTGTGTTTCTTCCAAAGAAAAAAAAAAGGGAAAAAAATAAATGAATAGGAGGTCATGTATAGGATTGTGTTGTTGTTTTTCATGGAAAAAATGGATGCTGCTTCTTTCTAATGGTTGAAATGGATGGCTTTGCTATATTTCAAGCCTTTGTTTCTTCTCTGCATCCATGTAGCTCCTGTCGTTTCCTTTTTTCTTTTCTTTGTTTTCTTTTCGTGTTTACACAGCTCAATTGGGTTAATGTTTTTATGATACTAGAGATTTGACTCTGGCAGATGACCTTAAAAGTTATGCCGGTTTTCCTCTGTCTCACCAGTGCCTACCAGATTGTTGTTGAGGAGCTGCACCCGCACCGAACAAAGCGAGAAACGGGCGCCATGGAGTGCTACCAAATCCCCGTCACCTATCAGACCGCTCTTAGTGGAGGGTCACCGTATTACTTCGCCGCTCAACTGCCCCCAGGAAACCTGCCAGAGCCAGCTCCCTTTACCGTGGGTGACAACAGGACTTACCAAGGCTTCTGGAACCCGCCGCTGGCTCCTCGGAAAGGCTACAACATCTATTTCCAGGCCATGAGCAGCGTTGAGAAGGCAAGTGCCAACACCACCTTTCTCTTGGAAGGAGTCAAAGACATGCCTGTGGTGACAATTAGGGCTGTTGGAGTTAGACAAAGGAGGTGTCAGCAGTGACATGGCTCCATGCTGTGACAGCATGGCAGTGCACCATTCACGTTTCACATGACCATCCTGTCATAGTAATTGCTACTCGATGAGAGTTTAATACATCTCATAGTAATTGTCTGAGCAAAGTAATTTCAGTGCTGTGACTGTCTCCTCAGTAAATAACATCTGCAGTCCTTTCCTCAATTCTCAGTACTTACACACTTCAGAAGATTAAATTGCTGCAGGATAAACAGAATGTGGGCTGTACAGTTGACTAGCAAAACATTACAAACTTTTTGAAACTCTTGCATGGAACGTCAAATAAAAAGTAAAAGTTTGCTTGAGCAAAAGTAATTCCAGGCTCACTGTGTGTTTGTGAGAGTCTTTCTGAGAAGGTGTAAGTCAGGCTTGCATTGCTGCTGTACAGTAGTAGAAGTATGGCTGTCACTCACCTTCATTACCTTCTTGGTGTTTCTCTTTAACTCAGCAACAGAGTACTGCTGCAGGCTGGGTATGCATATGGAAGGAGGAAAAGTGCCAGGGAAAGAGGTTCCAGGTGGGAAGAACAACTGTGTCTCTGCAAGCCCTGTGCTGTTGCTCTTGAATGATTTTTCCTCTTGTAAATGAAAAATGAGGGAAAGGAAAATAACTAGTGAGGAGGGAAGATGTGGTAGACACAGAAGCATTAAACATTTTTAAATGTAAAATTTTGATTTATAGTTTAGAAAACCGAAGTGTCCGTGCAGGTCAGAAAGGAACTAGAAAGGACAACTACATTGATAGCTACTGATATGCACCAGAACTGTTGGAAAGGAGCAGAAGCAGTGTTTGCCCTTCCTTACATTTAGGTTTTTTTAGGTGGTGACTAAACAAACCTTTGCTAGCAAGCAGCCTTGCCTTGGGGTCTTTTGAAGAAAATTTCACTTTCTACTTATGGTTATAAAAAACTGATGTGCACCAAGTCAGAATAGGGACAAAGCTCTTCGAGAATTGGATGTTTTCTTCTGATTCAAGAGACCATTCCCTCTTTTTAGTTCTTATCTATAGATCTGTATGAAGTAAACAAAGCAAAATAAAAAGTGACTGCTAGACACTCACTGTGTTTCCCTCACCTGCGAAAAATCATTTTGTGGACTTGCAGCAGACTTCATTGTAAGGAAATTTAATTCATTACAGAATAAATATGGGTGAGGAGAAAATAAAGTAAAAATGCTAAATAAAAAAATAGAGCTCTATTTTGGCTTTTACATTTTGATAGGTAAGTATAAGATGAAGGAAGAACAGGGTATTTTTTACTTAAACTTGATTTAAGTTTGTGAAAGAGTTTAATGCTAAAATGGACTTCTCTGTTATGATTTAAAACTTTGGATCAAATTTCTGGTTTTACAGGGATTTAGCGGGAGGTTTTGAGGGGAACTGCACCACATTCTGCCAGGACAGAGATGTGGTTGTAAGATAACCTCTGAGCTGCAGAATATTTAAACAGATGTTTTGCTATAAACTAATGAGATCAGAAAAATAGGTGGAGAGAAGTAAAGTATGCTCTGAAATACACTGTAGGATTGGGAGGAGGATTTCTCTGTGGTCCTTGCAGACATATTGAACAAAAGGAGACAAGTAAATCCAGTAACTGAGGAGAATAGTAGGATTATATTGGTAAGCTTTGTGGGACTTTAATTTAGATTGAAAAATTGTCCTTAAGAAACGCTTCTTAACAGTGCCTCAACTTGAAGCTTTGCTCACTGTTTACAAGCTGTATTTACAAATTGTCATCAACATATTTTACCTGTTGCTTGGGAATCTTCAAGAGGAGAGAGATCCCAGGGAATGTGGAGTGCTGAGAAGGTGCAGGACTAAAGAGAGGATATTTTATAGAGTGAAACTGTCATTATTATATTTTCAATATAATAATGTAATAATAATTTTCAAATTACATGCTAATATTGCTTAAAGTGATCTAATGCAACAGCAGCCGCATCCTCTCATGCAACCTTATGCTATTTCAGTATGTTTGCTGGTAAAATGACTGCACGTTGTACAAAAAAGGTCAGAAAATCCATTCATGACTGACCCTCATCTCTTCAAGTTGTCCAGACTGGGCATAACCAAGTAAATTCTCTGTTCCTTTGGTTTAATTGCTGACCAAACTTCTGAAGGGAAGGAAGGGAGAAGTAAAGTTACATACAAATTGTCTTTGCCTGTGTGACTTCTGGAGCACAACGCTGTCGAACCGCTGTATCTCCTGGACAGATTGTATAGGTTTTAGGTTAACTATATCATCTGTGAAGGGATACCTGGGCAGCTTCTGTGCTCATTTCACTCTCAGAAGCACGAGGGAGCATGTTGCTGGTGTCCTTCAGGTGACTGTTTAGGAATGTGAGAACGTAGCAAGATGTGAGTTTGGAGACAATGCCGAGCAAACGTATCTTCTTTGGTGCACAGTGCTGTTGGAGGTCAGCACTGCCTCAGGATTTCTGTGCCATGACATAAACAGGAGCACCAGTATTCCCCTTTTCTTCCGCTGCACTCTCTCTTTGTATTCTTACGGCATGATTTCCATTTGATTTGAATAACCTGAAATTTTCCTGTGTTTGGATTGTCCTGCACCTTTTCTCCTCTTCATTTTTCAGGACAGTACAGTCCAATATCTAGGTTTCATCCAGCTAGGCAAAATCCCCCAGCCTTCTCTGCTAAGCCCTGAGTCATCTCATTGGGTTGTCCCAGCTGATCAGTAGATCTAGGATGAATTTTTGGAGTGGAGAGGGGGAAAAAAAAGCAACCTGATCTCACTGTTTTCTTTACTTTTTCTTTCCTCAACAGGAAACCAAAACTCAGTGTGTTCGAATAGCTACAAAAGGTAAGACGTTTGTCCCTGCACGCAAAGTAGCTTTTTTAATGAAATGTGGGTTTTCTATCCAACGTTTGAAGCGAAGCCAGTACTATCCCGCTATTTTGAACATTTTGATTGTCTTAAAATGTAATGGTCTACTGCTTTTTATTCTTTGGTATTGGGCCAGGAGAGTACTGTTCTAACAGTACTCAGAATTTAGACAAAATAAGGACTTCTCTTTTCTTCCCCCTCCCTGTCGGTGGTTTTCAAGATCTGCTTTTCGAGTGCTGAGGCATTGCAGGCAGCAGATAGATGGACTGGAGTCTGGAAAGTGCACATGGTTAAACTGCCCGTTATGCTAGCAATTATTTCCAAGCAGGGGTGGAAATAATTTAAATGAAGGACATGCCAGTCAATTTTCCTAAGTAAGTGCTCAAAGTGTTAGCTAGACATAGGGGAGGGTTGATTTGAAGGCTTGTCTCTTTGATAGCAAGTGTGTTCCAGGGCTAAGACTGACTGCGTTGCTGTGAGAGTAAATCGTGTTGACCCCATATATAGTGGGTTAATCACATACTGCTCACTCAAAAACACTGTTTCATCTTCAAATGAGGATGTAGTTGTTCTGCTTATTGTTATCTCTCATTTTGACTGTATTTATAGCCATTCATTTTGGTGGTTTGATTGTGTCGACATGAGGATTGTTTGATAGACTCTGGCAGCATAAACAGAACAGGAGCTTACAAATGCCCAAAGCATACTCTGCAGAGAGCCAGAATTTACATTCTCTTTCTAACTGCATATTGATATTCAGCATTAAACCAACTTTAGATATGGACAAGTGGGCATTTCAAGCACTGTGGAGGCAAATCAGCCTTTTTTCAGTAACTTCTTTCAATTTAAATCAGTTAGAAGCTAATGCCCCTGATGAGATGGTAGCAATCAGATGTTTCTTGAGAAACCAGAAAATAAAATTCTCAAGATGTGTTAACATTTTGATCAAGTGAGGTAAGCTAATAAAACCAGGAAATTAAAACTATGTGCTAAGTCTTCTGTGAAAAGTACATCAGCATTATTTTTCTTTTGTTTACCTGGCAAGATTAAATGTTTGAATTAAAATATAATTGCATAAACAAATATTTATGTACCACAAGCATGTATTGCAGGGATTTGAGTCTAGGGAGAGCCTTGAAAGGCTCAGAAATAACCTAAAATTTTGCAGAACTGAGGAAGGGGAGAGCAATGATCTCTCTCATCATCATAAATTTTCTGCATAGTAATAACAAAATAAGGAGGGAATTGACTTGTAGTATGAGGAAATTATTTTTTACATAACCACACACAGTCCACAGATTTGAAAGCAACATTCACGGTAATACTAGACTCCTCTGCTGCAATAGGTCACGTTCACCCCAATGACTGTAGTCTGAAGGAAAGTGGAAATGAGTAACAGGTTTCTTACCATATGCCGTATATCTTGCCTTTACCACTCTGATTTAAGACAAGTTTTCCTGAACTAACTGCATGGCCTGATATATCAGTGTTAAACTCCTTGAAAGTGGAACTAAAAACCAAAATGTTTTCTCTGACTTATTTTCCTTACTGGATGTGAATTGCAGGGGTAGGAAACATTAGGGGCAAATGCTTTCTCTTCCTCTGATGGAATGCATTTAATAGGGCATCATCACTTCAAAGTCATGTACATTCATACTTCTCAAATGAATTATATTGGTATTCTAAAACACTCTTTATAAGCTCATACTAATTTTTTTCCCCATGTTTTCATCGTAGTAATAATAATACCATGATTTGTTGTATTTGAAAAAAAAAGTGTACTTAATATATTGGTTTATGCATATGTTCATCTAGTTATCCTGGTTTGTTTGGTTTTGGGGTTTTTTTTTTAGTGTGTAAGATCTCTTTGAATTACTGACCTGGAGATGTGTGGTTACATTTCTAATATTTTCATAGGGAAAAGAGAATTTTCTCACCCTGCTTGTTGCACTCGAGTAAAGCTAATATATCCATGTAAAATCCAAAAAACTGTCTAAATTATGTATTCCGTTATACAAGTAGTGTGTAGTTCTGTGTTTTCTCCTATGATTCAAAGCAGCCTACAGTTTGCCAAACTGAATTTTGTCTTGAACATGTTGAAAAGGCATTAAAAATGAAGGGAAGGGAGCAGGGAAGAACAACATTAAAGACGCACATTAAGACAAGACAAAATTTCCCTGGTAATGAAATTCAGTATTACCAGCAAAGTTACTTTCTCATTTCTGTCTTGTTCAAGGATCTGGTGTTATCTACTGTGTATATTCATAGCAATAAGGTGTAAAGATGGAAAAAAAATATGATAGCAATGCCGTGGTTTGATGTTGGAGAACTTCATATCACTGCAATTATAATCTTGATAATTTACCCTTATTAGATCTGTTGTTTCCCTGACTAATTTTTTGTTTGCTTGGACGGTTCCCTATTAACATAATTTACATGTATTTTAGTGCAGAAGGGATTTCGCACATTTCATTCCCATGGGTTGCCTTCTGCCTTTGGGAATTGATGGAATAGTTTGTTAATTGGTGTCAAACTAATGAAAGTCAGCAAATTTAAATTGAAGCACTCGTACTTTTTTTTAGTCTGTGTATTCCAGGTGCAGTGTTCTCACGCACTTCTGAAAATAAAATGCAATGAAGTGTGAAATCATCTAAAAGAGGGAGCCGAATCATGACTAAAGTATGTTGCTGCTTTTTGTGTGTCTAGAAAGAATGCTTTTAGAGAAAACTGAGAGGCTTATTAGTATCTGGTGTATTAAAATACACTGAGTTACATTTTCATGATAGAAAATATTGGAAAAGCACCGGTTTAAAAAGTAGTCTCCTGAACATCTCCTGTGTACCTGCAGCTGAAAGATGAATGCCAGAGTGGTTCTTTGATGGCCCTGATTTAGGCTAATAATAGGATTCTCCCTTTTTCTGAACACCTATTTCCACGGTGCTTCTAAGAGTTTAATGACTGTGACTTTTGCCCTTCTGTAGGTTGGAGTGAATTGGTCAGGACGGTCCCAAGGTATTAGATCTGTTGAGAGAGTATGAAAGGTATACATACATGTACACAGTCTGCTCTCATAAGCTTTGATTCTTGAGAAAACCAGATTAAAAATAAGTCCTTGTATCACAGGTGAGGAGTAGAACATACCTAAAGCACCATTTCCATTACAGGTATAAACCAGAAAATTTATTGTGAACCATTTTAATTCCTTGGACACTTTGAGCCAATATCACCTTATTCTGTCAGCCTGAAACCCTTTCTCATTCAGAAGCTCTTAGTAACTGATGATCAGTATTTTTTTTAACATCATTTAATTGTTCTCTACCTTGTTATTTTTGAATCTAGGCAGTAGGATTGCTTCGTAGTAGGATTACCCAGTCATTAACGGTGTGGTTTCCCACACATGGTAACTGAAGAAGGAGAAAAAAAAAATACAGTATTTTCTGAAGAGTACAGAGACTGAGAGAATAGGTCAGATATTCATTAGAAATTATGCTAGGAAATACGTGTTGATTTTTAAAAAGTGTTACATATAATTTCCTAAAACAAGTTCTTCAACTTCCTAATACTAATTTAGTAAGGCAGAGTTCAACTATGGAATCATAGAATTGTTAAGGTTGGAAAAGACTTCTTAAGATCAGCAAGTTCAATGCTCAAGCTAACACCACCACCATGTTCACTGCTAAACCATGTTCACAGGTTCCATATCCACATGGTTTTTGATGCTTCTAGGAATGGTGACTCCACCACTTCCATGGGCAGTCTGTTCCAGTGCTTTACAACCCTTTTCATGAAGGAATTTTTCCTAATGTCTAGACTAAGCCCCTCCTGGCACAACTGGAGACCATTTACTAGTTCGTAATATGCACATCTCAGAATGAATATGTGATAACCAAACCTGCCTAACAAAAGTATTGATAGACTGAAGTAATTAAAAAGTGCATGCACTTCAGAGTAATACATGTTTGGTGACTGATCAGTCACATCCTGGAGCGGAGCTTGACTGCATAAAATTTTGAATGGGTTTTCACTCACACCCAGGCATTGGCATTTAATTTTACAGGCTAAAATATTATTGACTGCTAAGGGACTGAAACTAGATTAACATAGAGAAGAGTGATGCTTCAAATTATTTAGCATGTAAATAGACATTTAAGAGGACAGAAGGGACAGCAGTGCTATTATTAAGCGGTGTATATGAAGTTGACATTTGTGACAGTTTTCAGGCCGCCGAGTTTGAAGCTAACACTGATTTATGTATATTCTTTGGTTTTGTTTAGTGGACTAGAGAAAAATTTTGCAAATTTAATTAGAAGAAATCTACTGTGGCAGTAAATAAAGAAGTGGTGGGCCTGGCAGCTCTATCACAAAGTAGTTAGAGGGAATAAAATCCAAGGTTTCTCATTCCACATTTAAAACCAGAACTTCATCAACTCCGATGTTATTTTCCCTTGTGGTTTTCATTTGTGTTATTAGTTCAGGCAGCACAGAACCTCTCTATCTCAATGCGCGTTTGGTTCATACAGATGGATGAAAATGCCATTTAAAATGATGTGCATCTGGAAGTAATTGTGAAATAGCAGAAAATTACTTTTTAATCTGATTTGAGGAATAAAAAGGTCTGGGTGGTAACATTTCTACTGCAAGTGTGTATTTAGTCCACCATCATTATTGCTCTGAATTTGTTCCCACAGCAGCTAGGGACTGATCCAAAGGCCTTTGATGTCAATGGGAGTCCTTCCACTGACATTAATGTGCTTTGGATTAGGTCTTTAGAAGTCATAAATCTGTCTAGACTGTAATTGTTTTCTTGAAATTGTTCCTGGTGATGTTTCTGCTCTTAGGGAAATTTGTGAAAGTCAAATCACCTCCTGTTGCAGGATGCTCAAAAATGTCTGTTACCGATTAATGCACAAATGAAGGGAAGACGTTAAATACTAAATGTGTCTGAAATGAAGCTTCTCTCACTGTTTATGTTTGGATCAATGCTTCTAGAGTGACTTTTAGCTGAACTATCACAACAGGCACTGGAGACCCAAGTGGCAGTATAAATTTAGAGAAGAATGCAGGTGTTTCTTAAGTCACATCTTATTTTTTTACTCATTCATAGGAAAAAGCTATTAATGTGTTTAAACTTCAGTGGTCTTTTGCATAATGTCTTTTATCACACAAAGAGGAGAACTTAACTGGCTTGCTGAGCTTTCCAAAAGATGGAAACAGAATATTACCATGGCATATTTTTCTCTTTTGTGTGTGAAATTGCAGTAGCTCACCAAGCAACCACATCTGCTAGTTCTGATAAGTGATACCTTTGGTTGTAAATTAAAAAATTGCATGATCCCTTGATGGAATATTTGATGATAGTTATTAAAAAAGCACTTAAGTGGGACACCACCAGATTTTCAGACACAAAAACCTATAATATGGATATTTTCATATATGTACAAAGAGTAAGAAAATCATGGACTTCAATTACAAAAATTTCATTTGAGTAAAAAGGAATTTAATGTAACAACAACATTTATTAGGTGAAATTACCTGACTGATACGCATGGGACAGCAATTTTCAGATAATGTGTTTCTCATTCTTTATAATAAGGCACCAAAGAGAAGTACACTTTTCTTCTTGTTACTTCACATCTCTAAGAAATAAGGGGTATCTGAGGGTAAGAGCAGAAACCTATTAATTACCTAGTGTCTTTATGCTTTTGACATTGCCTGAGCTAAACCATTTATTTTAACTGGCTTTGAAAGTAATTGTAAGTATTTTGCTGTTTCTGGTCCCTTTCATAAGTCTTCAGATATGGGTTTATTGTTGTGCTTTGAATCAGTAGTTGACTGATTTTTGTCAGAAAAATTTCATAGATTGCTAATTCTAGTAAATACAATTAATAAATCTAATTTCTTTACTGGACAACTTTATTTTTAAATACATAGTGAATAAGTTTATTACATGCCAACAGTCTTTTATTAAATTTAGTATAGTTTTGAAAGTAAACATTTTAGAATTGATATGTTTGTAAGAGGAAACACTAATTATACATTTCAGTGTTTGTTGTTTTTTGGGTTTTTTAATTAGCCATTAAAATGAAAAAATTTTGAGTCCAAAGAGATAGTAAAAATTAACTTTCCTTGATTTTGAAATGTTTCAGTGTGTCTTTTAACCTAAATACTTAACAAATTACTTTGTGTAGATGCTAGATGCAGACTGAAATGTTAGAAACCTTAAAGATTTCCTAAATAATAAGAATTTTGTAAGTAAGAAATCAAGTAGAGGATTCTAGTTTATATTTAAATATTAGAGAAGGAATGTTGATGCACCACCTGCTCAAAGTGAAGATCAGCATTTTAGCACATAAGCTCTTTTAGTAGGTGCCTAGTTTATTAGGTCGCTTCAGCTATTATAAATACTATTTCATGAACCAATCTATGAGCATCGAGTGTTTTGCATCCATTGTTAGAGAATATGGAGACATAAAGGTAGAAATCTAGTGTTTTTATAAAACCCATTAGACTTTTAACTGCAATTGAAAATCCTTCATTCTGCTTATAACAGATATGAATTTAAAATTATCATTTGCTGATGCTGCTGGGTGCAGGGGGTATTTTAGCTCCCTTTTTTTTACTGTTCTTTCATCCTTTTTCATTTGTCTTTTCTTATGTCTTTACCTTATTTATGTTGTTGTAAAATTCCAAGTATTTATATAGAGGATAAACTCTATCACCACATGATAGGACTGGTCTCATTAGACCCTTTTCCCACAAGCAGCCTGTGTACACTTTCATTTTATACTGTGTTTAACTGTACCACTGGATAAAATGGCCCCTTGTAAAGCCTGGGGTTGAAGGGTGCGTGAGGTAGATCAGGCAGAGACTGTTGCCTCCAACAGTCTTCACAGGCATCTCGCATGTTCAGGCTTGGAGCAACAAGAATTTGGCTAATCTGTGCTGCAGTGAAGCTTTAGAGCATCCCTATGAAGAGATAGCACTGTTTTACCTTTTCAAAGAAAGGAGAATGGGGTGTCTAGAAATTATAAACTGTGTTTATATCCATTCAGTATTCTTCAGCCAGAATGGCACTTTCTCACGTTAGCAAGCATGCCAACATTGGCAGCCCAGAGTAGGTTTTGCCATACACATAATTTATATGTAAGTTGAATACTATATCAAATAAACGAATGAATCGCTGATCTAGAAAGATCCCTACATACAGATATCTTACCACCCTTGATAGTGCCATTAGAGAAACTGCAGTTCAAACTGATGAGGTCAAAATCAGTCATATTTAAAAGCAGTTCCATTAAATGATTCATTAGATCAAGAGATTCTAAGATACACAGATTTGTTGGATTTGGAATTTTGTAGGAAAGTCCCAGATTGTTTTGGAAGTGGTAATGAAAGCTTGAATGACACTGCAGTAGTGATGATATGCTCTGAGCCCTAGCTGGTCATCCCCATCCCTAGTTCTGATGCACTGTTATTGCAGAAGACGTCATGAATGCGTTCACTGTTGGACTAGTAATAGCTTCCTTTCTATGCTGCAAGTTAGCACTGATGCAGTAAAAACCATTTAAGTGGCAGAATGATGATATGATAATTAATAATGGGGAGTTGATGTTGATAGATCACACTTAAGCCAACACAAAGAGAAAATTAAATTCTTAAGGAGTATGCATGGCTGGTCACAAAGCTGATGGAAAAAAGGTGCCTGTCAGCAGCTCATTGCAGTTTACAAATGACTGACTTCACTCAGACTTGCCAAAATAAACTAACTTAACACAGTCAAAATAATTTTAAGTGTTCTCTAGATTAGACCAATTGCACAAGCAGTTCTGAAAGCAGAGTAGAAATGACAGTACATGCTGGAGTAGTGGTGAAAGGAGGAGCACCATCTTTGGGTGCAGCCAAAAGATCTCAAAGTCATGTTTAAAACTTCTAGAAGAAATTGAACCTCAAGGTCAAAGCTGCTTCAGTCTAACTGGAAAAAAAAACCCCACCAAACAATAACAACAACAAAAAACCCAAACCAAACCAAAAAAAAAAAAAACAACAACAAACATAAAATACTTAATCAGTGTGCAGCACCTTACCACAGAGGAGGTAGTCCTTACAATTATCCATCCTTGTATTAACAGCTGCCTAACAGTGAGATATTTTGAATAGAAGACAAAATATATTTGAGCAGTAAGGCTGCTTGCTGTGCACCTGGATAAGATGTACAAGGAGAACTTTACATCAGGAAAGAATGTTGCCCAAAGAACACAGAAAAAATTCAGCAACATCGAAATCAGAAATGTGCTTATTGATTTTTATGGAAACAGTTTATGGTCCTAAAATCAACATCACTGTGTTTGTCTGTATCTAATCAAACACTTAACTAAATGAAAATAAGCTCCACCTCATTGTCATGAACATTTCAAGGTTTTATTAAACTATTTGTGCGTCATCTCTGACAAAGCACTAAGTGAAGTTCTACAGCTAGTCACCTAGAAACAAGAAACAGCATTGCCAAGTGTAGTAGCACTTCCTAGATGCTGTCAAATGTGTTGCAGTGCAAGTCACTTTGGTTGATTGGCACTACTGCCAAATCACTCGAAGGCAGAGACTGATGCTTTGTTAGGTGCATAAGGAGATGATGGCTCTGAAGTTCAGGAGCACACGCTGCTTTCTGTTCTGATTGGATGTTGTGTACTAACCACACTATTTTTGGAACATCCAAACAGAAAGGGCTTGCAGATGGACCTCATAGAAAGGATGATCTTTTTAGAAATCAAGTGGTTGTCACACATCTGTCTATCACAGCAGGAGGTTGTTACAGGCACTATTAAAACAATTTTTGTGACAAGGTAAATTCAAAGCACAGGAAACAGAATTGAGCCTTTGTGGTTTTCAATGCTTTTGACTTAGGCTGGAGGCTTTTGTGTGAATTCAGTAGTTTGGAAAGGACTGTGAATATTCTCTATGCTGCACAGTGATGAAGGTTCTTGATCAGGATGGACTTTCAGAACCCTTCACTGTCAAAGAGGTCATGAAATATATTGCATTCTTTGACACTTATGATTAATATTTGCTTTGTTGAGTCAATAGGAAAGGTAACCACATTCAATACCATATAGATGCCAGCATGTTTAACCCGAGCATTAAATCAGAGGTCCCGTACCTGCTGAGTTGTGTTACTTGCTCTTTGCTGATGACTGAGTATTGGTTATTCAAACATATGTAGGCAGACTACATATTATTGACTGTTTCACCCCTCCTGCCAAGTGGTTTGCACAGGCCATTAGTAGAGAGGAAAAAGAGGTCCTGCTCTAACCTTGCTGTAGTGGAAAATATCCTGAGGCAGTAGTCTGTGCTAATGATAAACTACTGAAATTTGTGAGAACAGGGATGCTACCTCACCAGCATACTTTTTTCAAAATACCAGAGTTAATAGCAGAGTCATGCAGGGAACAGCAAAAGTCAATATAGTATTTAGGGTGTTAAAGCAGCGTGTCTGAAATAAGAGACATCTAGCTTCAAATCAAAGGAAACATCTATTGCGCATTAGTTGTTGTCACTCTGTGTATGCCTACAAAACTTGCACATTTTATAGTCTCCATATCTAGCACCCAAACCATCTCCAGTGCATTGCTTTCACGCTCTTGCTGCCATAAACTGCAGGACATTGCCCTGAATGCTGCACTCCTACATTGCTGTCTCATTGTCACCACTGAAGGAATGTTACAGGACATCAAATTATGCCAGACCTACTTCTCATGCCGGACAACAAATTGCCCAAAACTGGTTTCTGTGGGCAGTTGAAACACAGAGTAAAACTGAGGAAGCATAATGAGGTGGTTAAGCAAGTTTAAGGCAAATCCTTTGTTATGTGTCATCAGTTTCACAGTGTGGGAAATTAGATCTGAAGATTTCCTGCTCTGGCAAAGAATGGGCACTTATACCATCATAACATGCAAATAAAAACAGAATGAAACTGTATGGTAAATGTGAATATAGTAGTGAAACCAATTATATTTGTACATTTCACAGAATCATAAAAATGTGCATCTTTCTTGGACAACAAAACCAAGTCCTTATGTCCTGATGGAAAACAGGTGTCACGTCACTCTCTTTCTGTCCATCATGCTACTGTATTTTTGCGATTTCTCCAGGCCCAAGAATGATGCATCCCAATGAGCAAGAAATTGGGCAAAGGGGGCAAGAGACGATGGATGAATAGAGAACTCCTGTCATTACTCAAGCATAAGCAGAAAATACACAGGAGATGGTAAAAGGGTCAGGCGACTTGGAATGAATATAAAGGAGTTGTCAGAGTAAGTAGAAATGAGACAGGGAAGGTCAAGGAATTAAATCTGGTCAAGGGTGTCACGGACAGCAAGAAGGGCTAGGCTGCTCACAATCATCTCTGAAAGGTTGTGAAGATTAGGAGAGGTGCCTGAGGATTGGAAAAAAGGAAATGTCACCTGTCTTCAAAAAAGATGGGAGGGACAACCAAGGGAACTACCATGCAGTCAGCCTCACCTCAGTCCCTGTAAAGGTGATGGAGTGCCTCATTCTGGAGGCCATTTCTATTCACATGGATGACGATAAAATGGATGATCAGGAGTAGTCAGCATGGATTCACTAAAGGTAAATCATGCTTGATCCAACCTGATTGCCTTCTACAATGAAATAACTGCCTAGATGGAGGAGTGGATGTTGTCTACCTTGACTTCAACAGGACTGTGCAAGCCTTCAGAAGGACCTCTAAAGGTTGGAGAGCTGGGCAGAGAAGAACTGTTTGAAATTCAGCATTGGCAAATGCAGGGTCCTGATCATGGCTGACCTGCCTGAAAGCATCCTTTTGAAGAAGGACCTGGAAGTCCTGGTATACAACAACCTGCCCATGACCCAGCAGTGTGCCCTTGTGGCCAAGAATACCAATGGTATTCTGAGGTGCATTAGAAAGGGCATTCCCAACAAGTCGAGGGAGGTGATCCTCCCCCTCCGCCCAGCCCTGGTGAAGCCTAACCTGGAATACTGTGTCCGGTTGAACATGAAGTTCCTGGAGTGGGTCCAGCACAGGACTACAAAGATGATTAAGAGACTGGAGCATCTCTGTTATGAGAAAAGGCCAAGAGAGTTGGTCCTATTCAGTCTCAAGAAGAGATGGCTGAGAGGGGACCTCATCAATGTATATAAGTATCGGAAGGGAAGGTGTCAAGAGGATTTTTGTATACCTCTCATGAAAAGGGTTACCATTCTTTGTCCTGGTTTTAAGGCTTTTAATGTATTGCACTGTGAAACCTGGGTACTGGGTGCTTCTTCTGCTCAGTGAAACATTTAGATGGAGCCTCTGTACTCTGTTTCTCAAATGTGATCAAAGATGAAAATTGCTGTGTGTAATAATGTATTTTCTTTTCTACTTGGATATTTACTGAAGATTCTGCTATAGATAATCAGAAAAGAAGGTTGATTTTTTAGATTACTCCATTGAGGAATATATATCTCAAGTCCCTGTGAACAGCAGTCAGCTATCAGCCATCAGGGCTAGATAGGATTTTTGATCAGTACCTTGAACTGTGGTGTGCCATTGCTGTTACCAACCACTTGCATGTTTCAGCCTAGATCATGCCACACACTGAGATGGGAAAGGCTGCTGGCTATTTGCAGCAGTCACTGCTGTAAATCCACCAAGTTCTTATTTTGCTTTTGAACATAATTTAGAAACCCTCCTTATATGATAAGTACTTGGAAGTTTAGGGACTGAGAAATCATAGAATCATTGAACTGTTATGATTGAAAAAGATCTCTAAGGTCTTACCCCAGCACTGCCAAGTGCACCACTGAACAGTGTCCCCAAGGGCCACATCTGCCGGTTTTTTTGAACACTTTCAGGAATGACAATTCCCCCAGTTCTCTCTGGGCAGCCTGACCAATGTCAATGCCTGACCACCTTTTCGGTGAATATTTTTTCCTAATACCCAGTCTAAACCTCCCCTGGAACAACTTGAGGCCATTTCCTGTCATACTGTCACTTGTCACCTGTGAGAAAAGGCCAACCCCCATCTTGCTACAACCTCCTTTCAGGTAGTTGTGGAGGTGATAAGGTCCCCAGTGAGCCTTTTTTTTTCCCTCCAGGAACCCCAGCTCACTCAGCTGCTGCTCATGGAGAACTGAATCTCATGTGCTTGTAGAAATACGAAAGCTGCTAATTTCGTTGCCTTTGTATTAAAAATATATTGCTTACTCGGCATAAGCTCTGAGGCATCGTGTAACTTAGCCAAATCAAATAGCTTTACTATTATAGATTGAATTCACACAGAACGGAAGAGTTTTCTCAGACTCAAAAAGTGAAATAATTTGCGCATGCAGAGAATTAAGCAAGAGAAATCACAATTTCCTGGATGTCCCTCCAGTAGTGATGACATTTAGACAGCAAAATTTTATACTCATGGAACAGAACCATCTGGAAGTATTTTTCTGAATTGTTTTGGGAAGCACAACTCTTTCATACTTTATTTTTGAATAACCCAAACAAGGAACTGTTTTGGATGAATACAAACAGTTACTTAGGTAGAACAATTTGGTTTGTTGGCAGAGTGCTTGTGTAGGTCATAATGTAATATGATAGGTCGTAAGCACACAGTGCTGTCGTGTTTGGAGGACAGTGGGTTGACTTGCGGAAGTTCAACTGCAGGAAAGCATATTCAGTTGTCCTGCTCGGCAGGCCTGTTGAGTCATTCTGTGTTTGTGATTAGAAATGCTCAGCAGAGCCCTTTTTCTTCATAGACAGCATAGCTGCATTTGTGTTTCAAGTATAGTCTCGAGTATGTGAGACTTCCAGGTTTAATGGCTGACTGCTGACCCACCGTCTGGACCTGAACCAGATAGACTTTTGCATGAACTAATGCCTACAGCTTGGAGTAAAAGAGGAACAGCCATGCAGGTACTGCTGGTGCTTGAGCCTACAGCAAGTGTGTAGTGCCTCATGTCTCACCAGCCAGCCTGTGGAGGTGATAAGCTCTTTGGTCAGATAAGTAGCACATTGTGCCCACACAGGAAACCAGTCAGGGACCTGACCACAGGATGTAGCTCCTATCACTGCTGAGGTGGGCTGTGCTGCCAAAACAAGAGAGCCCTGATTGCGCTAACAACTCATTCTGAGATTTAGGAAAATGAGAATGTGTCCATATGCCAAACAAGACACTTGACTAGATTTTCTAAACTATAAGATCAAGTGACAGCTGCTTTTTATCTAATGGTAAAATTTCTTAAAATACAACTGCTTTCACATTTGAGCTGCTTGCTCAACTTCTCATCAAAGCAAAACACATCAGCTGTACAGCATATTTCTTTCAGCCCTGTGTGGAGGCTCCTGGAGTCCTACCCAATACATAAGGATTTCATCAAGCCAGGTTTTGTTATTGCCATTGCTGGTATGACATAGTAAGAAATGTAGTATTTGCAACAAATTAGCTTAACATTTGTTAGGCTAAAGGGGAAATATAATCATACAGGATAAGCTGACTGTAAGTCATTTATGTTTGTGTTCCTCAAGATGTAGCTACTCCATGCTTGAACATGATTAAGGTAGTTAGAACCAATTTATACTTTGGTATAAATTTTTGAGACAGAAGCATAGATAAAATATCCCTAAACTGGAAGTTAAGTACAGATATGATACACATTTATTTTGTCTGCTTTGAAACTGGCTACTGTGTTTTAAATTCATTTTTTATGAGAACAGATACTATCAGTTATTTTCCTATTCTGCTGGTGTTTGTGTCACATTAATTTTGAGAACTATGTAGTCTTTGACTCCTGATTGAATGTCTAACTAGGTGTTTTACACCACACTGGAAAAAGTTCATCATAATGAATACTATCAAATCCTCTGCCTGTAATCATGATGGCTAGCTTGTGATACTTACAGTTCCACAATATATTTTTAACGTGGCTAAGCGATTTTGAGGACTTGTTTCTGGTTTGGGGTTGGGCATGTGCAGTATGAATGCATGCTTTCATGTTTCTGCTGAGGCCTTTCCACTTTCCCTTCTATTTCATTATTATTACTGTCCAGTTTAATATAAGGCATTTCAACTTTTTCGGTGGGAGTTCTTTGCTAAAGAGAAAGGTCTTGTTTCCATTGGGATATGTGGTGTTGCCTGGCCATGCCTGTCCTCTCTGCACAGTGTATCAGAGCTGCCTTTCTGCAAACAGGGTAGTTCATTTCTTTAACAGCACACTCATATAAAAATTAATATTGTAACTTCATTTTCAGCAAATAAACCATGGCAAATCAGAAAGTGTCAGGAGGGAAAAGAAAATGTGTTTTCATGTACCTGAATAACTTGCTGCATTTCTTGAGGTATCTTATCGATTCAAGGCTGGATGCTGGCTCTTGCCCCATCTCTGGGTAGCTGCAGATTTCTCTCTTAGAACTGGGCATCTCATTATGATTAGAGCATGAGGTCTTGGTTGGGGGATTGCTCTCCTCTGTTTTTTAACTATGGAATAAAGGGAAAGAATACACATACTTCATCTGTACAGAGTGAGCATAGTTATTGCAGTTGTGTGTGTATGTTGAACAGTAACTTGCACAATAACAATAACCACCTGTTTTTTTCTATGCTTTGAGGACTTACTTTCATTTTAAAGTTTGGCTTTGATTTCACATTCTCAGTTTCTCCACTCACATCTAACAATGTAATTATTAGTAAATTCCCATGGGTAGTATTGAAAAAAAGATGCTGTTGTGGGGATATTTTAAGTTTTTCCAAGACAAAAATGGCTTGGTATCAGAATTATTATTGATTTCCAGTCACTGTAAAGTACACACACTTCACAATAAAGGTTAACTGTCTAGAAGAATGTAAAAGAGCAGCAACTTCGAGTAAAACAAAATTTCAGATTAAAAAGAAATCGGACTAAAGTAAATGTAGTGAACTACTTTCTTTATGAGTAAGTCTGGAATGTTTTCTTCGCACAGCTACTGTAAAAAGGATGTTTTCTTTTTTTCTTTTTTATACAAGTGTGAACACATCAATGTTTAATTTGACCATGAGTAATATATATATTCCATTTAACTCCAAATATATTTCAGATTTTGTGTGTTTTTATAATGATGATATGAATTTATAAATCCTTAATGTTCTTAATGCTGCCCATATGTTGCACTGAAATCCTTAGGAATCTGTAAAAATAAAAATCAAGGAGATAGTTATGGGCTCTGAAAGCTGAAAAACAGTCTAAGCCAGTCTAACAGCTAGAGATTTGTCAGCTGGATCCTAATGCTCCTAAACCTTTGGCTAAACAAATGTTGCCTTTGAGAACTTATATCATTATATCTGGGCATCTTAAATCACTCTACAGAAATAATATAAAATAAAATAAAATTCTCTGCTTCTAAATAGAAGGCATGATCCTGGCATCTGTGCTTCTGCCCCAAGTGCTGTCCTTCTGTGCCACAATCAGCATGAGCTTTTCTTAGATTTATGCTTGTGGGCATATGGACAACTGGAAGTCATTTGGAGATGCCAGTTGTCCTCATTATTAGTTTTTCTTTTGTCCTTATCCACTGTCAGTTGCTAAGGATGGTACTAGTTTTGCTTTGAAACAGCATGCAGTCAAGATTGCTTCCTGTACATTTTCGAATTTCAGAAGCAAAGGACAAGAGAAGCCATTATAAGGACTAGCATGAGTGTCTTTTCCACCAACAGCAGATGATGGTGATTCTTCAGCATGTGGAAAAGGTCTTTTTCAGCTTCTTACACACACTTGCCCAGTGTAAAAGGTTGTCAGATTGAAGCAATCAGGTACTCTCATCAATTTTTAAATTTTCCATGCCCATTTGAAACCCAAGATTTTAAAAGCTACAAGTCATTACTAGTTTGGAGGCTACCCTTCCCATGGGACTAAGAATTTCTGCTAGTCGTCCTACCTTTTGTTGATAGCCTTTTGTTAGTCAACAATTGCTTTCCTCCTTTCACACCAGCTATTCATATTGCTGTATTTTTTCCCATCCACTCATAATAAACTGATGCACCAGCACAGCATTATAATGAATTTTTATTTAGTTAGGCAAAAGTTGGATTGTCATGAGTAATTGAATTACTCCTCTGGAGACAGGATTTCTGAGTAAAGTGATGAGGTGAAGCGATTACAGCTGTAACCCTTACAAGCATAAAAAGATGTGTTATGCTAATCCTTTGTGAATGGGTTGAATTGAAAGTGAGGGAAAATAGAAAAGAATGCTCTTGAAAGAAGAAGGGGGTATGAAAGGACTACTGTGTCGTGTATTCCCTTTTCATTCGTCCTCTCTTGCTATAGAGAAAAAAAAAAAGGTAAGTGGTAAACTGGAGAGCTTTACCTTTCAAGTCTGACATTCAAGTCATTTAATCTTAAGCTGCCTTAAATACTGTGTAAAAAATTGAGGGGGTGGGGGGATAGATACAGCAAAAAAAATGTGTTGAAAAGTGCCAGTTATTGTAGGTTGCTTTTTTTAAAGGTTGCTAAACCTTGTATGACTTTATCTTACCTTGGTGTAAAAGCAGCAGAGTGAAGAAGGGGGAAAAAGACTCTGTGGAAAGTAAGACTTATGCCAACCATTACCTTTATCTGAAAACACTTATAGCTCAAGTGTGAGATCCTTATTACCCCCATGCTTGTTTATTTTCTGTTTCAGCTGTTAAATAAGAATGCTCTGTCTCAAGATAATAACCTTTGAAAAGACTGAAAGGTTCAGCTAGAAGGAGAGATGACATGCAAATTGCAGTGTAGTAATTAACTGAATAGAGCAGTATAAATACGTCTTCTTCATTGGATAAGAAGAAACAACCTATTTGTTTTTAGACCAACTTGAATATAAATGGTCAATAGTATAAGTAGCTTTGGGGTTGTTTTCTTTTATTTTAACAATTTTGGACAATTTTCATTATTGCTTTTTCCCCTTTCTGTATAATTCTTGGAGGGTGGTGGCAGGCAACTAAGCACCCACCCAGCTGCTCTTCTCCCCAGCAGAAAGGGGAAGAGAATCAGAAGTGGAAAAGAAAGCAAACTAGTAGGCTTAAATAAGAATGGTTTAATAAGTGAAGGAAGGATTAATTTATTTTTTAAAAGGTGATACAAAGGCACTCACCACCTCCCACAGACAGTCCCCCAGCCAAGAGAGTCTCCAAGCTATGGTTACTTTGGAAAAATAGAACTCCTGGTTTTTATTTCTAAGCAGGACGTCATGTGATATGAGACACCCCTTTGGTCAGCTGGGACCAACTGTCCTGATCATTCCCCACCCAACATCCTGCCCATCTCCACCCTACTGGCTGGTGGGGCAGCATGAGAAATGAGAAGGCCTTGATGGTGTGCCAGCACTGCTCAGCAATAGCAGAAAAATCCCTGTGTTATTAACACTGTTTTGGTCACAAATCGAAAACACGGCACCTTATCGACTCTGGTGAGGAAGGTTTACTCCATCTCAGCCAGACAGCATCCCTTAGGAATGCTTAGATTTTATGGTTGTGCTTTTCAGCATACTATATTTCTAAGGAGAGTGAAGAAAGTTTGGGCAAAATTTCTTTCCCTATGTATGCTTATCGTGATTTAAATTTGATGTTCTGAAGTTTCATATCCGAGAACTCTTCCTTTAACTCTAAATTTGGAAAAAAAATACCAGTGGGCACAGGGGAATAAGCTGCTTATTTTATTCTGTCAGGTACCTGAAACTAACTGGAGTTTAAGAACAGAACCTTTGAAGGAAAAGGAAAAATATTATAATTTCCAGAGCTACTAATTTACACTTGCATTTCTTCCCCTAAATGCCTGGAGTTCAGGCCCTGTGAAAAGTCTCTGTTTACTACTCTTACTGTTTTGCCCACATCCCTGTTGAAATTTTTAGTGAAAGACTTCTTTAAACCTTAGAAATTATTTTCAAACTATTTATGTTCATTTCATTGTGGTTGGAACTGTCTGAAAAGGGAGGGATATCTCAGCTCTCAGCCTAATCTTAGCTGTCATCTTCCCTCATCCAATGTTAAAGACAAGAAGGAAATCCAAGCTGAAGTTTCTAGACTGTTCAGTGGCCAAGCATGTGAGAAAGGTTTTTGCAAAACACCAAGCAGGGGCTCCCACCTGCAGTAACACAGTCAAGGAGGCAATGCTATGAGAGATGGATATTTGGTTTTAATGAGGGAGTACATACCAGTATAGAAGGCTGATTCTTGAGGGCTGTGGGATGTGGAATATTTGCATTAAAAGAAACCAAAAAAACCACAACTGGGCAAAGTCTCAATTTAGCAGTTGCTGTCTCTGGATTTTCAATCAGAATTTGTAAATAAAGTTTCTGAAGTATTAATGGTACTTTTTATCTTTGCCAAAAGTTAAGATCAGTGTAAGATGGTTGAATGTAAGGAAACAAGTTTTGAGTCCACATTCACTAAGAGAACATTGTTAAGTCAATGAACTGAGTGAGAATGAAATTTACTTGTTGCATTGTTACTCAGTAAAATATTAAATGTTTCTTGAAAGAGGCTTTAGAAACATTCAATAAAGACATAGCAAAATGATATGATATAAAAAAAAATCTTCTGGTATGAAAATGATTTAATAAATACCTGCAATGTCTATGAATGTTTAATAAAGCTTTTTTTTTTTTAGTGGGCATAAATACATTTTGCTGTAAATGACTAAAAGTAAGAATTTTTTGTGTGTGTGATTCTGCTGGAAGCTTAGAGCCAATACATTTAACCAATTGTTGAAAAATTTTGCTGTAGGTATTGCTTTTATGTAAACTGATAGTCCTTGGATTGGCATCTTTATTCACTACATTTGATGAAACAAAAGACTGTCTTGAAATAAGGCTTTTCTTTTAGTAGCTTCTATTAAGAGTGATTAAGCCACTCTTTGTTTGTCCATTCTGGCAGAACCCCACTGATTTCAACTGAAGGTCTGCTGTCAGACGCATATGGAGTTGTTCAATTTGCCAGGTCTCAAGAGAGTAACTGGATGTAGAGAATATTTAAAATATTTCAAGCAAACTGAAACATTTATTTAGTTTAAAAACCTGCTCACACTAGTTCACAATAGTAATAACCAACATTTTTTTATAAAGTAAGTAGACTCTAAAATTTGGACCTTGCTTTGCTTATCTTTAGGCTTAATTTTATTTTGATTCATTCATTTGGTCAGTAAAGATTTCTTTGATAAATGATTTCTTTATGCTTAGGAAAAAAGTATAGAGGCTTAAGGGTAAAGCAGTGCAATATTTTGAGACAAGAGTTTTTTGAGGCAGCAAAGGTAAAGGAAGGTTAAATGACAAGGTCTCCCCTGGTACTATTCTGTTAAGTAGAAGGTGGCACCACTACCCTCAGTTCAGTGACACTGGTTGGGTGGGTGGGTGTTTCTACCTGCACAGTAATAAAAAAAAAAAAGGAACGTATTTGCTCCAGCTAAAGGTGAAGGCTTATTAGCAGTGACCAAAGGTAATATATATCACGAGGAAGTTTATCTGTATATCACTCTCTGCAGATTTGGCAGTGCATTTCAGTCATGATTCATAACGCTATTTATGATCTTGTTCTGCCTGTCTTACTAAAAGGCAGACAATTTATGCAGTTACGTGGTAGTTTTCTGTGGTGGCAGCGTGTGTAATTGTATCTGGAATTCCCATTGCTAACCAGCACAGGAGATGGCCTTTCTAGAATGTGCAAAGTAATGTTTGTAACAGGTCTGGATTGTGCCTTATGAAAGAAGGAAAGAAATAGATCACCTCTTTCACTCACAGAGATCCATGTCTGGGTTTGTGCCTTTTTTCATTGGCATATATTGCTCAGATTCATGTAGCTCGGGAACACAATTCCAGTCCAATTTCAATCAACATTTACGAACCAAAAATCACTGATTTAATTAAAAATCTTATATTTCTATCACTAAAGAATTTTAAGCATTTTCTATATCAACCATTATCCTTTCTCCCTTTCTTCTGCTTCTTGTTTGGTTGTTTTGGGGGGTGGGGGGGTGTTACACTTTCTTTCTTTTGCTGTTTCCCTTTTTGCTGATTTTTTTTTTCTTTTTCTATTTTCCTAAAAGTCTAATTATTTTTCATTATGTTAGGGCTGTTCTGCATATCTTCTTTCCAGACTCTTACTTTTTTGTTTCTCATTTCTCTTGCTTATCTCTGTATTTTCATTCTCCTGTCAGACCTAGGGCAACTCCTTTAACCACAAGCTGTCTTTCTGCCACTAAACCCTGAATCACCCTTCTTCTATCTGCAGGCTATCTTAGACTGCCACTGCATTTCTCCAGCCTCAGAGGGCCCCTGGGCAATGCAAATGAGGAGAAAAGATTCCAGGGAGGAAAGCAATCACATGCTATAGGCAGTAAGGTCTTTTGTCCAGCATGTAGCCGTGTCAACAGGAGCTTTAAAGGGGGGTACTTTCTATCCCCTTTCTCAGTTACTGAAACTTGAGCTGATCAAGATGTTTTGTGGGAAGGAAGGACTGACTAGTGTAATGTATATTCTCTAATGGGTTGAGAGGTAGGACCTGAAGTGCAGTTTTCATCTTTATAGGCAATCAGTGGCCACTGAGAATCTTTAGGAAAAGCAAAGCATGAACTTTTTCTGTAAATGCTCAGATGCAAATGCTTAAAGCTACAGTCAACTTTTAAAAGTGCCTAAGAGCCAGCTCTGATTGAACCTTAGAGGGTTGGTTTTGAAATTAAAACTGCCTTAGAAAAAAATCCTCAAATGTGAATCTAGGTGAAATACTGAAACTGAGTGAAATATAAAATTAAAACTGCATCCCTTGCATTCCAGGGAATATTGCTTCTTGCTTTTATTTAATTATGAAGACAATGCAATAATGACTACTTAGAGCAATGAAATGCACAGTCTCAGTTGGTGTCTCCATGAATGAAGTAAGAATCTTGCAATAATTCAGTTTGGAAGGGACCTCTAAAGGTTGTCCAGTCAAACTCTTGCTTAGGGCAGGCGCAACTTAATTGGATCTGCATTGGAAGTTGAGTTAGGTTGCCCAGGGCTTTGTCAGGCTGACTTTTGAATGTCTTCAAGGATGGAGATTCCTCTCTGGGCAGCTGTCCCAGTGTTTGACCACCCTCATCGTCATTTTTCTTTTGTTTTTTTTTTTCCCCCATGCTATCTGCTTTGGTAATTCCCTCACTGAAAGTCATATTTGCTGCCCTTAGCCCTTCCGCTGTGCATTTCTCTGAGCAGAGTCTGGCTATGTCTTCTACATCCATCCACCCACAACACAGCTGAAGATGGCAAGAAGATCAATTGTTTCCTTCCTTGTTTTCTGCAATGCTGCTCTCTATCTGTGGGCAGGGGTGATGTAGTGTTACCAGGGTGCTGCACTTGTCTTTGTATGTGAAAGAAGAGGGAATTATTTTCCATGGAGAATATCACATGTAGCTGAGTGCAAATGTATCAAGACTGGTGTAAGATCGAGAGAACAGAACTGAACATTTATTTTTAAGTTACATTGAGTAAAATCCTTGGGTTTACAAAACTGAAAGATTACTAGGTCTCTTCTCTGTTCTCAGTGGGGTAATGGTAGTTGTATTTACCTCTAAACAATCAGTGAGATAACAAAGACAGTAGATCTTTAATTTTTCTAATTTTTATATTTATTGCACACTGAAAATAAATTAATGTTATATGTGACTTTATATCAAATTTAATTTTCATTTCTTACTTATCCTTTTAAGCAATTTGTCTAGCCGAACTGTCCCAGTGATCAAAAAAAGGTTTTATAGATTTCATATGAAGTTTAATGTGTTTACCAAGTTGTTTAATATTTGCTTCAAAATTACATAATTGCTCTCCACTTTTTATTTCTTAAATGCATGAAGTATGCAAACAGTTTTGTAATTAATTTTACTTTTGCAGTATTCTATAAGTAAGCAGGCATGATCAAATAGGATTGCACTATGTTTTCATGTAGTACTTACTAGTCTTATTATTACAGCAAAACCAAGCAAGAGAAAGTCTTATCTAGAGATACTGTCATTCCATTGGTTTGCTAATATGTTTCCCATGTGTATGTTTCTTTTCAAACATTAGTTAAAATATAACAGTACATCTGATTTATGAGAGCTGTTCAAGGCATCTGAAAGTCATCTCCTGTGCTGGTGCAGTCTGAATATATCAGGGAGAATCCATTCATACAAGTTTGAAAATTTTGGCTAGCTGTCTCTAAGAAAGCTGATAGATAACATTGCTTGGGTTTTAAGGAATAAGAAGCTGAAGTGAACCATTTGTTAAAAGTCATATCCACTTAGTCACTGAGTAAAGGCATTTTTCCCTTCCTTAAAAAAATGAAAGGCCATTTTTGCTCAGGATGGTCAGGAATACCTGCTTATACATGGGAACTCACAGTGTGGAGTGGCCTGTGTGTTTCAAATTGCAATTCACATTTTGCCAAAGGGGCAATGTGTATGAGATACGTACAAGTGTGTCTTAACCTGTGTCTCTGAACACTAGAGCACGCTGGTTTTATGTCAGTCCTTATTTAATTCAATTTTTGTTCCAATTTTAAAATGCAAATTTGGTTTTATTCATTGTTAGACATAGCTCAGGGTCTCAGCATAGATATTTTGGCCACCTCATCTTCAAGAGTTCTTGGCACTCTGTCAGTTTAAGGTGATTTTCTCCTCCAAACCAGTCACATTTTAATCAGATCACAACTGACTGAAAACCCTAAAACCAGATTTAAAACATAAATACCAGTACAGTAATCTTCTTTACCAGCAATCCATTACATAAATCATAATACAATATTTGCATGTTGTAGTTGGCTTCATTTATTTTTACTTTTATGTGAATTTGAAGCTTTTGTTAGATATATTCTTTTTTGCTTTAATACAGTAGAAGCTAGCTGAGAAAGCAGCAGCCCAAGGCATATGCAATACAGAACAGCTTATTTCATATTCTGGATAAAAACAACTAACTGCCCTACTACCTGTAAAATGCGGCTGAGCAGGCAACAAAGCCACTTTCCAACTGATACCTTTTAGTTCTGCATACTGTACAGCCCATTACTACTATTCCTACAGCTTATCTTCTCTGAGTCTGTGCTTTGTGGAATTAAAACCTGGTTCGTCTGTACTTTTTATGATCCAGTGTAATAACAGACATAAAAAGTTCATCTAACTTTAATCATGGAGGCTTTTTATTACACCCAGTTCCCCATCAGAGTCTTGTGTGAATAGTCCTTGAGATATGGAAATAACAAAAAGTCTCCTATTTCTTTCGGAAGAGAGAGAGTAATTCAAGTGTAAGGTTTGGAGGTAAGAAAACTTCAGTATTAAAAAAATGTGAAAAAGCAGTGATGAAGATTCAGAAAGCGACAATACACTTTAACAGTCTTCTTTCTTGCAGGCATGTTTTGTCCTGTAGTCTCCTGGACTGCCATCTCTTCTTAATGTTTAAAAGTTTTTTTACATATTAATAATGTAGGAATATGTAGAAAGAGAGGTAATGACACAATATGAAAGGCTTTTAATGTCATTTCAGGTCCTGATCTCAACTTGGTAGTCAATGGCAATCAACCCAGAGCTGTGAACGTTGATGTGTTTTTCATACAGTTGTCATTGCATTAGCTGCATGTTGTTGCAGTGCCATTATGGTCGTGTTTCTACATGTTGAATGTAGTAAACAAGCTATAGAAAAGCTTGTGACTTTTTACACAGAGTTTAAGGCTTAGTTAACATATTTGTGTTGGAAATGGCTGGTGTAGCAGAAGAAGGCAAAGCTCTTAACCAGATAAAGGCTGTTGCCCTCACATTGCGCCTGGTAGGCTAGCATGGATAAGCACCCCTCTTTTGATATTTCTGTGCAAAATCATGTGGCCTGGCTTAAAGTGCTGACATAAGACCTTTCCGATGTATTTAGATAAGCAGATTTGAGAGCAACTGCATAATTAGAGTAATGGCTGAGACAGTACTTGCAGCCTGCTGCAGTGTGCAGCTGGGTGATGCCTCCCGTTGGTTTGGAAGAGGGTATTTGCCTTTCCCTCATGGTCCCAGACATCCAGCTGCTTATGACACCTATTAGTGCTAAAAAGTTCAGGGGAACCTCAAGAGTTTTGAATGATGTAACCTTCTGGTTGTGGGTGGTCTTCAAACAGGGGAGTTTTAAAGGGAAAAAGAAATTCTCTGTCATGGGTGTTGCACACCAGTGCGTCCTGTGTTATTTCCCAGCCAGACCAGTGGACTCCTATAGACACTGCATCATGTTATTAAGGTACTGTATAATTGAAGATGTTGCAAAAACTTTCTTATAGGGAAGAAGAGAATTAATGTGAAAGAAATCATCTTTGCTTCTTTCAGAGTATAGATATTTGCTCTTTCACTCTTATTTGGAAAAGTACCGAATTTTACAGAAAACAAAATATTGAAGGCTGGCAGTCATGAGAGTAATAATCTGGGGTACTAGTAGCAGATGAGTGCTATCGAAGACTATATATAAACTCTATATATGTGCTGTATATAAACTTGAATCTATGCATGTTTGGAAAAACTGGGACCTAACTCCAAAGGAAGAATTAGTTGCTTGTTTTCTTGAACGTTGCTCTGTCTATTTTCTCACCTTTTGCCATTCTGAATGGCAAATAATAACTAATTGCTGCTATTTAAAGCTAGATTTAGCACTACATAAACTTTATTTTGCATGGGTTTGGGTTTTTTGAAAGGCTAAAGAAAACACTATTTCTCATTGCCTCCATCCACAGTGTTATTACCACTGCATTTGATACAAGTTTTCATCTCGGTAATTTCTGAATTTTGAGCTAGTGTGTTGTTTGGGATGAAAGTTTGCAGTTTTCTGCTGGAGGAGAGTTAAGCTGTCCTTGCTTCCTTCAGTGTAATTACACAGGTCTGCAATAACTCTGCAACTCCTACGCTAGCAGTAAATTCTCACTTGCAATTTCATAGTTGCTTGAATTAGCAGAAGTTATTCAAAGAATATTATTTTAAATATATATAGCAAAAATTAACTTTAGACATTTGAGAGCAATATTTTTCCCTATAAACCATATCATGTGCCTATATAAATTATAATGACCCTTATAATGTACTTTCTCTGCTAAATTTCTTAAATGCTACCTAGTGGGAAGGCACATAAAGATGAGGCATTTTGTATATTTGTTACCAAACATTGCTTTAATAGTAATTTTCTTTTCAGATTTAATTATGACCTAAAAAACCATGTAGAAGTAATTGTCAAAACTAGATACCTTTTTAACGCAGTGTTTTGCATAGTTGAAATTTTATAACTAACTTCAAATGAGACTTTATTTTTAAAAACACATATTTTTGAAATTCAGGCAGTTTGTTCAGACTAAAACTCAACAGTTGATTGATTTGTAATGTGGCCTAAAGCTAACTTAATTTTTTTGTTGCTTAAAAAAACCCCAAATTATCTCATTAACAAAAGGTTGACTGCTTTTATATGTCCTCAGGAAAAATTACTGCAACAGGTCAAACAACAGATCCATTGTGCTTATGAGGGAAGTAATTGCAATGAGCTTAAGAAATGGTAACAGTCCATCCAACAAGTCCTTGCTAAATGACTTTAGCAAGGGTTCGGGGGCCATTCTTAACCAATACCCCTTTTCCAGAAAATCAGGGAGAATTAGTGGTTTAAATTTCATTGTTTCAGTCTGATACTTTACAAGCATGTGTGTTGTGTATTTCTACAACTGTTTTTTTATGTACCCTTCTCAAGGTCTGTTAGTACACATACAATCAAAAAATTTAGTTCAAATCTTTAGATCTTTGCTTCCATATTGGCTACTGAAAGAAGCACATCACATGGCTCATCGAAATATTATTTTGAAAAGTATTTTTTTCCTTGACATAGAAAATAAACCAGATTTCAAAACAAAAGTAAGATCGTAGTGTTTCTCTAAATTTTTCCAACATTTCAAACATGCGGCAGTTACAGAATGAGACCAGGTATTTTAAAACAAGCACTTAATAATGTTCACAATTTATATTTTAGTAGATACTATAGCTTTCTAAAACCTGAGTTATTACACACATTAGGATTTTTTCAGGGTGAGTCTCAAGCCTTTGCACTGTCGGTGGCAATTTTGAAATTATGACCTGAGAGGGAACTTCGAAGATTAAAAAACACACAGTACCAGACCCCTGAAATACGGTATCCTGATTCCTTTCAATTATTTGTTCTCATTTGTTTTGCAGGTAAGGCAGGCCGAAATGGGAGGGGAGAAAAAAGGTTGTGTCATGGATTTTTCAGGTGTCAAATCAATTAACGAATAGACTAGTTTATTCATGTGTAAAACACAACAACATAATATGTTCTAAATATTTTGGAGTTGATGGCTCTCGAGGTGGATGCAGCTCAGCCACCTGAACTTTGTCATGGGTTGTGATGAGAAGGAGGCTCCCTTCCCTAGGGCAGTGCTGCTGAAAGACGGGGTTGGGCAGTGTTCCTCTGGCCTTGGTATTTGCTCATTGCTGTCAGGGGTGCCATTTCAGAAGCCGTGGCCCACATTTTTATCTTGTGTTCTGTCCCATTTAAGGCAACTGAACTAGAAGCTGACAGTGTAGCTTCAAGTTACACCTCTGTGTAAAATACCTTGTCATAGTTGCCATCTGTATTTGCCCAAAGCTTTTAGTATGCTGGAGACACAACTGCATCACTGAGCCAGCTCTCTTAAAGCTGACTTGGTTATCTCTGCATAAACAGCTGTTTTCTTGCATGAGGGTGTTAGCTTGCAAATCAAAAGTTGTACAACCTGTAGATGATAACATTTACTGAACATCTTAATTCTCTATAACCAAATCCTAGTCTTGCCATACTTTAAGAGATAGTAAAGTGCCTGCAAGTACATGCTCCAGAAGTACATCTTAGTGGCAGATGCAGTAGAAATGCATTGATAACACTAATCTTCTCTTTCAATGTGACCTGTGGAAGCAGGGCAGAGTGTTGCTGAAACATTGTCTCTTCAGCATTGTTCCTGCTCTGGCTGTCTTCATCTGCTCATGTCCAAGGTTTCTCAGCTAGTGAGGCAAACAGAATCAGCACTTTCTCCACTTGATACTTCTGAATCTAGTAAGGTCAGCTCTTTGCTAATTGATTATAAATTCATGGTCATTACTGTTTTCAGTGTAGCTGTTGTGAATTTAAATTGCTTCTCAGTGGAACATTACAAGAGTAAGTCCTCATTCATTTTCGTTTCAGACCCTAATAGCAGCAGACACTTGGTTCCCTTGATTCTGTTTTCCTTATAGTTTCCTGCCAAAGTAGTACCAGTCAATGGACTGACCTTGAAAGTCCTGGAGAGTACTAGAATTGGGATTGAGGGGTTTTTAATTATATATGACTTATCAAAACAACATATATCCACACATTATGAGGGCTCAACAATATTAGTCAGGAACTGTCTTTTATATATAAATGTATGTTTTATACTGGATTTCTAGGTAGCATTATCACTATTGTATGGCAAGATATGCTGTGCTAATTTGTTTAATTAATTAAAATGTGTATTAATATTTATAAACTGTATGTTTGTCATTTAAAAAGCACCCAGTAGCATAAGATCAGGCTATTTTTCTGCATTATCTGAAAGCAGGATGTGTAAGCAGGTGGTCACCTGTTTGCTTGGTGCTATATTTGTATACATAGCCACCTGTGGAACTCCCTGTGCTTAACTGGTACAGCTCCTTATACCATCCCAAATCTGACTGACTAGAGGTTAGCCTGAAGCTGTATTCATTCATTTCATTTTTGCATGTAAGGTATCAGAAGTAAGCATAGGGGCCCATGAAACAGTGTCTCTATCCATTTCTGCAGCCATGACCTTTCATGTAGAGAAAAGTCATATATAATTTTGTCCATACAAAGGCTTAGTTTATAATATCACAAAGCTCTGGGGCCTCGTGGGCTCCTTCTGTTAGGATCAGCTGGTAGCATCTGTGACACTTCCCTTTTTCCCCCAGTGAGGGACGCACATAAAGGTACGTTCTTGTGATGTATGTTGCAACACAAAGTGAGGCAGCAAATTTTGTCTATCACCTCTTTGAGGATGAGTTCAGCGAAGAGGCTGGTGGTGCCTGACATCCCCCTTTTCACCAGCAGAGCCTGTTAAATGCTCTTGCTTGGGACAGTCAGGTACCTGGTTACCATGGTGACAGGGATGAACCTGACACTTCAGAGCGCAGCTCAGGGAATCACACTTTCTGTTCACAGTCAAATACAATTTTTATTTTTAATAATGCTACCCTAAATAATCTGTAATTTAGAATCCTGGAAGCAACATCTTAGATGGATCCAAACCCCAGCGAATTTATGGCATTCCTTCATCTCCCAGAAGGTGTAATCCAAGAGAGCAATTCTTTAGAAGCTGTAGGGGAGGCAGAATTGTAGATTCCTTTCCCAGTAAATATGTCTTAGTCTTTCAACCTGAGAAAGAAATCTTTAAGAAAGACAGGTGGTGTACCAAACTGACTCATATGAAGATATCTGTAAGACTTCATAAATAGTGTGCATCGTTTGCTAGAAAAAAAATTGCATATCCCATCTCCCGATCCCTGCAAAAGTACGTTAAAATATTTTCATCAAATAGAATCAACTGAGACTTTTCTTCTAAACATATTTGAATTAAAAGGGGTGATGGATCTTCTCTCACTGAACTTCATTAATTAAATTTCAGACTTCTAAAAATTTCCTTAATGATTATCATTGTAGCAAAGAAGTGACAAAACAAAACTGATGGATGTGGAATGATCTTTCTGGGCAGATGATTAAAACACAGGGAAGACCAATCTAAAATAAAATATTTATCATAGAGTCTCAGTTTCTCAACGAGTCCTTTTCTCAGTGGTAGACTAACATATCTCCAGAGCTGCCTCCAGTTTCATTTGATGATGTTGTCCTGATGTTACCTTGTTGAACTCATTCAGATGTCATTCCTGGTTTTAATTAAAAGTTTTTGAATGCCACATAACAAAAATGCAGAACTGATTATCTTGAGCAAGGCTTGTTTTGAATATCAAGCTATGCAGCAATAACACCAGTTTGTGAGAATTCAAAGATCTGCCATAAACAGAAATTAACATTCAAAGAAAATGCAGTGTAATAAAATAGCAGCTTTAATCATGCATAAAACTGAGTTTCTTCCCTTGCTCGCACAAAGGAAACCTGGCATAAAATGCTGTGAATGCTAAGAGAGTCAAATGGTATTGTAAGAAGGTTACATATAAAAATCTTGTTCGAAACCTATGATTTAAAAACTCTCTTTTAGAAGGTTGGCTGTTCTCTAAGTGGTACCATGCAAGCATCCCTGAAAAATCCTACCAGAATTTTCTGCTTGAATAATTGTGTTTGAATGAATGAGTAGAATAGCATTATCTTGATTCCTACACTGTCTCCTTAGGAAAGTGTAGGTGAATAGATTTTGTGCTGAGTGTCATAAATTCTCTGAAAATTTTGCAAGGCTATGTGTAAATTTTGCACTACAGAAGGAAGGAGAAGACAGGAAAGCAATATGTGCCGTGACTGGATTCCTTATGCAAAAGTACACTTCAAGAGCAAAGTGTAAATACTATGCATATGCTCAATTTTTTTGTGTGTGTTTGATTAAAAACACGGTAAAAAAATTTAGAGGAACCAAGTACATCAGAAAATTGAGATGAACTCTACCTCATCAACTGTTTAAAATTTTACCTCCCTTGAGAGAGTAATGCTAGTCTGATTTAGTCTGATTTAGTCCTGTTCACAGTTGAAATTCGTGCTATCAATCATAGAAGTCAACTGATTGAATATTCTCCTTTAGTATCTATGAAAACAAGGAGAATGACTTCTTATGTGGTGACTATTACTAGCTGTATGCAGAGTCAGAATCACTGGATAGAGTTACTTTATGGACTTTGTGAATGGGACCATGGAATGTGCTTGCTGTTCATTAGTTCAGAAAAAAGGCAAGTAGATAAGGTGCTAAAATCCAGCCTATCTCATAAATCTTCAGGGTAGGCAGCTATTATTTTATGGGGGGGAAAAATGTAGTTAATACTGTTTCAGATCAGAAACTCTTTTTGCAAATTTTATGGAAGATGAGTTTGCACTTATTGAAAACTGTCAGATTATGTCTTTTTAGACTTATAGGATCAAACTGTGAAAAACACAGTAATGTGTGAGGCAATGATATTGTAAAAATTACCCCTTAATTTCAGGTCTGTAAGAGTAAGGCTGGCCAAAAGAATTAACAGCCAAAAGAGAGTGCATTTTCATATGTTCATCATTCTGTTACCATACAAGGTTCTTTTTCAGATCAATAAATTACTTTTTAATACACACTGCTGTTCAATATATAAGAGAGGATTGCAGGAATACATTACTAAAAATGAACATTAGAAATTAATAAAGCAGGTGTTTTTATAACTGAAATTATTTGAGACCATTTTTGCCTTCTTTAGAAATATACCCTAGTTAACTTCAGTTATCAAAATAATTTCATTTTTGACTACTGTATCTCTCCAATTTAGAGATGTGTTAGGGTGTTGTCATGGACCATGTGAAAGGCTTACAGACAGATGGCACCTGTAGCTCTTCCCTTGTCCACTGATGTAGTCACACCATCATAGAAAGTCACTAGGTTGGTTAGGCAAGATTTGTCCTTGGTGAAGTCTTGGTTAGTGGAGTTACTTTGTTTGACAAAACCAGCAGTTCAGCCTACAGAAAAACCGAAACCTGGTGATCTTGTAGAGGGTAGAGAAAGCAAATTCTCAGAGTATACAGAAGTTCTCTTGCTGCTGTAGTCCTTGTGCAATCAGCAGCCAGGAGACCCTCATTCATACATGTGGTTTTAACACATAGGCACAACTTTTCTCTGTTTTTAGCCTTTGTCTCTGTATGTGTAAGTTTGCACATGCTTATTGCAATACACTTTGAGCTATCAAAATTAAAACACAAGTAATATGAAATACTTTCATAAGTTCCATTAAATGATTCTGTTACATTCAGCAGCTTCCTCAATATAATATACTTTGTTGCATGCAATGCACATACAGATAAGGCATAGATTACAGTCTAATTTATATCTGTTATTACTTTCATCTAGTTCTCAAATGTAATATTTAGTCTAGAGAATGCATATATCATCTGTTGCTGGAAGCACACATATAATAACCCTGGCTTCATGAAGTCCAAAGTAATTTTTCTGTTGATACTGGGGAGAGAGATATCCTTTTGCCAGTAGATTTTAGCATTTTGAGTATAGGAGGCTTGTCTACTGGTTATACACTTGCTTAGTCTATAACTATTCAATATAATTTTTCTCAACTAATTTGGGACTCTGTGGTACCTTTCTAGTGGGCACAAACTTTATCTCACAGGCAGCCTTAAAGTTCATGGAATGAGTTACTGTCCCTTACTTCCAACCCTTTAATGTAATGGAATTAATTACTGTCCCTTACTTCCAACCCTTTAATGTAATGAAATGAGAACAAATGGACAAGTAGCTGATATCCTCCTGGCTCTCCAATCTTGTTCTACAAACTTGATAGAGAGCTCCGTTTTGAAGTCACTGCTGATCCAAACCAAATAATTTCTTACACACTGTATAATCATAGAATCATAGAATTAATTGGGTTGGAAAAACCTCCAAGATCATCAAGTCCAACCCTTGGTCCAACTAAGTCTGTTTACTAGATCATGGCACTCAGTGCCACATCCCATCTCAGTTTAAAAACCTCCAGGGACGGTGAATCTACCACCTCTCTGAGCAGGCCATTCCAATGCCTGATTACTCTCTCTGTAAAGAATTTTTTTCTAATATCCAACTTAAATTTCCCCTGGCAGAGCTTAAGCCCGCACCCCCTTGTCCTATTGCTGACTGCCTGGCAGAAGAGACCAACCTCCACCTGGCTATAACCTGCCTTCAGGTAGTTACAGAGAGTGATGAGATCACCTCTAAGCCTCCTCTTCTCCAGACTAAACAACCCCAGCTCCCTCAGCCTCTCCCCACAGGACTTGTGTTCCAGT
>VWZG01012176.1:397376-462630 GCA_013396735.1 Grallaria varia
CAGGACTGTTGGAAGATGATGGAGAGCGGCTTGGCAAGCTCTTCTGCCAGCTCCCTGATCACCCTAGGATGGATCCCGTTTAGTCCCACAGACTTGTGAGGATCCAGATGGCTCAGTAAGTCACTATTTCCTCCTGGAATACAAGGGGGCTATTTGGCTTCCTATCTCTGTCTACCAGCTCCAGAGGCCAGTTGTCCTGAGGGCCACCTGTCTTACTGGTAAAAACTGAGGCAAAGTAGGTGTTAAGTACCTCAGTCTTCTCCTCATCTTTGTTAACTATATTTGCCTCCAAGTCCAACTTGTGCCTAAGGTAGCCAGATAAGTGAAGTCCCTCAGTAACCTTTCCTTCAGTTTTCCTGAGATGTTGTCTTACTCTTCTTTTCTGAATGAAATAACTTTTTGTGTGACCACACAATAATTTTAAACATGACTCTGATAAGCACCTATATTGAAGCTTCCTCTATCAAGTTATAAGGCTCCTGTCTTTCTCCTGAGACATGTGAAACAGGTCTGTCATTCTTTTCCCTCTACTCTTTCATCACTAATACTCCTGTGAAAATAGCACTGTCCTGATCAAGGCTCAAGGCCTGTGCTGTTGGATGTATTTTTGAACCTTCAGGTTTTGAACTGTATCTTCAGGTCACATCTAATCCCTGTGATTTGTAATTTGAAATCTCTCAAAGACCTGACCTTAAATCTCCATCCACATGGCTAAATCTCCTGCTCCAAACTTAGTTATTTCACAACTTGACTAGTTCTTACTAGGTCTTTGCTGACTTTGCTAGGTCAGAGCTGCCCAACTGCACTTGCATTGGGCAATCCCAGACACAGCGGCTATCCCGGTCCCACATGCTTCCTCTTTACCCATCCCTCATCCTTGCTGTTTCTCAGTACCCCATACCGCAAGCATGATTTTTTCCCCCATTGGCATATAAACCCATTTATATTTAGCTTTGATTGGTCTTTTGACTCTACTGATAGGCCTTTTGACTCTACTGATTGGCCTTTTGGCTCTACTGATTGGCCTTTTGGCTCTTTTGCTTATCAAGTGTTCATTGGCATTTGTCACATCCAGCCTAGCTAATACTGGACTGAGAGTTGATTCATTTTAAGCACTGAGAATGTTGAATACCTTCATATTCCAGCTCCACCTCAAAAGTGATTTGCTGTTAGTCAGTATCATATGTGTATCTGACATGAATTCTACCTTGTGTGTATGTGTTGTGTGTACACAGCTACCTATGCCCACACCGCTTAGCAGATCCTGACTCTTACCGCGAGACACCTCAACAACACACATAATACAAACAAAATATATGGAATTGAGTCCACACATGTTATGTATGCAAGTGCGCATGCAAGCATATATTTACACTGAGGAGGAAGCATTTAGAGTTTCTCAGCAGATAGAGTTCAAGCTGTAGGTGAGAGAGATGATTATAATGATGAAGTCTTATGATGATGATTAAGTTTTATGATTAAAGCACTGCCAGCTCTCTCACTGTCTGTCTAGCTCTCGCATGGGTGTCTGGAAGAGTAAGTTCCTTGCTCAGAAGGTTGTTCTAAGGGTAAGTTGTAAGTGGTTAAGACACTGCTGAGATGAAGGGTACAGAAACAAGTAAAAAAGACTGATTTTAAATGATAGCATGATCCTTCCCTCAAAAGATAATATGGGCTACTGCACATGGAACCTGAATAGAAATGGTTGGAGTAACCTGGTTAAAATCAGAAAGTATTAGATTCCAATTATCCCTGGCTTTCTGAAAGGCCTATGGAGCAGATTTTCAGTGGGGCAGTAGTCTTTCTGTGGTATGACTTCACGTCATTTTTCATTCTGCTGCTTTTGGTGATCTGTTGAGAAGCATCCCAGTTTCAGAGTAAAGGACGTTTTCTGTTTAATGACATAGGCATGATGATACCACCAGTCTGTACCTATTCCACATGCAGCTGCTGTGAGGGGGAGAGGTTAAGTGGCATCTGCTGCGTGCTGGCTAGAGAGTGAGAGAAGGGTCAGAGGGAGAGCAAGCACACATACCATTTCATGCCTGTGAGTGGAAGAAAGGCCACCGCCTTAGAAAGTAAGAACTAGAGAACAGGAGAGCCATTTCCCATTCCACAAGTAAACATCTCTTGGGATTTTACCCCTGACTGGAACTGATTTGTAATTTTTTATATTTTTATCAGTCTAGAAAAGCCCATGTTCCTGATCTTTTGTACAACAGTTGGTGATGCAAAGAGGTGCAGACTGAATGGCTGTGCACTTTTATATATATTCTGTTTTTCTCTCTTCTGTAACCTGTAGCCTCAGCCCACTCAGCTGTGTTACAGAGTGGTTTGATCTCTCTGTAGAACAGTGTGTTGGATTTTTTTCAGGGCCTATAAACAGAAATAAAACTACTGCTGACTTTCAGCTTGGCTTCATGAATGGCCTTATTTGGAGAACTGAAATTCCCAGTAGAATGCAGATCTCACACCAGATGCTGTAAGGTGAATTAATATACAAAAGTGGACTGAAACTGGGTGAAGGGGAGAAGTGCTACAATTTAGGGTACAGTCTGTGGCTTGGAAAACAGTGTTTAATAAGCACTGTTTCTATATCTGGTGTTGCAAATGTATGGCATGTACATTGACATTTATAGTGTGTCTACATACATATATACAGATATTTAAACACATGATGCATGGACCTATATTTTGGCTACTGTATTAAGGCACACACACATATTTGAAAACTATCACCAACAATTATTTCTTTGTCTCTAGTACTTATACATTTAAATATTTTTATTTTTTTTTGATTCATTTAGCAGCAGCAACAGAAGAACCTGAGGTGATTCCGGATCCAGCTAAGCAAACAGATCGGGTGGTGAAAATAGCAGGAATAAGTGCTGGAATTCTGGTATTCATCCTACTTCTCCTTGTTGTCATATTGATTGTCAAAAAAAGGTAAGAAAATGGTCTGTGCTGATCAGTCTTTTTTTTTTCTTCTGTATAAAACAGTAACTAAATGGGTGTTTTTTTACAGGTCTTTCAAAAAACAGAAGGTTTTAGGACCAGTAGGTCACGTCAGTTTTTGAATGAGTTCCTTGTGTTTCCCTTTGGTTTTGCTGTGATTCTTAGGAATTATTTAAAGAGAGGATTTCTTTATACTTGGGATCCAAGAGTGATACATTTTCTCATGCTTATTTATTTCCAAGTAGTTTTAAACTGGAGTTGCAGGAATGTAGAAAATATTAAAGTGAGTGAATTAAAATTCATTGAGCCTTTTTTATTTTTTAATGCAAAGAAAAAAAATAACTTACTGCACTTTTCATGTTTTAATCACTTAATGAGTATGGTTTCCTATATGCAGCTCTAATGAGTTATTTGTATCTGTGTGTTACCCAGCTTGCAAAATAATGTCATTTTCTACCTCTTTTATGCTCTTGTAAAGCTGGAGTTTTTTCTTAAAAAGTCATACCACATCACTGTAAAATTATCTAGCAGGTCCCTAGCGCATGAAATTGTTTAAAAATGTATTAATTTGAGTGAATTTTAATTTTTTTTCAGTGCTTTCTTAGACAGTAAGCAATATCGCCATCTTCTGGCGTTGTACAGTGCTAACCCTGCATCCCAATCCTCCTACCCGTAGTAACTTGTGCTATCCTGTTGCTTGGTCAGTGTTTCAAAGACTAACCTTCCCAGTAGTTGCAACTCTTTTAACCGAGCATAAAAGTCCATAATATGTCCCTATAAAACCATAGTTATGGTATAGAAACTAGTTCCTCTCTCTCTGTGCATTCCCTCTGTGGTGGGTCTCCGTGTGGCACAATCTGATTTCTCTTGGATAGAACAAGCCCTTTGCCTTCCCATGGTGTGTGCATTGCGTGCCCTTGCCTTTTGCAGAAGTAGTAATGAAAAGTATTTTTGTAAATGTTGCATATATTCTTCTGAATTACAGCGTGGAATTATTTTTAAAGAATAAGAAAAAAATTGAAATTGTACCTAAGATCATTCTATATGTTATAATTACTGGTTTGCGTTAGATTTTTTTAATTTATTGCCTTTTTACAATTATCCCTGGAGATATATAACTTGGAGAAGAAACGTCTGCATTAGAAACATTAGGTATGCTTATAGTGTTCTGTGTTAGTTAGCTACATATGTGATTTTTCCCCAAAGTGCTTTTACTTTTCTCTGTTGTTTACCTCTGTGGTTGAGAATTAACACATATGCAAAAGGTCCAACTCATCATATGCAAAAAAAGACATACAGTCAGCCAGTTTTCTTTATTTACACAACTTTGGAAAAACAAAAAAGAAGTTGTTTTCCAGCTTTTAGGAGGCAATCTCTAGTTTGTAGTTTTATAGCCAGGTACATGCTGGGGAGTATCATCTCAGTGTGTGTTACAGTGGTCCCCTTACGTTTAATAGAAAACTCTGTGTGTGTGCACGTGTGTGTGTGTAAGAGAGAGAGACTGTCTAACACTATATAGTGTCAGTCACTTCCAGATGGGAATGACTAGTTTTGCAAGTGACAAACAAACAAACAAAAATATTCCATGTGTTCATTTTTCCTATCCTTCTTTACCTCTTTCATTCTGAGTCCTTTTAGGCTCATACTTTCACTACTGAACTGTTTGATGAAAACAATTATGTCCATGCAGTGATATTTTAAAGTTTTCCCCTCTTCCCCCCTTCTGTCCTCTGAACCAGTGCAGGCAGTATCCTCTCAGGAATGATCATCATTCTAAAGCACGTAATATTTCTAAACTCCTGTACTATTTTGTATTCAAAATAGGTGAGAAATTAACCTGCTTAATAAATCTTTAATGATTGGCAATTTTTCATCATGATAGTTTAATTGGTTGTCTATTGTGTATGTTATAGGTGCACCATTCTTCTCTTCCCCCTTCCCGTAGGGAAAATGGGCACTTTTTTTTAATACCAGCTTTAGTCAAGGTCTCTTACAAAAAGCGTAGAAAAACTTTTTGTTCCTGAGTTAATTCATTCCCTCTAGTGAATCAGGGCAATTCATATCATGAAGCCAGGAACAGCTGTAAAAACCTCTGACACATTCACACAAACAAAAACACACTTCACTTAGCTGTGGTGGGACTGAAAACTGATCCGTCTGAATCATCCTCTGTGGTGTACCTATTCAGTGATCCATTATGTAGTATCCCTTTTGGTACCTGAATTGACCACAGCTTAATAGTTGGAAAAGTCAATAAAACAATTGTTTCTGCATTTTCATTGGTTTATTAAGTCGTATGCACAGCAACCACTATCTCAAACTGATTAAATGCAGCATTACGTTTTAATGGAAAATGGAGCACTAAGCAGTTTTGTTCGTGAGCTTGAGATGTTTTAGGCTTTGCCTGATCATTTTGTACAAATTGGTTTGAAGTTTTCCTGAATTAAGCTCTTAGCAGCTTTTACAGACTTTTACTGGAGTAATCAAACCAGCTAAGAAAAGGGATACTGCATCTTTAACAAGCAATGCCATTTTTATTTTCAAAGCCATTGTTGGACCATTTCCAAATGTCCTTCATTTCCTTCCATTTGTTTACCTTCCATGTTTTTAATGCTTAGCATGACTACATCACCATTTCCAATTTTAAGATTTTAAAATAGAAAGCATATGTTTGCATTCAGGAAATGTGTGGTATATATGTCAGTATACACATGTCTGTTGTAAATGTGCATTCTTTAAAATGTGTGTACTCATATACCTACACATAATATGCATACAAACATATATATATATATATACACCTGTGTACTGAAAAAGGTGTCAAAATGAATGACATGAAATTGTTTTCTGATTAAATGTATTTATTAATGGAACCTTTATTTTTTGCAACTGAAAAGTAAAAAGCGTATCTGCTGCACAAGATTTGTACACAGCTGTTCATTTGTCATGACATCTAGGCGGTAATCATTATATTATGCTGAACTGCATGTTGAAATTACGCAATCCATTTAATTTTCAAATTTTTGGCAATAAGTGAAATCTCAGCATGTAATTTTCTCAAGTGATCTTTCTAAAAAACAAATCATTTTTATATGCTAGTGGTTCTTTTCGGTTTTTATTTTTTTTAGTTGCATGGCAAAGTAAGGCTAGTTTGTGCATGAGCTAGTTGAAATGCTAACCAAAGAAACATGAATTTTTCAACTTTTTTTTTAAAACGCACATTTCTCTGCTTTATTGAATGTGACAGAGTCACGCTTTTCATTCACCATTGCTTCTCTTTTTCCACTGTCTGTGATTTGCTTGCCAGGAGGAGCTACTATTCTTACTCCTACTATCTGTAAGTAGAATACGGGTGACTTACTATTTTACTTGTTTTAAAGATGCAGTATCCCTTTTTAAAAAATAAAAACAGTCTCTACAACTTTTTTAGAAAGTTTTGTTGATAGTTACCTTTCGTTGTTCTCAAGCTTGAAAATTTGCTTGTATCATTGTTCCTGTTATTCTTGCTCTGTTTGGTTTTTTTTAAAGGGATATTGTATTTCTAACTGTATATTGAGACTATAGCTCTTTGCTACAGTTTTTCCCATAACTATAATTTTAGTTTATTGTAATCATAGTTTAATTTGCATTATGATTCACAGCAACACATCACACTAAGGAAGAGGCCTCTTTTCCCATTTCTTAGCTAGAGAACTGTGCTTGTAAATCACGAATTCTACTTTCTTAGGAGTAGTCCTGTGCACCACTTTTCCTGTGCAGATTGTAGGCCAATGCCAAACCTTTATAAATAGGGCATGGTCTGCATCTATCACTTTTTTTGAGGTGGTTTGCATACACATTTTAAAGTCTGGATCTTACTTTTGACATCGGTTTGTATAAAGTTTTACTTCATTGAAGCAAAATTGACTTTTTTTATATGTGTTGACTATGTGAGTTTTTGTGAGGACTGCAACAGTTTTGTCTGTGATTGAGCAAAGCAGTTACATGCATTCTTCATTTTGACTAAATGCTTAAAGCTGTAGACTTCAGAGGAGTTCTAAGAATGCATTCAAGTGCTTTGATGAACTGATGGTGTTCAATAACGGTGCTCTTCCACAATTCTAAGCAGATTAGTTGACTTCTTTACATAAACTTCACAATAATAATAATTAAAAGAAAATAATAAATTTATTTAGCTAGCTGCCGTTCTCTGGTTTATTGAGAAAAATTATAGTTTCCTTGTTAAATAACAATTGCTTCAACACAAGATAATTACCCACACAGTTTCATCCTGTGATGGAGCACTTTTCCCCTCCAACCACTGTAACACCCACCTGTGCAGATTCGTCCAACTGGATCCCTTAGCAGATAACGAGAATCACACTTTCTGTCAGCCTTAAGTTCTTTAACCTAATGATTCACTTAACTATCATGAATCATGATTGCATGTGCATTTAGCTGATTGAGTGAAGGGGGAAAAAAAAGGAAAGGAAAGGCAAAAGAAGTTGTCAAACCCCAAGGGCGCCAGGAGCTGTTGAACAATAAATCTGTGCTCCCATTTCCCAGCAGTTTTGGGTTTCAGAGCTACAACACAATAGGCCTTTTTAGGCGTTGAAGCAGAGCATAAGAATTGGAAAGTAGCTACTGTAATAAGCTAATAATGTGAAAGCCTTAATAGCTGTTGATTTATTTATTATAGCTAGCAGGTTTTGTTACAAAGTGATGCTTCAAATAAAAGCTTAATATCGTCAAGGATGAGATGTAATAGTGTTTTTGTTCCATTTCAGAGGTGACATTAGAAAAAGCCAATCTTCAGTGTATAGAGACCATTTGAAAGGCTTTGAAACTTGAAAAACCAGTTTGAACTAGAAATGGTAGTTTTGAGAAAGCTTTGATAGTATTGTGAAGCAGTTATAAAGCTCAGGCATTTTATAACTTGGACGTTTTTATGGTCTTCGTTTGTTCAACCAGAGTATCATTTAAAGCAGCTTCTCTTAAGTTATTTGGAAGGTGTGGAGTAAATGTATAAAATAAAGCATTTTATGGGGGGCATCCAACAGATTTTTAAATTTTTTTTGAACGACTGATACAGAACCCTCATGTACACCACAAGAGTTTGATGAAAAAAATCATAGTTTTGGAGACCACCTTTGGGATTTTTGTGGCGAGAATGTTAATGAGCAGTAATTTTCCAATTACTCCATCTGTAAATGGGAGAAAGAAGTGTGACAAAACAAGGAGATGAGTCTGATTGGTGCAAGAATCTTTATTGTTTGCAGGAGAGCTTTGTCCATCCATATTCTACATTGTGTTCCCTCATTGTGAACCAAGACTGTTTAACTTAAGTAACACTTTCTTAAATATGCCCAAGCATGAAGTGCTTCTTGCCCTTGAGAGCAGTGTAGGTCCTTTCCAGTGGATGTTCCCAGGACATAAGTAAATGGATGGGTAATTTACACTAATATTCTTCACAGAGTCACAGATTGGTTTGGGTTAGAAGGGGTCTTAAAGATCAGGTTCCAACCCCCCTGTCATGGGCAGGGGACACCTTCCACCAGACCAGGTTACTCAGAGCCCTATCCAGCCTGGCCTTGAAAATGTCCAGGGAGGTGAAGTCTATGACCTTTCTGGGGAACTTTTGCCACTGTCTCACCACCCATATAGTAAAGAATTTCCTCCTAATATCTAATCTTCTGATATGTAATAAATATCTAATATAATTCTTGTCTGCCATTAGAACATGTATGAAATACTAAAAATTGGTGGAGAATAGAGGAAGAGCAGGCAATCCTTTTAGTCAAGAGAAATGTGAGATAAACACTGTCTAAACAATTAACAGGGTACTTGATGATGTTCTGTGCAAAAGAAAAAGCTTATTAAGCTAAGCTGTGTTTGAAACATAGGTTTTCAACAACTCAGTATCTTAAGTGATGATTGTGTTTCTCCCATGTGGCGTCAGATTTATCCAAAGAAGTAGGTTGATTATCTATTATATTGCTGTCAGAGCTTCAGATAAAAACAGGGATCTTTCAGAACAGTCTAATGTATGTTACTGGTTCCTGCAGAACCAAGGCACACTTCATTCTACTCAGCATACTTCCTCCTACTTGAGATATATGCTTTAAGTGTAGTAGGCTTTAAGTTATAATTAAAACATATTATTTTCTTCCACTTGACTTGTGGAGACAGTGAGAATAATTTCCAGTTCTTCATCAAAAGGAAAGAATTGAGTGATATTTCTGATGTGTCCACTTTAAGGGCATTGGCTGTTAATTTGAGGGGTTTAGTTGCACAGATTAGGTTGCTCTTTAACTGTGATACATTCAGAGTGTAAGACTGTTAATGTTAAAATTGTGATGTTCCCAAACTGCATGAAAAAGTAGAATGATGAACGTGGTTTTGTTTTTCAAAGAACCAAAGTTCAGTATCAGCAACAAAGTGTGCTCTCATGTTGTGTCTTGTATACTGAATGGGCAGAACAACCTTTAACATAAAAGGTAATATGAATCTATATTGAATAATTATATTTCTTTTGTTACTTCAGAGGGTTTTTTACTGACAAAATAATTTAGAAGGTTAAATGATTTCTTTCCCAACAAGGCAAGCAAGGGGAATGAATTATCCATTTATAAAATCAAAACAGATATTTAAATGGAGATGGTTGATAAAACTGCATGCACAGATGCTTCTTATTTGTCATTTCAGTTAAAATGTAATTATATTCTCTAATTTGTTTATATTACTGTAATTACTCCACAGGAAAAAAAAATATTACCAGGGTACAGAAGTAAGCACTTCCATTACAGCATTTGTGTGTGTACAGAAAACACATGATCGTGACTCTTTCGTAGCAGGGTGCATAGTTTTATCAATTACATGCTGAAAAAATTGTACACAGGGAAATGAGCCAAAGTCTTCAGTCACTCACGATCATAGATAATGGTTACTGTAGACATCAATGTTCATCAAGTTTTAAGGTGGCTTGCGTTTTTTTTCTTGGCTGGGCAGCAAACTTGCAAAGAAGCGCAAGGATGCCATGGGAACCACCCGCCAGGAGATGACCCATATGGTGAATGCAATGGATAGGAGTTATGCTGACCAGAGCACTCTGCATGCAGAGGATCCCCTTTCAATCACGTTTATGGACTCGCATAACTTCAGCCCCAGATGTAAGTAGACAGTGATACATTCTCTGCAACGCAGGTGAATACCGAAACACAGAGAGCAATTCTACTTTTTCAGGAAAATTGTTTTAAGCTCCAAGTTTTCCAGGAATACTGGTAAGGCCAAAGATTGAGTAGGGATGTTTGTATGTTATCCTTATTGTTATGTGGCCGATTATTTAATTAAATATTTGCATGTATTTTCACTATGCAATGATTTTTATTTCAGGGAAAATATTGTCCTTCTAGAGTTTTTCCCCATGAAGCTATTTAATGCCAACATGTTAAATATTGCTGCATAACACCATGTCTAGAATGAATATGCAGCCCAAATTGATTTCTGGGGTTCTTTGGCAGTAAGGACATTACAACAGAAGGAAACATTGACAATTTTCATTGCTGCTTGTGAAGTTTAGGAACAAGCTTGTTAATATATCTACAAATTTGTTCTATATTTATATTCATTTTTTTGTAGACATGCCAACTGTCTGGTTTTGAAAAAGTTTGGCAGTTTGGGTTTCTGATTGTTAAGTATCTGGCTTATAGCTACCACTGTCCAGCACTCTTGCCTCCCAGCACCTGCACTATGTCTTGCACAAAAGCAAGATACTCTACTGGCAGACTCTGAATATCTCAAAACTAATGTATAAGTTTCCAAAGGAACACAATTCTGCCATGGAGCTGGTGGAAATCTGACTTTCTCACAGTTCCATGGACTTGTGGCTTGGCTTTAAACAAATCTGAGCAGCCTGAGCTGCTTCTGAATTGCAGTCTATTGGGACTGGCACTGTATCTCTTTTCTCTTGCCTCCCATGCGGCTTATGTTTCTTGAGCAAAATACATCCCTTAAGACTCTTAAGTTCTTTCCCGGTTGTTGTAAGGGAAATAGATTTTGGAGGAGGGTTTATTGCTCAGTTTTTTGAAGCTTACCAAACTGCAAAGTGCTAACATTTTGAGTGTCTTATAACCAATTATAAATGGGAGTTTAGTATCAGCCGAGTAGTTTTTCTACACAATTTTGGCTGGAACAGTTTGAAAAGTCTCCAAGGCTTGATGTCTTACTGGCATTGAAATTCATGGAGGCAGGAACGGCAGACACAGTTTCATACGGGCTTTGATGATCGATCCCAGGGAAAGAATTCATTAGGAATTTACAACACTATTAGTGAGCTGGGGCTGCCAGGCACGCTTCCAGATGGAATGATGTGATGCCAAGAGCCCATGAGCTCCAGCCATCACAGCTGTCTTGGCTGGTTGGCAAAGAAGTTAGGCATTGCTGGTTTCTAGTATCATAGGTGTGTGATTTTTTTTGTGTGATGGAGGATTCGATTCTTCTGACCATTATGCTGAGACAAGTCTTCCAAGTTTTCAGGGTTTCCTGCTGTGCAACAAACATTTAGGTAGATTGCTTGAGAACCGGAGCTTAATTTTGTCACAGAGATGTTGATATTCTAATTCGGTGTTCCGGACTGGTACAAAACCAAATCCTGGATTCCACCATTTCTGTCCGAAACAGTGCATTTGTCTAGTGCATCATTCTAGTTGTGATAATGAAAGATAAAATTCTATTAATTTTATTCAGACATCTGCATCTGTGTATTTGTGGTTTTCCTATACTCATTAAGGGCAATATCTTTGGTTTTGCACATTAAAAAAAGCTATTAACTGTATAAATGTGTGTAATATTTTTTTCTTAATTACCTGGAAGATTTTATAGAAATACCATCTCATTTTGAGATGAGCTATTCAAGTATTACATGAGAGAATGGGTTTAAAAGAAAAGAAGTGAGTTCTGTGAAAGTGAACCCTTATTGTGAAGTGAAAGAACAATAGTGAAGGAGGAGCCCTTTCAAAAACTAAATTGCATGTAATGTCGTCTTTATTTCATTTCAGTTAGAATCTCTTTGCCCTTATCATTACATTTCTGAAGTCCAAAATCACTGCCTTTCATTCCTCTTTTATTCAGGATGCTTTCTGGAACTGTGTATTCATTCTGTATTTCTCTTGGAATAAAATTAATGGGATCTAGTTATCAGTTGGTTATACTCTGAAGTATATTGTTTTTATTCTTAAAAATACACAAATTGAGGGTAATGTATTTTTTCATGGGCTTTGTTTTTCTACAGTGCCCAATGATCCACTTGTGCCGACAGCTGTGTTAGGTGAGGACCCTAGTCCTTCATTATCCATTCCTGCATGAGTTTTGTCTCCTCGCATGGTTGAACGTTGAAATAGCTTGTTTTATGTAAAACTATTCTATTGTCAGAAAATAGCTCTACACTTCATCAATTCAGAATTAAACTGAAAACAATTTTAGAATAAAAATTATTTTATGTTCTCATTAAGAAGTTATTCTTAGTCACTGCTAACTGAAAAGTAAATGAGAAAATAGGTAAAGGAAGTTGCTAAAATTTTTCTTCCCAGAGCTTTGAAACTGAGTTCTGATAAACTGATGTGTGAAACTAGAGCACTATTAAATGATCCTTAAAAATAAAATTCAGGCCCATATTATATTATTTACCACTCAAAGCTCAATTCTCTGAGTAATAAGAATGAAAAGAAAACTAAAAAAGGGGAAAAATTCCAGGATATCCAAGAAGAAACAACAATTTTCTTTGTATGTTCTGAACAAATACTTCTGTATACCTATATTAGTTACATATTTCAGTTGACATTAGTAAATTTTTCAACTTTGTACTTACTTTAAAAAGAAGAACATATGTCGGGATGGCCAGGCTACTTATATCTGTGCTGCATCTAACACTGAAAGCAGCTTTTAGAGTTGTTGGTTTTATTTTTAAATATGAAAAGTATCATTAGCACTCAAGTTCTTAGTTGGATAAACACAATATGCAGTATTGAGTTTCAGTCCGTTGCTGAGGTTATTTTAGGCTAAAAGACAAGTATCAGGAAGTGGGCGTGAATATAAACAAGTTGAAAATTAGATTCCTAGAAGTAGCACTTAAAGGGACCTGGGGGCAATTTAATTCCTCCCGTGTTTTGAGATGGGACTTTATACATAAAATATAGACTCCTTCTGGCAATTGATTGCCTCATTGTGTTTTAAAAATTTGAAGTGAACAGAACTTTGCTCTTGCAGTGGCAGTTCCAGTGCCTTGTTCCTCCTAAATGAAAATAAAATTCAGATTCATGTTAGTAATATTTAGGACCCAAAGCTCAATTTTCTGAGTATTAATTGCTGCTAACTGAGTGCTAGTACTAAATATTATTAATGCTTATCCCTAGTATTTCCTAACTAGGCTAATCTAGATTGAATCTTCATTGCAGTGGATTGAGCCATTTCCTTTTGAGGCACTCATAGGACTCATGCTTTTGTCTTTTCAAAACAGTCTTTTAGCCATTGAAAGGCTCACATCCTCGATTGTCTCTCTTTTAGTTGAGTTACATCCCGTTCTTTCACTCATCTTATTGTAGCTGCTGTTTTCTAACTTTGTTGTCATTATTTTCCTCTGAGCGCTTTCCAATTCATAGGTTGAATTTTAAATTGCAGTGCCCCAAATCAGATACAGTTCTTAAGAGAAATCTCAATGCTCAGCTGAGTGGAATAGGTATCCCCATGCCCTACTTGTATTTTTCCTGCTAACTGAACTGTATTTTCTCCTTTTTATTGTGTTCATGTTGCTGACTTGCATTGAGTTACCTGTTAAAATCACAGTTATCATTAGCCAGTTCATTACTCCATTTTGTAGTTTTATATGTGACTTCCCTTTCCAAAATACAGTATGTTGCATTCACCATTCAACTCACCATGTTGATTTTCACATTTTCTCCCAAATAATCAAGATAACTTTGAAATCTGATCCTGTGCTTGTGAAATCCTTGTGGTACCTTATCACTCAGTGCTATACTGTCGGGGTACATTCTGCTGCGCAGACACAGATACAGACAGCTGTGAACAGCAAGGAATGGACTGAAGAGCAGTTTAATCGTTCCTGTCTGCATTTCCATCTAGTAGTAATGCTGTTCTGGGCATGATAGTCTCGTGGTATAGGCAAATCATTGAGTGGATTGAAACAGTGGGAGAGAAGTATACAAGCTTTTGGGCACAACAGGTAGAAGAGACCGGGTATCTGTTAGCTTGTTCCTTTGGAACGGGATCATTTGGCTTGCTCCATCTTCATATAGCCCTTGCTTGGCCAAGCATCACAAAACAGTTTTCTTTTGCTTTTTTTGGAGATAAGCAAAATTTTATGGGCTCTAAGTCATAGAACACATTCTTTTATATGAAACTCTTATTATTTTGTAGCCATACTAGGTTTCTTTTTCTTCATGTATAGTTTATTAATGCTACTCTCCATTCTGTGTACATTAGCGCTAAGTTAGTATGACAATTTTGCTTTTCTCAAGTCCCTATCATTACATTGATGGCATAATAATGTGGCCCTTATATTTTTTAAATGGCTTTCATTGTTACCTATTGTGAAGCTTTAACAACTTTTAATGTCACTTTCTTTTAGTCTTTTTTCTAATATAGTCCTGAAATAAATTTCTTATGCTCTGTTCACTCATTGTTTTTTGCTGCTTCAATGGGTTAAAGTGCCTATTACTGGTAAGTATACTGCAAGGAATGGGGAGAACTGCAAATCCTGAGGTGGTTTGAAATGTGTGTGATTTAATATGGGTAACACTACAATAAAAAGTGACTGCTGCATGTCACTCACATTATTAGGCAGGTTAGTGAGGCATAAATGTACTGAAATTAGCAACTTCTGTGTCAGTTCAAAGAATCAGGTTTCTTAGGAGATTTCATTTCAGAAGGCATTAACAGAGTTTGCATTTTGGCACAATTGTAGAAAATCCAACCCTTGAGATGTTCATTTTTTTTCCAACAGTGTTTTGTCTTTTAATCTGGAATCTTTGCAAAGAAAATGGTAAACTGATTTCAAAGAAGTTTAGGAGAGGTCGGCTACCCACTTCTCATTTCAGTAGTTATTTTCCGAAATAGTTTAAATTTGAATCTTTCTTCCTCTGCAAATTCATTTGATCTGATGATCTGCTCATTTAAATAAAATATCGCAGAAGGGATTGACAAAACATGTTCACCTCATGCATCTTTGGCATTTAGTTTTGATATGTGGATTGGTATAGCATAGAGCCTTAGAAGAAACTTCTTTGTTTATACAGAGCAAATATTTTGGCTGAAATCAACATGCTCAACAGTTTCATTTCTCTAATAAAAGACTTGAATTAAAATGACCACTCTGAAGTGCTGATTCATCTTCCTAAGTGGAGGTGGTGTTCTGAAGTGGTGGCATAATCACTTCTCTTTTTTACTGGCATCTCAATTTACTGTTTGTTGACTTTAGACAAATTATGTGCTAATAGCACTATAGAATTATTCTAATTTATTGTTTAAGGTGTAGTATTGCTATTGATACATATGAACCATAAAAAGTTACTTTGGGTGATAGAGTCTGGAGTTTCCAAGTACATTAATGTCATAAAGTTTTGTAGCTTCAAATAAAATGCCCTTCAGACACCTTTATTGCAGGATGAAGGACTGCAAACTTTTGTATGTTTGCTGTTAAATGCCTTTATGTACTTCACAATATTGATGTGCTGGTGAATAAATGCTTTGCGTTCCCAGAAATTAGATATGTTTTTGAATGAAGAGGTTGAAAATAGATATTGTTACGTATAGCAGCAGGTGTTACTGCTCTGCAGGTACCTAATGCATTGATTTCTTGTGAATACAGATGAAAATCACACTGCAACAGCAGAGTCCAGTCGACTTCTGGATGTCCCTCGTTATCTCTGTGAAGGCACAGAATCTCCATACCAGACTGGGCAGCTGCACCCTGCCATCAGGGTGGCTGATCTCCTGCAGCATATTAATCTAATGAAGACCTCTGACAGCTATGGATTTAAGGAGGAGTATGAGGTGAGATCTTCAGTGCTGCGGCTTTGCTAGGAAAATTCCCTTTGAAATAGGCAGCCTTTTGTTTGCATTGTATTGCAGAAGGATGGAACTAAATGTCATGAGTTTAAGTGAAAAACAGATAAACAGGCATAAGATTCCTACATATATAACCCAAAAGTGAAATACTAAATTGAGTCCAATGGTTTGAGCCTTTACCACTGCGTGGTAGAAAACCTCTGTGTGTTCCTTAGGGTACAAGATGACCTGTCCTGCAGAATCTTTTTGACATATTGTAGGAAGTTGTCACTCTTGTTGCTGCTCTTTAGTAGTAACGCTGTAATTAGTTATGTGAGCTATCTTCAGTGCAGATCTCCTGGATTAGGTTAAAGTAACAATTTTAATCTTACTGGTTTCGCAAGAAACACTGATTGAAAGCACTCTCATGATTTATTACAGCATCTCAGCAGGGCAATACTGGGACTTAACTCCAGGCAAGAAGCAGTAAAGATATGCTGAGGGAAGTAATGTTTTGAAGTTCTAATTAGACCTGCCTGAGCATGTCTACTTACAACTTTAATGCTAAAATGGAAGCAAAAAATTCCCCGCACTGGAGGTAGAAGATGAGTACAGATTAATTTCACTTCTGATCTCTGAATCTGTTGTGATTCTTTGGGATTGGGCTATCAGGCAGGACACACAGTAAAGATGGGAATGGTATTGCCAAGGTTGCTCACAATCCAGCTAGGTTTAAAATTAGTTTTCTCTGAGTAAGTAATCTCTTCTGACACAGTTTCAACCTTCTCTCCTTTCTGCAGCTGTCTCTACTGTAACATAAGAATGGAATAAATAAATGTGTGGTTTTTAAAAGAATATTATTCTCTTTTCCTCTCTTTTACTACATTTTGCTCTGTCTAACTTCAGGGCTAAGCCCAAGTGTCAGCCACTGCTGGGGGGGAGGGTGGTCCCTGATGCCACATCAGGTGTTTTCCTGCTTGCTACTTCTTCTGTTACTATACACGACATCTATTCTCTGCCTTGGGCTTCTGACTCTGCATTAAAGTTCTGTTTCCATGGCTACTGTGTATTTTCTGGAGATAACTTACCCAGATCAGGATACAAGAACATCTGGAAGGAAGGAATAGCATAGACCTGCAACAGCTGTAAAATATCTACGGGCAATGAAGAAAAAGCCAAGGAGGAATAAAGGCTGCTTCTATCACTACTGAGAGATCAAACTTTTAAGAGTTCAAAAATGTAGAATACTTTTGCTAGTGGCTAGAGGGAGGGAGAGCAACATGAACAGTGGCAGAGGAGACTTTCCTGATGGCTCTGTAGAAAGAAAAGCCATTTTACTAAGTGAGATGCAAAAAGCGATGTAATGCTGTAGTAAACAGGCTGTATATTAAGGTGTCTTGTCAGAAGAGTGTTGAGTTTCTCTGTACTTTCTCAGTTTACTGTCATTCCTCCATAGCAAGGATGTATAAGAAAGTTTAGCCCTCCAGCAGTTCCACGATTTGAAATCCCTCCGGAGTTCCTCAGTGACTTGCCCATTTACCTGTAGCAGTCAGAGGGAGAGAGCCCCCTTTCTTCTCTAGTTCTATTTCTGTACCATGGTACTGCCTGGGTGACCAGGGCAACCAAGCCAAGCTGAGCTTACTTTATGGTAGGGCACTTCTTTTAAACTGTTATTTTTGGAGATAAATTAATGGTCAGAATGTTTTCTTTCGGAACATTTTTATTTATAGAGTTTCTTTGAGGGGCAGTCAGCTTCTTGGGATGTCGCTAAGAAGGATCAAAACAGAACAAAGAACCGCTATGGAAACATTATAGCATGTGAGTATCGGTGTCCTTGGTTTGAGCGATAGCTCTACTTGTGTGTTACCCGTGCCGTGTTCTCTCTTCCTTTACAAGTCTCCGGTGGCATAGCTGCTTAATACCCTCAGCAGAGAAGAAAGAGAGTGCCTTTTTCAGCTTTCTTTTTGTCCTTCACAGTTCAACTTTCTTCCGTTTATAACTCAGGCTGAATCTTGCATATGCATCTCCGTTGTGCAAGCTGTGGTAAGCCTATATCAGCAACAAGCTAGCACTCATTTGGATGTCGGTTCTGTTTATTCACAATTTGTATATTTTTACCAATGCAATTGAACACACAGGAATCAAGGTGTTGGAGAAGTCCTTGAATGGGTAGAGTTACCTCTTCATCGAATCCTAAGTGGATTGCTAACCCCTGTGTTTTCACTTCATTAATGTCTCAACATGAACTTGAGCAGGCCTGGGTTGGAAATGAGGAAACAGTAATCAGCATTTTTGGTTTTCTAGCTTGCCAGCAGTGGAGTTGATGTTGAAAGGGACTTTTGAGCAAGGAACTTGGTTTGCTTGTGTCCTTTTTAACCCTGCGTAACAGTGCCAACACCTTTCAGCTACACTTAATGAAATTTAGTGACTGTTTTTTGAAGTAATTGGAGACCTCAGACAAAATGGTTCTTTGTAATTCTGTGTAAACACTTCATATTTAAGGATTGTAAATTGTGAGGTGCTTATGCCAGCTGATTTTGGTTTTCTAGATGACTTACCGTTAGTCTCTTACTTAAAAATCACACGTCAAAAAGGCTCCGTAACCACTTGGTTTTTACAGATGACCACTCCAGGGTGATTTTGCAACCTGTTGAAGATGATCCATCTTCAGATTACATTAATGCCAACTACATAGATGTGAGTGGAATGCACAGCTTTCTCCCTCTCAATTTGCCAGCTCCTCTATGTGAAATTATTGCATGCTATGCCTACAAATTTATTGAAAGCTTTCTTTTATTAAGAACAAATGTACACTTTCCTTGTTCTACGTCCTACTACTCACTGACATTGTTGTGCTTTCTTTCACATCTGACTTTGGTTTGGGCTGTAGATTTGGCTGTACAGGGATGTAAGTACCAATATATGTGAATAACAGCATCCTATTGTAAATATTTAATATAGATATTGTTATTAGTTATTTTCCTCTTCTATTTTTATCAGTTGATAACTATGCATGCCTCATCTAATTTATCTCATCTGTTCCTTTAAAAATTTCTTTTTCGTGTGAATATTTTTTGTACCTGTTTTGAAAAGATAATTTAGCATTTTAGCATAGCTCTGAATATTATTGGATGTTAAATAACTCAGGTGAGCCTATCTGTTAAAGAGAATTTGCTGTTCCCATTTTTTAGTGATGATTTTGGCCACTAGCTTTTCTTTTTCCCTTCCCATTGATATGTCAGAAAGTAGATAGTACGCAGTACTGTAGTTGTCTGAAAATGTACCTGTGGAGTAGTTATATGTTTGGCTTAAAGGGAGAGATTATTGCATTTGTGGATTGAGTTGGTTTTTGGGGGGCTTTGTTTGTTTGTTTGTTTTTTACGCCAGTTTAAACAAACCATATTTAGCTGGCATTTGTCTTAAGGTTCTAATTTAGGTATTATAAAGTATATACACAAACATATACATAAATATTTTAATGTAGGGAAAATTTTCTCACTTCTGCAGAAAATCTCCAAAGTGTGAAATTCCATACTTTAATCAGAATAAAAATTAATTATTTTTTTTAAAAAATATACAAATTTTGCAGATGTTTTGGTTAACAAAATATAGTTTTTCTCTAATCAACACCTTAGGAATAAACAAGATGTTGTATTCAAAGTAATTCCAAAGTAATTTGAAAGGTAGTGGAATAACTGGTACAAATGTTTTTAAAATACATGGGTTTGATTACTTCTCTTTATAATTGCACCTTAGCAGTTTTAAGACCCCCTTGACTTTCCAGGGTATAAAAATTTAGCTCTAGATATATTTATGTCTTTTTATTTGGATATTTTAATGGCAATCTCTGTGAAGTGATAGGCCCATGATATTTTCCCTGGGCCTTAAACAAGAAAACTCTCCCAGATTTGTAATAATTCCAGTTCCTTGAGGATGTTGTTTTTCTGATTTAGGAGTTAATTGAATCTCATTAAAATCAGACAAGAAAGGTACAAGTTAAAACTTGGCACTTGGCAATTTTTAAGTGACACTTCTATCTTCTTCTAGAAAGCTTTACTGAGTGTAAACCAGTGTAGCTCAAGTTCCACTTTCATAATTTGAAGCTGGAGCTTGACATTAGGAACTGCAGGATGAATTTTTTAGTCATTTGATGCAGTCTTGGTCAATGTAACACCAAGAGTAAGATAGTGAGAAGGTGCCCAGAGGCAGGTGCTCTCACTCTAAACAGGATAATGAAACAGTCTGTGGAAAAGAATGTAAACACATAGGGTTTGCTGGAGTCCTTCACTTCAGCAGTATCTTGTGAATACCAGAAATCCGAGTGTTTCTGTTCACCTGTAATGCAATGCTTCAAGCAAGTGGCCTATTAAAACTATGACCTAGAGAAAAATTGGAGTTATTAACATCTGCAGAGTGTGAAATTCTGTATTGTCTTCTCTCCAGCAGTACTAAATTTTCCTTCCTCTTAGTGGCTAAATCTAGCTCGCACAGGTCAAAATATACTCAGAATTACTTCCTCAAGAGCAGTACCTCTTTGTCTTGTAGTTTTTATGTGGACAATTAGTGCTGTATAGAACTACTAGCATTGGCATAGATCCAGCTACCTGGAAAAGCTTACTTGTGTAGGGTTATCTATCTACCTATATGTATATATGTATGTGTATATACTTGTGTGTATCATGCCTACTATAACTGATGCACATTTTGTGCAGTCAAGCAGATGATGTCACTGCAGTAGGACCCTTATACAGTGCACACACCAGTGTCCAGCTCAGTCCCCGTTAGTTAGAGCTGGGGTACATACCTCTTAGTGCCCTACGATGATTCTGTTTAGAAGAAGAAAAAAGGTGTGTGGTTTTTCATATTGGCTAAGCTGGGAACACAGATCAACTATTGAGATAATATGGTGGCAAATAATTTTTACTAAATTTTAAATAAATGCCCCAATGTATTCAGCTGAGGAAATAATGTCAATAGACTTTTAGATGGAAGGGACCCATCTAGACTACTCCTTCCCAGTATACTACAATGTCTGTTGAAGTCAGATGTTCTTATTTTAATTTTATCTGTTGTCATTCAAACCTTTTCAATATTAACTGTTTTTTTAGGTTTTGAGCTTCATGCTGCTCTTGAATATTGGTTTGTTCTGAAAATGTTGTCTAGAGATAAGGCTTTTATTTTCCACTCTCTATTAGTAATATGGTACTCAAACCAACTTATATTGCTGTTTTTAGGGATATCAGAGACCAAGTCACTACATTGCAACCCAAGGTAAGGATCTGCCAGATTTAATCAAATCGAACAAATGTTCTCTGTAGTGTCCTGCAGTGTTTTGTTAAAATGGAAGTATATGAAAATAAGGCATACACAGTATTGTGAGCTGTTATCTTGTGTCATGGTAAATTAACATAGCTTGTTCACGTTGAATGTGAATAAATTCAAAAATTGCACCTATTTATCATGTTAATTAGCTATTGAGCAAACCTTTCAGTGATAAATTCAGCTGAAAAAGTCAGAAACTACTACCATGATTTCCAGTTATGAAGATAAATAGAGAAAAGAGACGTGGACAGAGAAGAGAACAGTTTCAACCTGCCTTGAAGCATTTTTCTTTCCGTATTACAATGTATTATTTTATTGTCTAGGATTTAGTTCAGGATGCAGAGAAGATATTAATGATAAATTAAACTCTGTCTCAGAAAATCTGTTAAAGTAAGTCCAGAGGACAAAGCCTCTTTATAGAAAGAAGTGAGGGAAATCTTTATCATATAACACCCTACTAATAAAAAGAGGGGTTAGAGGAAAAAACTGAAATTCTATGGAAATTATTAATGTTGTATTTCTGATAAAACTCCTCACAATGAAGAAAAGCAAATAGATTAGTCTAAGATTGCGCTGAAATATCAGAGGCTATGAATTAGAAGTAAAAATAATTAGATTTAGGTGTGCCATTATTTGATCTGTGTGTATAATCAGATAGCCGTCTGGAACTATCCTGTTACTTGTGTCCTTGTTGATTGTAGCTGCACACAGGAAAGACAAAAATAAAGACTTGTTTTAAAGCAGGATGTTCAAAGTTCTGTCCACTTTTTTTTTTTTTAATTTTTGTCTGAGTGCTGCCTAAATAGGTCTCTCTATGGTAGTTAAGTCTACATTGGCATATTATTTTTTAGTTACTGTGTAAATCATTGCACATAATGATGTGTAAAGGAGACAAAAATATAATGCTGCTTTTGTGTGCAGCCTTCAATCTAACATACGAAGGAAGGAATATGTTTTAGTCTTCAAATGTGTCACTTAGGTTTAGTGGTGTGCTCAGGTTTGGATTTGGACTCAATGATCTTAAAGGCCTTTTCTGACCTAAATTATTCCGTGGTGCTGTGTGTGTTACATACAGTAATATTTCTAGCACTGCTGGGTGGTCAGGGAGCGGTTTCTGAGATTATTGTAACAGGGTAAAAGTCTCTGTCACTCAGCATGTCTCTGCAGCAGAGCAGAAGGCAAAGCTTAAATACATGCTCTTCATTTGCCTCACAGAAAAGTAGTTAAGTAAGTTTAAACACACTGCAGTGGGGAGCTTATGGCTCAGCATCTACCTGAGTAGTGCTTCCGTGCTTCACCAGGATCCAGACAGTAAGTGCACAGTAGCTGTACCAGCAGCCCTCCTGTCTGATACTTCACTCTGGCATGGGCATCTCCTTGGTGAGCATCTGAAGAAACTAGCTCTCAACACAATGTATTTAACCAATGTAAAACAAATCTGAAAGTGTGACAATAGATGGAGTCACACATTGCTGTGTCCTTGTAGTTTTCAAGCAACTTCTGGCATTTCACTATATGAAACACCTGCTATTATTTCTTTCAAGTGGTAATTCAATTATATTGAGAAGCTTCAGTATTGGTTAGAAATGACAATATAACCTGAAAACTGGCACAGTGTTATGATGATGTGGTTTCACTAGGCTTTCATCTCTGAGCAAGTGTGCTTATGTGCATCAGGTTGGAAAAGCACTGGATTTTATTTTTAACATTTGCTTTGACTGTAATTTTTTTGCAGAGTGTTATCTGGATCTTTTTCTTACAGGTCCAGTTCATGAGACTGTGTATGATTTTTGGAGAATGATATGGCAGGAGCAATCAGCTTGTGTTGTGATGGTCACAAATTTAGTGGAAGTTGGGAGAGTAAGTTTTTGGGTTTGTTTATCTTTCAATGCTGCAATCTTAAAAAAAAAATAAAAAAATAACAACCTGCTGACAAGACACACTATTGGCAGAATGTAGAAGAGTCTTGTAAAAGACAATCCTGCATCCTGAGAGGTGAAGCGGGAATAGTCCAGGCATTGCTGCTGTTATGACATTGTGTAAATACAACTTCTGAAGACTTTTGCTGTGTTGCTTTCATGAGTAGTGAAAAATTGTCTGAATTCAACATTCATATTTCAGCAAAATAGATTTTTATATTGTCACTCAAATGATGAGAGTAAGTGGACTAGTAAGGAAACAAGTTCCTACGTCAGTGGCTAGAAATCGCAAATTATTTACAGTTTAGCAGTAACACATCCCACAGGGAGTTCTTTAAAGTATCTGGGATTACTTGCAACAGTTTGATTATGGATACAAAATGCATCCCAGTTTAATATAAGTGAAAATATATTCCGTAGCTCAGCACTACAAAAAAATACAAATGCTCTTTTGGAAGTGGATTTGGCATCTAGGTACAGCTATGTAGAGCAGTGGAAACTCCTTGTAGCTAGTGCTTAACTTAATGTAACAGGCATTAGCCATGACAAGCCACATGAGTGCATGCTCATTTTGGAAATGTGTGGTGTAATGCAGTACATGCAATATCATGTATCGTCGAGCTTTTCTTTTTTCTTGGTGTAAAATGCATACCCATTTTGTATTTAGGTCAAGTGTTACAAGTACTGGCCTGATGACACAGAAGTTTATGGGGACTTCAAAGTGACCTGTGTAGAGGTGGAGCCCCTTGCGGAGTACGTTGTCAGGACCTTTACTCTGGGAAGGGTGAGTACATTTTTAAAGGGCTCAGCAACATACTGTTCCCTGGTAGCAAGGGGGATGAAAGAGGATATGCTGACATGTGTTTCTGTAGAATACCAAATCCCTCTGGCTCATTAGCAGGTCTACAGTATAGGCAGCCTTAGCTCACCATGGGAGTTGTTCATTGCATCAGCACTGTCCAAACATGTGTCTCACTGTGGGACTTTGAATTTCCCCAGAAATGCCTACTGCTGCCCTCCCCCTCTGACAGTCACCTCTTTCCCATAGCTACACTTCTGAGCTAAGCGCAAGTACCAGGTTATGAGTCATGCCTGCTCTTCCTCTCCATTCACTCTGTCCTGACTGCCACTGAGTCAGTCTCAATCAAAGGACAAACTCTGTGAAATGCAATATATGTGACACAGTTGTGGTCTTATGGTAAATCATTTTACTTGCCTTTAAACATAGCAGGCCATTGTCTTAATTAGCAAAACTTCTGAAAATCAATATAAAATACATCTAAGTCTATAACCAAAAAAAAAAAAAAAAAAGTAATGCAGCAAAACTAGCATACTTAATGTCAAAAGTAAAAATTACAAACTTCAAAATGAAAAAAAAAACCAACCTGATGACATCTGTAAGCTTCCTGTGGGTCTTTGCTTTAAGTAGTTGGTGAAATGATGAAAACTGTGCGTAGATTCTATCAGTATGTGTGATCATTCTTTGAGTCAGATAATATCTAGCCTCTGAAATACTTTGAATTTCATAACCTTTGTTTTTTTGCCTTTTACAGAGGGGCTACAATGAAATCCGTGAAGTTAAACAGTTTCATTTCACTGGCTGGCCAGATCATGGAGTTCCTTACAATGCCACAGGCCTGCTTTCCTTTATACGGAGAGTCAAATTATCTAACCCTCCTAGTGCAGGGCCTATTGTTGTCCATTGCAGGTGTGTACAGAAGGCGCAGATTGATTTTTTTTTTCCACAAATGTGTACGTGATTATTTACAGTAGTCTCTTGTGAAGCACTATCATTTTGAAGTGTTTGGGTTTTTGTTGTTCACTTTTTGAATTACCTAATTCACACTGCAGTAGGATTTGGTTATCTGCAGCAATGTTTGGAAATAACCAGTTTCTAGTACACTTTACCTAAAAGCAATAGCCAGATAATTTCTTCTTCCTGCACCAGTTGCACCAGCTAAATCATGATCCTTTAAGCATCATTTTAGGTAGCCTTCAACAGTTTTGTGGCAGCATTTGAAAATGAGTGCAGATACATCTGCTTTGATAGTGTGGTGTTGCTTATAATGTCTGAAGATATCATTAATTTGAATAAAAGTAAGCAAGTAGATGAAGGAAGATGGAATGAGGTTAACGGCAAAAAGTACAGAACGTTGTTTTTCCTGTGCAGGTTTTGCAAGGTTGTGTTGTTGGGACACAAATACAATTTGTTTTCAGCAAATGTATGATTTTCTTAAACATTCTCATAAGATGTTTAGTTACATTTTGTAGATAAAGTTACTCAGCCTTTACAGATTTCAAATTCACTGTGCAAAAACTGTCCATAGCTTTATGTAAAACCAAAATAAAACATGAGTGAATCTTCTGGATATGATACTCTTAAATGTGCTGTCTGAAATAGCTTGGAACTTGGCCAGTAAAGCATACACTTGTGTTTTGTATTGTAATATATCACTTAAAAATCATCCATCTGATTAAATAAAAACAAGATCTGTCACATTCTGAAGTGCATAAGTTTAATCATGCTCCAGATATCCGTTAAACTAACCTGGTTTTTTTTATTAGTAGTAATGATCTGGGTCGTGAAAGGAGGAAACTTTTTTTTGCTGTTACTTAGTGGATCAAATCTGGTAGAAAAAGAACACATCAAGAGATTTAAAGGACATCATGATGAGTAGAGAAGATAAAAATTAGATAGTGTTTGTGATGAAAGAACTGTTATAACAATGCTCTCAGTAATGGTTATAAGGTTTGTAAATGTTTTTTGGAGATATTCCTAACAGTATTTACTGATTCCTTTTAGTGCTGGTGCTGGACGGACAGGTTGTTATATTGTGATCGATATCATGTTAGATATGGCAGAAAGAGAAGGCGTTGTGGACATCTACAACTGTGTCAAAGCTTTACGGTCCCGTCGCATCAACATGGTACAGACTGAGGTATGGCAGTTTGCCTTCAAAGTGCCTGATGCCTTTTGAAACATGCTGCGTCAGAATTTCACCGTGACTCTGAAAGGAGCGGGCAGTGGCCCTCTGGAAGGTTTATCTCCATCAGGGAGCATTGCTCAGTGCTAACAGTTCCCAGAACCAGGGTGGTGCAACAAACGTGCCAACTCTTTTAGTCTTCATACAAACAAGTGCCCACCTAACTTGGTAAAAAAAAAGAAAGCAAGGAGGATTTTTTTAGGGAATACTCTACATTAGAGATGTCTGGGACATCTGTCCTCAGCTCTGGTACCAATTCCAGTAAGGCACAGGTGGAATTTCAGCAGGTTGCCACAGGTTTTAGACTATCTCAAATCACTTTATCCATAAATTGACTGTTGAACTTTATGTCCATTTCACTCTCCGTTTTCAACTCTATTTTGTTTACTTGCTTCCAAGCTTTTACCGTTTTTACCCTTTCTATCTTTCAACATGCCTTCAGTGGCTTCATAGTAAAAACCACTGCCCTAATACTGAAGCTCTAGCAGCTCTCATTCTGCCCCCCAGGGTACCACTGAGCTTCCACACAAACATAGGTTACTGGTTTATATTAAGACAGGTTACCTCAGGTGGTTTGCCACTTCACTCTCCTATCCTCCATCGAGACATCTACCTAGGAATTTATTTCACCTGTGACCATATGAAAATCTCTGCAGCAGCCAGGCATATCAGCATAATTTGGTGCAGCTTTTATTCCATGCTACAACCTGTGGCAGTTGAACAAATAAATGTTCGCGGTCAACTACTCCTGTTACAGTCATTAACTATTGGGAAGTGCATGGAGAGGAGTGCTTTAGTGTAACTGCTTCAACCATCCCTGTTTAATCTGCATGTGAATTAACACCTCTACTATTATTCCTTTCTCTTTCTCTCCTTTTTGCTTCTTACGTCTCATGTTCTCTCAGAGGTTCATACTTACATAGAAAAATAAAGCTGTAATTGCAGCAAATTGTTGTCCTATAGACAGCAGTGATGCCAATAGCTGTGTGGGTGAGGCAGCACAGGCTATAGAGCCAGAAGATGACTGTGGTCCCTGGACACATTTATTTGCCTGTTTCTACAGGCATGTTTTAAAGTTTGTACTATTGGAACCTCATTGGTATTCACTGTAACTAGATGATGCTGGCAATGTTCCAGACATGGTTAACATCTATTACTCTGAGGGTGAGTAAATATAATGGGCATTGTGCAAAAATTGTGAGGAGGCGTAATTGAAATAGTAATGCAGTTATCTAGGACTCAGGCTATCTTGAGGCAAGCTGGAAAAAAAAATGGGAAGAAATGGTACGTCTGTTGGAACATACTTGAATTTATTAGTGGCCTAGAGCTGACTACGAGGCAATTAGCGTACTAGCTTGCATATGCATAAGGAGAGTGCAGTGTGCCAAATCCCGGCTAATCACATTAGTAGTGCTTGAAGCAATTTACACTTTCTGTTAGTATCAGAAGACTGAAAGCTATTAAAAAAAAAAATTAGTAAAGCCAACAAGTCATTGGCAAATGCACAGAAACCCACAAGCTCTGCAAGAAAACTGAACACCTCCTGTTAAATAAATTGCTATCCCTGTTCTGTTAAGTTTTACTGAGTTTAAATTGGTCCTGAAGAAAGCATCCTTGTTAACTACGCCCCAATAAGAACAAGACTGTGTTTGTATTAAAGGATTATTTAATGTCTTGATGGACACTACTTTGAATGAGTTTTACAGTGTGCAGTAGATGTTTATCCTAAAAGAAGAAAAGATCTGTTGTTTTTAAATGGCTATAATTTTCATTTCTTTTCCTGATTTGATAGGAGCAGTACATCTTTATTCATGATGCCATTCTAGAAGCTTGCCTGTGTGGAGAAACTGCCATTCCTGTCTGCGAATTCAAAGCTGCTTATTTTGATATGATTAGAATAGACTCTCAGACAAACTCTTCACATCTCAAAGATGAGTTTCAGGTATTCACAGGTCTACTAACTCTTCATGCAGTAACAATTCTTTTGCCTCTAGATAAATTTAATTTATTTTAAGGAAAAGGCTTTTCATATCACTTTAATAGAATTTGGTCCCTAACTTTTTGTCACAAAATAAAGCACCCATGTTTATGTGCTTTGCAAAGTTGTTTAAAATATGGAATATCCTCCTTTTAATAAAATAGAGGAAATATCTGTCTGGAATAAAGAGCAGTGAGTAGGAACTAACAGAGAGTTTTGGCTTATGTTTGTACAGCTAAGGCATAGCTCCAAAGATCCTCTTTGTTTTGTTGCTCTCAGAAGGGATGGTATCACTTGGAATGTGTTCAGTGATACATGGAGTGCCTTTTATACCTGCAGCTTAACCCCCATTGAAAAGCTCCAGCACTTCCAACAAACAGATAGGTGTTCATATTTGCTAATGTCTTCTTGCTAATGTCTCACGTTTTCTCATATTGCAATATTTTACATTAAAACTTGGGGAATCTTGAGTCCAGTGTGTGTTAATTCAGCATGCTAAAGCAAGTGTCCTCTTTCCCTTAGACCCTGAATTCTGTGACCCCTCGCCTGCAAGCAGAGGACTGCAGCATAGCCTGCTTGCCAAGGAACCACGACAAGAACCGCTTCATGGATATGCTGCCACCTGACAGATGTCTGCCTTTCTTAATTACTATTGATGGGGAGAGCAGCAACTACATCAATGCTGCTCTTATGGACGTAAGAGACTATCTTCTTTGTCTGCATGGTGTGCCATGAAAAGCTCTGTAACACGAGAGAGAGCACTTGCTGGTTTAAGAAAGGGTAATTCTTTGTTACTGCAGTGCCCAGTAAAACACTCCTAATGAAGAAGGGTGAAAGGGAATGGCTAAGAAGCCCCACCAACTTCTGTTGTTTGTTCAGAAGGTTTTTTATCTTTAGTGTTTTGCATCCTTGTTGGACCTGCTGGAAATCTCACCTTTTTAACAGCATTATATAAAGCTTGAGTCTCCATACCTTCAAATCTCAGCAGGATCTTAAAAATCTGCTGTTTGTCAGGAAGCAAATGTTACCTATCTGAGCATGAGGTTACTATTATTATTTCATAAAAAAGACTTTCTATATTGAGGCAGGAGTGACAGAGGAAGGAAAAAAATGTTTCTTTGGCATGTGTGGGTATAGGGTTGGTGGTTCTGTTGTTCGTATTTTGAGTTGCAGCTCTTTAAAGTTGAAGTTTGAGTGACAGAAGTACTTGTCAGGGGAAAAGGTGAATTAATGGTAAAAATGGAGTTGAACCTGCCTATATGCATGTGTCTGATTGATAAATCAGTTCATCCCACATGCTGCCAGATACCTGCTTGTGCCTCCCATTAGCTTTTCCAAATATAGGCCCCTAAAGCCACCTTTAGAGTAAATACTTAAATAGGTGCCATTGCCCCTTCCTCAAAAATAAAGTGTTGTCAGAAACTGCCGTGTCAAGGAGAGGTGCTAAGATAAAATGACAAATAGCAGCAGAAATCATCAGCACTGAATGATGTAGTCATACTTGAGTTCTGCCTGAGCAAGTGCAGGAAACATTTGAACTGATGGATAAATTAGAGCAACGAGCAGAATGTTGGTAGCAATCAAAATTGTTTAGAATTGCAGTTAAAATTACATTAAGCACCTCGATAAAACTGATGGACTATGGACCAACCAACATCGCTGCATAGAGGAGTGTGGTCTGGGGTGAAAGGAAGACAACACAGGCTGTGTGGGTGGCAAGAGGACTCTGAATGTGCAACAGTATGTTGCAGGCAGGGACAAGAACCAAGCATTGCATTAATAGGTGGGAAATGAGAGGCAAGAAAGGAAAGGCAGAAATAGTAGTAATAAAAGGAAAAAAGCAGCAGAAAAAAAAGTAATATATTACAATAAAAGCCGATAACAAGGTTATAAGTATAGGGTTAAAATTTTTGGATAACACAAGCTTTTTTTTTTTTTTTTTTGCCTTTTCTCTTTTGGTTGGGTTTTTTAAGATTGATTTATTCATGGAGGGAAACTACTCCTGGGCAAGGAAAAGGGACTTTCAATAGCAAAAACAAAAGCAGAAACTTTCCCCTTGTCTTTCTCTTATCTTGAGAAAGACTAGATATTATGGGGAAGAGGGATAACAAAGCATCAGCTAGGACATGTTTTATTTCTTAAAAATACAGGGGATGAATTAAAATTGGTTGTTCCTGTGTTCTCTCTAGGAAGTCAGACGCAAGCTACTACTACCCCAATATGACTCCTGCATTGGAAAAGGATAGGAAATATCTAGATTTAAAAAATCATCAGCCTCCTTACTCTCTTGTCTAAGTACTGACGCTAAAGATGAGTCACACTGCAATAATAACAAGTTATTGGAGGCTATGTTGATATAATGCACATGAAGATCCCTCTTATCAATCTTCAAACAAACAAGCTTCCATACTGGAAGTGGTTTATTTACGGTACCAGGTCTTTCTCTTAATTTACTTAACTCAGAAAAAAAACCAGCTAGACTGCCTTTGGTACCAGCATGGGTGCTAAACATGGGACTCTCTGTGTTTCATACAGTAGTCCCAGCACTTCTTCTTCAAACTGGTGACTTACAATCCCATCCACCTCCAAGAACATTCACCACCTTACTCCATTTCTCAGATCAGCCTCTTGGTGCTTCCTTGCTACCACTTATCTGTATTCCTTTACCACAGAACTTTTCCATGCATGATTGCAAATTGCCTGCAAAAACCTTCTGATCTCTCCTCTTCTGCTTGATGCTTGTAATACATGTGCTGCAGGAAATCAGCCCCTTGGCTGTTCGTTGCACCTCAGTTAATCTGTGCAAGGCTGGAAATCCCTATTTGCAGTTGTGTATATCAGAGCATACAGAAAATGGAACCTGCGGTCAAGAAAGGAAATAGTACTTCGCTATTTAACTTAAGCTTTCTGCTGGAAACGGGCCCCAGTAATCCTGAAAGTGGTTCTGTGGGTGACCCTGTGGGTGTGCACTGTGAAACAGAGCTGGGATTGAGCTTTTTTAACTGTAACATCTCCAGTGAAATCTGGTGTAATTGATGTCACGGCTTTGTTTTATTTTTATGGGTTTTTTTCTGTTGCAGTGTTTCAGTAGAAGTACTTCCCTTACAGGTACTAATAAAATTGTTTGCCTTTACAGAGCTACAGGCAGCCAGCAGCTTTTATTGTCACACAACATCCTTTACCGAACACTGTGAAAGATTTCTGGAGATTAGTGTATGACTATGGCTGTACTTCTCTTGTCATGTTAAATGAAGTTGACTTAACACAGGTTAGTTTCGAGCTCAAACTTTCCATGTACCATTGCGTGCTTTAATCACTCTGCATTCACTACATGATGAAAATGTAGAGCTGTGCAGTGATTTTACAGTTATTCTCTGCTTTACAGCAACTAATCAACTCTAGTTGTTCACTAAAGGTTAGGTGAGATGTCTGCAGTGGAATAATGCTCAGGTTGTAACTTAAAACATTTAATTATGCCTGTTTTGCTCTGGCACAGGGCTGTCCGCAATACTGGCCCGAGGAAGGGATACTGCGGTACGGTCCCATCCAAGTGGAATGCATGTCGTGTTCAATGGACTGTGATGTCATAAACCGAATTTTCAGGATATGTAACCTAACAAGAGTGAGTATTATCATAACAATATGTGACAGAAAATTATGTAATTTTTAATGCTCTCTAGGCTCTTCTACTTTTTAATTTTGGATAATAGTAAAATACTAATGTTCTTAAGACATTGCCCAGAAAAGAGCCAGTCAAGCATTGATGTTTCATACTAATTTCTAGTACTTTTCTATAGCTACACACTAAGCAAAGAGAACTTTAGGGTGAACGAGTGTTTTTCTGTGGTTCTCCCTGATGAGCTGATGTATGAGAAGTGTTCTGTATGTAGTCTATTTGTTGGTGTACAATAAAGAAGTATCCCTGTAATGAACATGTATTGACAGGTGTTTAGTTCATAGTTTGATAAGACGTTTTCCGTAGTGTATCACAAGCAGGAAAGCTGAGGCTGATTATACAACCAGGACCTTCTCAGCCTAAGATGTGAAAACCGCAACATAAAAGGAGGATTGTGGCACCCTGCAAAGCAGGGTGTGAAAAACTCTGAAAGCCCCTCTGCCTCTGAAGGGTTCTTCACCACTGTGCCTCAACCTACATTTATCATCTTTTTCTCAACTTCAGTAGCAGTGCCAGTCTTACATTTTTGTCAGCTCTTTCATCTTCTCTTCGTGCTGTCCCATAGTGTTTCACACTATCACACCATCTTCTGAAGACCCTGTTTGCCTTACAGCATTTCCTCCTTTAGCTCCCCTCTGTGAATCGCTTATTTATGTTGCCTACCTTTAAGAGTTACAGATGCCTGTGCCACCATTCTATATACAATTAACCAGAAACCCCTTTTTTGCTTACTATGAGTGCTTTGTATTTTTCTTCCAATACTGACTCTACCACAAATTGCTACTTGGAGTATATGTTTAACTTTCATTAACATTGAAGCATGGCTGTGGGGAAAACTGATTACTGGGTACACAAAGATTTTTATTTTATTTTATTTGACTTTTGTTTTATTTTGGTGACATTTTCAATCTTCAAAGAGCAGAGGTTAGTTTTTATGTGGCCAGTATTTTAGTAAAACTTATTTTGCTTATATTCAGAACTACAGAAAGCATTTTCAGCTCTTGTTTTGCCTTGTTTGGAAAATACAGGAAACCAAGGTGTGGGCACACTGGCAAATATGACACCATGGCACTTCTTTGTTGTATTTTGAGACTTCCTTTTTTTTTTTTTTTTTTTGTTCATTTCTTTTTTTCATTTTTCCATTCCTTCTTTTTTTGTGATGTTTTGATTTTCTAGTCCTCTGCTTCTTTCTCTCTCCCATGCCTTTTTGCCTATATGTCTTGTTTTTTAAATATCTCTCCGCTCTGTTCTTCCTTTTCTAAAATTCACATTCCTACTTCTTTTCATCATCTTCAGCTGCAAGAAAGTAAACAGACTATTTATTCTTCCTGTTGTTGAGGTCTTTCTTGGGACAGCCTAATTGTATCCAAAGCTCTCTCTGTGTCACATCTAGCATATGGAAGGCTCAGAGACTGGCAGCAAGGCTGTCATGACTATAGTCTGGCAAAAAGGGAAGACTTCAAGGACAATAGTCATATCCGTGCACCGATATTACTTGTTTATTTATCATGGGTTCAGTTCATGCTTAGGAGCCAGAGGCATCTCTCTTCTTCTAAGAACTTACCAGCAATGTTTTTAATTGAGTATTGATGTTAAGCAAACTTGGCACATAGAATCTAGGGAATTTGTCCATTTAGAAGTCAGATTTGGTTGCATTAGTGACTGATAAACTGTGATGGTGTCTTCAGTATAGTTCCCTTTTTTTTTTTTCGTTTTTTTTCTTGAGCTCAAGTGGTATAAATTAATGGAGACCCCACCATGCAATGTATATACATGCTGGAACCTGTCCATGATATAAACACTTAGGTTTCATGTTAGTTTTATATTTTTCTTTTCTAAACCAAGATGTAAAGGTATTATTTTGACTTAAAGCTCTTTGATTTCCTGTAGCCACAAGAGGGCTATCTAATGGTGCAGCAATTCCAGTACTTGGGATGGGCTTCTCACAGAGATATACCAGCTTCCAAGAGATCCTTCTTGAAGTTAATTCTCCAGGTCGAAAAATGGCAAGAGGAATGTGAAGAAGGGGAGGGCCGGACCATCATCCATTGCCTGTGAGTAACTGGAGAAAGTAAATTTTTGCTCTTCAATTAAATGCCTTTAAATTATTTCTTGTTTTAAGTTCATCGGTATTCTTATGGATACCTTCTTTTGTACCTTGTTACTATTATGCCCTTGTTACTATTATTAACAAAAATAAGTGCCACTGCTACTGTAGGTTGGCTTTTTGTCAGCTTTTTGATTTGTCTGTCAGGCTAAGGTACCATAGGAACATGATATTACAGTGACACTGGGTATTGTCTTCTTCTGTACATAATAGCATGTTTTTCAGGTACAAAATCTGTACAGATCAACAACTTCTGCCTGGTTTCAGTAAGGAAGTCTTTTTTGCTGAGTGCCAGATGGTTAATTTTTTGTGTCTCTCTTGCATATAGTGCGCTGCATTTTTTTCCAGAAGGAATGCCTACAATACTTTTAGGCATTTAAACTAAAAACTATGGATATATGAAATCAGGGAAAAGTTCTTGTACAGTGCATGATCCTCAAACTATTGTTGGTAAATGACTGCCGGCTGCTTATCTGGACCTGGTACTTAAATGGGAGCTGATTTGGGAGTTTTGACAAGGCATCACCTTTGTCTCCCTAAGGAGAGAATAATCATTCTCTTTCCTACCTTATTTAAATACAGTTTTAAACTCAGAAAATTAATTATGCATTTTTGTTACTTTAAAAAAAAGTATGTTTAAATATTCAGAATGAACTAGTAGCCCCTTTCTGCCTATCCCACTTCAAACTTAATAAGAAGAAATACCTACCTTAATTTCTTCACAAGTGTACCCAAAGGTAAATAAGATATTGAATCAGTGATGCCTTAGCATTACTCTGTCTAGATAATCCTCATATCACAGAATAATTTGAGTGTCTTTCCAGAACTAAGTGGAAAATTTACTTGCCATTGAACTTGGGTTGTGGTTTTTTTTTTTCTAATGCATATGTAATTTGGACTTACAGTATAGCAGGGCAGCATGGTGGGCTGTAAGGGCAAAATTCAGAAGTGGTAATTGAGAGGAAGGTCAGAAAAAGCTAATGTCTTAGACCAAAACCTACTGGAGCTGCAATGAGATTGCTAAATTCTGATCTCTCTGTGGGACTCGTGAATCACTTGTACTTACAGAGTGAAAGAACAGAAACACATTTTGGATGCTCTCCTAGGCCATAGTGACATGTAACCGTCTCTTTTCCTTGTGTACAGAAACGGCGGTGGCCGGAGTGGGATGTTCTGTGCCATCGGCATTGTGGTTGAGATGGTAAAAAGGCAGAACGTGGTGGACGTTTTCCACGCTGTGAAGACTTTGCGGAACAGTAAGCCCAACATGGTAGAAACTCCGGTAAGGACCAGCCCATCAGGGTTTACTGCAAACAGCCAGGGAGCCAGAGGCTGTCATTGTGTGAGCTGCGTTCTCAGTCATGTGCACACAAAACAGTGCAAACTTATGATGGGCCACAAGAAGAAAGAGACAGATACGGAGTGTACACACAAGTCAGCATCGTGAGATGACAGGCTAAGCATTTTACTCTACTTTTCTTGTAGTGGTAGCATGATTTTCACAGAAAATATTCTGAGTTAACAGAATGCACTTTAGTCTCTCAAAATAACCTGGTCTGTTTGAGAGGAAGTTGCAGCAGGCTGTGCTCACACAACCCATCTTGAAATGTTACAGAGGTAGGAATAAGCTGTGAAGTGCAGATTCTTAGCTGGATAGGTCAATATTTTTCTCCTTAGAAACAACTACTGCTTTGAAAGTAGTACTGAATAATGATAATCTTTGTTACTCAGATTTGTAGTAGTCAAAGTGATACCTCAGAACTTTAAAATCAAAGACTTGGATCTAATATGTTGCAAATGAATATATAGAATTATAGAATCGTTTAGGTTGGAAAAGACCCTTAAGATCATTGAGTCCAACAGTTAAACAATATAAACAGTAAACTAATAAAAACAATATGAGCCTGAATTAGCGAAACTGCAAGACCAAATCTGTCTGTATGTACATTGTCAGAACTCAAAATAACCTTCAATCTTTATGCATACAGTATGAGTGCATATCCATTTGAATGTTCGCTTCACTCACAAAAACTCGGCATTGTGGAAAGTCCTTAAAAAAATTCTCCCACATGGATATTTTTCCTTTTTTTTAGGTGAATGCAAAGGCAGGTTGAAAAATAATGTTTGAGAGTTCCTGCCATTTGACTCTCACACTGCCAGCAGCCAGTGTCACTTTTCAGCCAGATGGCTGCCTACAGCATAAAAATCAGAGATGCCAATTGAAATTAAAAATGTTTTGCAGTTTATGCATACTGGAAATTGCTTCTGACCTTGTGAACTTGCATATTGAGCAAAATGTGTATAGCTGCCTCTCCCCTATTGCCCTTTTTTCTAAGTGTCAGTGTTAACTTAGTATCAAGCAGCTTCTGTGGCATGATTTTCTTTAGTATTGTGCATCATTTCCATTCCTTGCCATCACATAAATTAAGAAGATAGTTAACATGTTAACAAATAGAACATCCTGTAGCAGCAGTGACATTGGGCTAGGTGTTGCTGGTTTTGCTACAAATACTTGGCATTCCCCTCTGCCATAGACATCTGAGACACAACATATTAAATTGCTGCCTGGATTTCAGTTCACTGCTGTGAAGAAAACAGGTCAGATCACATGGAAAATTATTTGTGTCACTGTAAAGGGAGACCAAGGTAGATTCTGTGTGTTTCTGTTAAATGGTCTGCAAAGTTACACTTCATTTCAAAACAGTCCTGAATTCCATTGTAGCTTTAAACTGAAGTTACTAAATTTTGTCGCTATATATTTCTGTTGTGTGGGTTTATATTCAGAACTCTTGAGCAGCAGCAGCTGTTGAGTCGTTAGTTAGAAAACAAACCAGGAAAACCAATATATAACACTGTCATGTGCCCTACATTCAGTAACATGATCAGATAACAGCAATGAGCAGCGCAACAAAGCCTTTAAGATATCCCCACAGCTTCCTGCTAATGGATCACACTGTCTTCCTTTGCAAATAAAAATAAATCACAAAAGCAGATTTGTTTTCTTAAGTCACAAGAGCAATAGAGATTGAATTAATTTCTTCGGGTTTTTTTCTTCTTTTCCCCCGCTTCTCTCTTCTTCCTCCTCCCTCTCCCTCAATATCAGCTCTCAACAGCAGCCTTGTCGAGGAGAAATAGTAACCACAATGAGGTTTTGGGCTTAAACTTCTCTTTTAAATGCGCATCTGATCTCTTGGATGTTATGTAATATCAACAAGACTGTACAAATGGGCTGTGGACCCTGAGCAGCTTTGTGTCACAGCTCAGTATTCCCCATCCATTTGCTGGCTGTCCAAGCAGCAGGCACTAGTTACTGCTCAGTATCAGCTGACTCAAGCATAAGTGGTATATCAGAGACGAGGTGCTTCCACTGCAAGACTGCTCTGACTGAGAGGAGAGCTTTTCATGTTTGATAAACCAGTTCAGAAGCTGAAGAACTCATTCCATCATTGTTAGGATTTTTTTCTATTTCATTAGTTAGGGTGAGTTTTTAAATCAGAGCTGGTAATATACTTTACTTGTGTAATTGGGGGGGAAAAAAGAAAATCCAAACATGTCTGGCTTACTAGTTAGCAAAGAGTGTTGCTGCAAAGATTTTAGAATCTTAATTTAACTTCGGTTTTTGTTTCTGTTTCCCCTTAAAGGAGCAATATCGCTTCTGCTATGATGTTGCGCTGGAGTACCTGGAATCCTCTTAATCAGAAGGGATGTGGTGAAGTTCACCAAATACATGAATCTCAAAAAACTGTTTTGACAACAGTTCTTGATCCTGTGAAGAAAGATTTTAGGGGAAGAGGGGGGTGGGAGGGATTTTAAATTTTAAATGCAAAGTATTTTTCTTATGAAGTTGTGTATCTTAATAAAAGAACTCAATCTGTTTCTATGCTTGTATACAGTATCAACATTTAGTGCCACATAAATACTATTTAATGAAAACCAGAGTCAGAAGAGATTTGCGCAAATTAGGACTTTCTAGTGTGTGTATATGCAGCTGTCTCTCAAAACAGTAGAGCGACCATCTGTTGCATGTATCAATATTTCCTATATGGTATTATTTTTTTTCCTTTTGATACATTGTTAAAGTACAATAATAGTGCAAATTAATAGTAAGGTTCATTCTTTATACGTTTCCAGTGTTGCATATATATATTATATATAGTTTAAAAAAACTGGCTTATTTTGTTTTAATGTGCAATGATGGCTGGATCACATAAAGATCTTTATAAAGAAACTTAAACATAAGCCAAAGACTCAAGTGTAAATATGTCTATATGGAGAAAGCACATGTATTTATTGTTTACTTGCATTCCTTTTTTGACGGCTGAAAAAAAAAGAATCATTTTTCTTGAAGAAAGCTTTTTTTGCTGAAATCAAGTGTAAACAATTTTTGTAGTTTATTTTTTTGTATGTTTTAGTGTAAGTAGAAGACATACTTTTTATGCATAGACCAAGAAACCTGGGTATAGTGGTTTTGTTGTGTACATGCTTGTGATTCAAATTCATGTAAACAACTTGATTATAGAAGGTCTTTAAGTATAGGACCAAAATCTAAACATTTTCCTGAAAATGTATAGTTTTTCACAGTCGCATTAATTAAGTACTGATCAAAAAACTACATAAAGACGTGCACACTTAAAAATGGCCTTGCCTATGACTTGCACAATATTGGAAGAAATTTTTAAGCGCCATTAAAATTGTACAGGAACCAATTGTTGAAAAAATATTGAAGCACAGGACAAAGGAAAACTGTGAGACAAATAGATGGGTCTGCATATGCCCTTCTGGGTAAAAAAGTATTTGTTTAGCAAATTGTAAAATTAAGCAATGTTTAATTTGATGTTTACAAACATATAAGCTTTCCTCCCAAGAAAGCAAAATTTGAATAAACCAATGCCAGATTCTGATTATAGTTGTGGTGTACAAAATATTGCTTTGCTTTCACTTAGCTTATATCCATGTCTTCACAAAGTTTCTTATATATTACCCGCTAAAATCATTCCAGTCTCTTGTTCGTCATTTTTAGAACTGACATTAAAATGCTACGGTGCTTTTAAATATTCTGTAAAGTAAGAGTGAATTAAATTTTTATTTAAAGATTATTTTATATTTTTTCCTACTTTGATATCCTCTCACTTAGTGTCCTTGTTAAGGAGTCATTCTTGTTTGGAAGACCAATATATTTGCATAAGGAAAATCTCAAAAGGAAAATTGTATTATTTTCACCCCAGTGTTTCAAGGAGTATTTGAAAAGACACCATGTCATCTGTATGGCCTAAGTTTCTTCCTTTATTTGAGATACATGGAATTACCCATCCAACACTATAAACAGCAGAGAAATGTTTAGAGAAATACTACTCAGATTTTTTTTTTCAGTGCTTCCATCTGTATTGCATAGCTCCACCTTTTCCAGATCTAAAAAATGTTTTTTTGTCACCCACTGTTAATTCCTACCTATGAACAGCAAGGTAAATAAATGAGGTTTGAAAATGTTCATTGGGTCTGGCTTCTTAATACTCATATTGCCCTGTTTTTCCTTCTGCTTCATTGGAAAGTGTATTATGAGCTGTATGCAACAGAATTGCAACATTCCCAGCTTTCTCTGTGCAGTAATGGCATTGAGCTAACTTTAACAGTCCAAGTGGTGGGTCTGTCACCCAAAGCTATCTGTCTGGTCGCCACATTTTGAGGAAACAACATGCCATCTCCACGGACTGGTGCATCCTGCCTGTTAGACATCTGTCTGGCTCTAAATGATTCGGACTCTGGAAGAATCTTCCTCTGTTGTCCATAAAGGGTGTTGAGAAGATTAGTCTAGAAGTCTAGATTAATTTTTGACAGACGAGTAGCTCTTAGGGTTGTGGAATGCAAAAGCCACATTCTGTACTGCCCAGAATTGTAATTATGTTTGAGGTTTTTTTTCCTGACCAAAACTGTCACATTACCATTAGGCTGACTGAATACTTATTTTCACGGAGAGCTGCTATGTTTGGGACAGTGAGGTCCATCCACATCAGAATTTCATAATCCTTGTTAAGATCTTTGTGTCCAGCTTCCCCTGTACATTAAGCATGACTGGCCCAAATGCCAGTATGAATCCTGGCATTGCAGTATACTGAGCCTGCAAAGGAGAATTCTGCCTATGTTGTTTGAGTACTCAGAGTCACATAATTTCTATAACTGTATCTGACTCCAGTAACCTAAAGAGCTTTTTCAATAGCTCATGATTGAAATATTTGTGGGAAGTTCTTCCTAGCAAGGTCGGGGGGAAAGTATGTATACCATAATAGTACCTCTTGAGCATCTCTTAGGCAAAAGACAGTATTAGAATCTGATTTTTAGTATAGAATCAGAAGAGAAAGATGGTTTCATTGTGCAGCTCTTCTCTCTTACCTCACCCAGTCATAGCAAATGGCAGCTTTGTTTTCTGAGAGCACCAGCTCTGTTCTCTCAGGTAGGTGCTGCTTCAGTATCCTTTTCTTACATGTGTGCAAGATGGAGGAAAGAGAAGTGAGGGAGCTGTGACAATCTTGCCCAAGGGGAGAACAAGTATTTCTCATAAAAATAGTGGGCTGTGGAAGAAGTATTCCTGACCTTGGGCACTCCCTGAGGCAGTGAGAAGCCACCACCGCCAATATTGCAATGCGCCAGCAGCTCCAGCCCTGGAGCAGTCCATAGGTTTCAAGACTCCTCAAAATCTTTCTGCATGTTATTGCTCTTGAAATACTAGCAGAGACTCAGGCAAGTGGCTAAAGGCTGGATGGCACATTGTCTCTGCTTTCCTTAGCAGCATGAAGTGAAGACTGGACTCACACATGCAGTAAATACACAAAGAGCAAATGGACATCAAGTCAGAATACAAAGAAGCACAAAAGGCTTTACCCATGGAGGTGTGTGAGATGATTCAAATTTTAAATGAATGAAGTTGAAACTGGTTTAACACCACATAAGGAAAGGAACCAAGGAGATGTATAAGTTCCCAAAAATATGATTTCGGTGTGCAAGGAGGTATCTTTGCTCTAAAATTGAGAAGTGGTGACTCCAGTGTCCTAGTCTGTGTAGTTGCTAGTGGAAGGAGTTCTGTGAGTTGCTTTGATGGCTTTGGTTCATTTGCTATAGAATGGTAATCAAAGAGGTAACTTAGGGCTTTGTTCAAACTGTTGAATTTTCCCAGAATAGCCTGATCTTAGGAACCAATGCTGAAGTACCACAAAATGCCTTAAGCACCCTAAATCCTTGGAATTGTCTAAAGGTGTCTAAAGCAGTGTCAGGGAGATGGAAGAGCTACCAAACCTCAGTATTGTGTATAGAGGCTTTGCTTTTTTTTTTTTTTTTTTTCCTTTTGACCTTCTGAGTCTGCCTTCCCTGTTCATAGTGACCCAACTCAGCAGAAGGAGGTGTGAAGAGAGTCAGCTTTTGAACTTTTGTTTGGGTCCTGAGAGATCAGACCCCAGCTGGTCAATGAGATCCTAGAATTTACATTTCATGCTTCCTGGGTAAATACTGCCATGAGGAAGCAACAGCTTTGAAAGAGGCCTTGCCTTCCTGGGTGACAGTCACAGGGATATGAATTAGAAGCTTGAAGCTTAGTATATGCAAGCAGCTAGTGGGATTTCTTTCATTTGGGAAGTTGGTCAGATAATATATTTACTTAGTTTATGCTATGCCCTACATACTCCATTAAGGAACGCAATATTCCTTCAAGAAACATGAAAGCCAAAGCTACTGGAGGAGTGTACTCTTTCAAATGGGTTAACAATTTCAAAATCGAAGGTCTAAAAAATGCAGACTGGGGATGTAGTGGTAGGCAAGGGCTCTGTCATTGAGCCTCAAGTGTGAATTGAAATGTTAAAGTACAAGGAAAGGGCAGCCTGAGAAAAATGTTGCAGAATCATTGCATGGTCAGGCCACCTGGACTGACAAATGACTGTATAAAGGGCCTCTTTTAAACTTCACTTTGCTGCTGTGTCAGAAGAAACCCTGAGATCTTAAAATAAATGTAAAAGCTGCTTTCATAGTGCTCAGATCTGTACAGAAAAGAAAAGTAACTCATTTTCTGCTGTACTTTCCTGTGTCACCTACGGTCTGAATTAAGCGATCATAATCTCACAAAAGAATCTTTGTGGTGGTTTATTACTAGTACTCTAATTAAATAGTCAAAGATCTTGTAACCTCTGCAAATCCAGGACAGTCAATGGTATGTGTGAATATTCATTTATGTCTTTGGTTTCTGGGGTTGAGTAATCTGCTAGGATTAGATTGTGAATACTGAGGATAAGACTTTCAGAATATGCAGTGGTTTGGTCCCATAAATTTTCCTTCAACTTTATGCAGAAAAATCTTTGTTATTTCTTTTAATTAGAAGCTCTGTTTGAGCAGTATTTTAAGATGCTGACAATATAGAATTGTTTCTAAATTATTTTAAGCTTGGTGGATTTTTTTTCTTTAAAGTGTGAGTAAAAAGATGATGTTAGATTGTGGTGGTGGTTGACAGGCATAAATATTATTTTGGCCCACTCTTCTCAGAAATTAATTCTTTCCCTGCTGTTGGGTTTAGACTCCTAATTTATGCAGAGATTGACATATATGATGACAGGCACAATAGGATGCTTTCCTAATAATAATGTTTATTAACTGTGTCTTGGCCAACAAAGAACAGATGTTTTTGTGCCTTGCTGAGATACAACAGCTTGATTTCAATCGTCTTTTGTAACGCCTTCTAGCTTCCATCTGGATCAGAAAATAGTCCTGACTTCACAAATTGCATCAAGATGAATTTGAAATCCCCATATGCTCAGAGATTTTTTTTTTTAATTTCTACCAAGTAAAGCAGAAAAAAAAAATCTATGTTAAAAAAAAAAAAAAGTCAGCAATGATCTCTGTCTTCTCTGGACCTGGAAGCAAAATATGATCTTTCTTCAAGTTTTGGAGTACCCTGGTGTTTTTTGGTAATGAGCACAAAAATGGCATCTGGCAAAACGCAGTACCTCCAGATTGTGATAATATCTGAGCATTTTCCTGCCAGGTGTAAACCAGTGTGAGCTCTTTTCATTTCACAGCGCAAAACTTTTGTCTTTGTGTATCTAATCTTTTAGAATAGTGTCTGAAATAACACAGTATTTTGCCAAGTCCTGAAATGTTAAAGAAAGTTACTTTTTGCGGTCTGATAGAAAACATGAAACCAGAGATAATAGTTTCTCTCTCCAGATAACCAGAGTGAGGTGGGTTTTGTAGCAGCCATAAAGTCAAATTCTGATAAGTTTCAGAAAAGTTTGGGAAGTAATTTGTTTTGCTTAAGTCCCAGCAGGTGAAATCTCAGTTCTTTAAGTTTCACTATTTAATATTTTGTTAGTCTTTCTGACCCACTTGCCATATCTATGAGCAGGTACAATAAAAAGCCCATCCGGACCCACAGCCTGAACTAACTTCAGCACAGACCCCAGTGCAGCAGCCTTTCTCCCCAGTTTCGGGGTGAAGTTGTTGTAAAACTTGTTGATCATACAGATTAACAATGCAAAATCACCTCTGTTTACTGAAAATGCTTGAAACTACCTGTTGAAGGGGTGTATGCCTTCATTTTAAATTAGGTGGAAATCATAAAAAGCTCTGACACTTCTGCAACATTTTCTGTTGCACAAAGTCATACGATTGAAGCTTCGGTTGGTGCAGATTAAACTGTGTAAAGAGGTTGCTCCTCAGTTGCATCTCGAGAGGATCAGCGTTTCCAGCTTACTTTGCAGTAAGAAATACAGCAGTGTTTGAGCAGTAGCTCTCATAGGTCAGAATACTTCAGGGATACGGATAAAAATGGCGCATAAAAGCACTAGGCATGGTATAGATTCCTCTAATATTTCTCCACCAGCAAGAAGAGCTGGTTCAGCTAGTGTAACAGTGAGCTGTAATTACAACTGTGAGAAAATAGCTGTGTGGTTTTGTCTGTGGCAAAGGCTTCTAAAAATTTCTTAAAAAAAAAAAAACAGGGAAGAAGTGCAGGCTTTGTTTCTACTTCAATGTGCCTTCCTTTAAGGCACTTGTTTACTTCAAATAATAGCCTTGCTTAACACAGACCCCTTCGAAGATGATAGTTCTTTAAGTAGTCAGAATCACAGCCTGCAGCAGTCTCTGTCCTTAAATACAAGTAAACTGTTGGTAGGTGGATGAAAGGTAGCAGAGACAAGCATAATGGATCCTATAGTGCATTCAGGGGGCAACTGCAGTGGGCAAAGGACAAAGGAATAGGCCTTCCGTTTTTTCACTAGGAGATTTATAAACTTTGCACAAGAGACAGAGGGAAAACATCAGTCAGTGAACTGACCAGGCCCAGCATAAAGATAGGAAGCTTGTTCACTGGTTATCTGCGCAACAGCATAGAAAGCACTAGCTATGGGTGTAAGAACAGGCAGGATGGAGAATATAAAAAAGTCTAGACAAGATTGGAACGTCACAAAAAGCATGCAGTTATTAAATAAATGGAAGCATATAGAAATCCTGAATGCCCCAGTCAATGAAAACGTTTCAGATATTGACTAAATGTTGTGGTTTTGATCGAGGAAGGCTGAACAGCTGGGGATAAAATATGCTGAGCACAGGACAGTGCCAAGGAAAGAAACAGTAAATTTGTGTGAGCAGTTCCTTCTATAAAGGAGATTTTTAAGTACACATTGTGAAAGCTTTAAAAAATAATAATGACCTCAAATGAGGCTTAGCACAGACAAGAGACTTGAGGTCACACACCTCGTTTTATGAACTATGAACTCCAGCTGGTTTTTGGAGTCTGTCTGCCTTGAAGCCCACGAGGTGCAATTTTTCTGATACCATATGAGTTGATGCCAGTCACGAAAAGGAGAATGCTGCAACACTGAACATGGTCATTCAGAGAGTCCTTATCTTAGTTTTGAGGAAAAACAGCAAATGAGAAGTAAAGTAAATGTGACAGGAAGTCATAGCTCAGGTGTGATTTCACAGATGTGGTCTCAGCCTCTACTCCACTGTTAAGTGAGAGCCAAATGCTACTTTGCAGGCTTCTTTTTGATGCTTGTTTTTAGCATAATTTTGGCATGGTTTTGTTTTTAATTTCTTAGAAGAAGAAAATTTATACTGAGACAAACAATTTTAGAGTTTGGGGTTGAGAGAGGAGAGCATTTTGGGAGAACACTCTGACAGGCAGCTGTTTGATTGTGGCCTCCAGTGAGCCCCTGTAAAGACAGATTTCAAAGACTGAAAAGAATTCTGAGTGTCTGGAAAACAAAAGCCAACTTGATAAAGGAAATAACTGCAGAGTCCTACGCTCCAAATTACCATTTGCAGAAAATTGCAGAAATTGGATGGGGATGGGGCACGTGCCCTGCAGTTTGCTGTCTGTGTTTACAGTCCAGCATGGCAAGATAAAAATTGCATTAGCAGACAGTCCAGAAAAACAGAGGCTAGAATGTGAAAATTATTTTGTTAATATACACACACAAGTGTTCATTTTCCACATCTTCGTTTTAAGACATTAAGTAACACACCTGCGTGGTCATGCAAAGACTCTTCACAGTATCATGATGTCCTGATCTTACTCATTACCTTGAGTTTGCCAGTGATGTGTATTCTGGACTTGTCACAGGCACATAAATTTTTAAGGAAGAGAGATATTCATCTCTTTTCAAGCCTGTGTGTTTTTTGGACTAGATTCTACACCCTCACCTGATCATTTTTCCTCTTCTTTCAATGGGCTTTGTACTTGACTGGGATCCAGCAAATGGACATTGTATAGGTTGCTCAATTTTGTTGTTTTGGTTTGCGGTTTCTTAGTTCTTGTTTTCACTGATGTTTTTTTTTACTCAGCACAGGCTGAACAAAACCAGGCATAGAGGGAACGTGGCATTATCTCTATGGCATATTTCAAGTTTTCAGCAGAAACAATTGCAAGAGGTAGTTTCAAATTTACACTAAATAGCTGGACCAAGATATCCCACCCTCTAATCTCACCTGAGCCAAGGTCAGCTGGCATCTCTGAAAGCAAGCTTCATGCTGGCTGTCATTCAAAGTCTGCTGAGTGTTTTAGGCAGGATGACAGTTACCAAATTCCAAAGCAAAACAACTGCAACTGCTTATTTGTTTCTTCCAGTGCTTCTCTTGGGTGGGGAGGAGGTTAAAAAGCCAGCTCTCTTCCAATTTTTTTAAGGTGTCTCTGAGTTTTCAAAGGTCTATGGGCTTTAAAGCAATGTGGAACAACACAGGAAGAACTTCGGTAAGTTATATGTTTAAGTGTTTGATTTGAAAAAGATTAACCCAAAAATGTATAGGGGGTGGGTTGGTTAATTCCACAGAAGATCCTAGATATTAAGGGAAAGGAAGCAGGAATATCTGGGTGTATGTGCATACTACAGTGTGTATGACGTGACTGACTTTCTGTCATGGCAGTTCCTGAAATGGGCTACTGTGAAGTGATTTTTAAATGAGACCTTAAAATTAACTACTAAAGGGAGTGTAGCAAAAATAACTTTCCTCCTCCCAGCTTCCAATAACGTTACTGTAGCTGCTATACAGGTGGAAGCTGGGAGACGTGCTGATGCCTTTCTGCCATGGTGCTGGGTTGGAACACATGGCCCAGGGACAGAAAATAATAATTTATGTATTTATTCTTTTTTTTTTTAATTTCAGAGATATGATGTTCTGGGGAAATCATAACTGCCCAAAATGAAGTAAGGCACCCCAAGTTGCAAGCACCTCTTGACTCAATTACTCTTTTTGCTACTTTCTAATCAAAGAGAGAGGGCTGTCACAGGAAACAGCATTGTGATGAGTGCCTGTCATAGGGGAGGCTTGGATGAGCACAGGGTTCTGCTTATCTTCTAGTTTTAGGAAGCTGTACCACGACCTCAGCTGCATGTTAAGACAAAAATCTGCAAATTTTAGTCAGCATGTTTTTTCAGTCTTGGGGATGGGAGTTTTCATGCTGCAACTCTGCTTGCTTAGATTTTATTTTATTCTTTCTTCTAGGAAGAGTTTGAGTGTTTGGATTGAATGTTTTTTTCCCTTTTTTAAGTACCTTCTCTTATATGATGTATTAAATCTTCCTTGACAAGCTCATTTTCAGCCATATTGCATTGGTGGGTTTTGTAGGTGAGCAGAGAGCAGAATTCAGAAAAAGAAATGAACAAAACAGACTTTGATGTGATGGCTTTGTAGATTTCATCCTCTAGCCTTGGCAAGTCTGAATTACTTCGTTGTTGTAATTCTACAAGAACACTTATTAATACATTCCTCAGAGACATGTGGAGAGAGCTGTAGACTTTTATTTTTCAAAACGTATCTATCTATTTGTGCTGGCTGTTTGTTAAATCTCACAGTGTGCTCAGCACCAGAAGGTCCAGGATACTGGAGTGCCCCACAGGCTCCGGCATCCCCTGTCTTGAGATCTCTGGCAGTATGGTAAGGGGAGGGAAGGAGAAGGGTCCAACTGCTGTGCTTATGCTTCATCCAGGAGAACATGTGCTAGGACCACATTGAAGGAAATGCCCAAGGGCCTCAAACACTCTTGGATGTCAAATAAATGTACATGCAACAAACTGAAATCAATATGAAAGGCTGGCAGAAGGACTTAAACTCCAAAGTGAGGGCCCCAGGGTGTTTCTTTACAGACCGTTTGAAATCTTAGATAATTTACATGAAGTTTGTGGAGCAGGACAAGGTGAGAGGGCCTTGGCTGGATCATAACATATATTCCATAGTGCAAAGCTGCCTATAAGAAGAAGTGGATGCAGTGTGTGCTGCTGAGGTACCACTTTACATGGGAAGTAATGAGATTTATTTAACTTTGAAAAAGCAGAAAAAAAAGGTGAAAAAACACATGATGAACCTTCTGGATTGAGTATTTTAATGGGGAAGGGGTAAAATACACACTAGAAAAGTTACAATAAATGTTACTTATGGGTTCTTCAAGGAAAAAAAAATCTTTCTGCAGCCTTTTTATAGGTTGTTCTGGAGAGGAGCCCCTGTGCTCTTTCCTCCTCCCCAGCTGGTAAGACAAGCTTATTGTCCAATTTGATAAGGAAACACATGTGTTTTTCAGCAGTTTCCCCAAATGAGACTCTGAAGGCTTAGCTTCTCACAGTGGGAAGTGTGCTGAAACAATCTCTGTTTAATAGCACTGAGACCCTTTCCTGAAACCAAATAAGTTTATGGCCGGTAAGTAAATAAAAAAAAACATATTACACAAGCATGAAATAAATTACTAGTTGTATCTCCGCCTGTGATGAAATGTGGACAGCCCCCAACTCAGCTAGACCCAGTACAGCCTCCAACCCAGCATCCCTAGATACGAGGAGTCATTGAGAGCAGACTGAGAACTCCCTAGACATGCTCTTCTCCCACAGGCTGAAACTCTGGCAGGTGCCAGCCCAAGAGTCTGGATGCCTCTTCACAGAATATATATCTCTAGCCTCATTATTTCAAAATTTAGTTTTCCCATAGCTTTCTTAGACTTTTCCAAATTCCTTTATCTATGATCAGTTTGCCTGTGTATTTAAAAAAAAAAAAAAAAAAAAGGGACACCTGGAACAAGACTATAGAAGCAGATCGCTGAGGCAGCAAATACATCTAAGCTTTTGTACGGTAAATTATAATGATAACCAAAATGCCTTGCAGCAGTGTAATATCAATATCTTGGAAAAAGTTGGAAATTGGAATCAATTTAACGGACATTTGGAAAGTGTTAACTGCATTTTATATGAGGCCTGTGTTCTTTAATGAAATAGAATTTTCCCGCCAAAACAATTTTCTTTTAGATTCAACATCATACATAGAGTGGATGTAATTACAATGAAGTTTCTTCTTTCTGTGTATCTTTTAGAAAGGCTCCGAGAAATGATTAAAAAAAAAAAAAAAAAGAGAGTAATGCTTGGGTTTGTATGTATTTTAACATGACAACTTGTATTTCAGTTCCAATAAAAATACAAATACATTCAGTACCACCAATTCATTGTTAATTTGAAAGTCAGGCAACAAGTCTGTCATTTAAGTTAAATATTACAGATGACAAAAAATTCAAGGTAACCATTACTAAACTAAATGTTTAGTTGATTTCTTTTACTGGCTGCTTAGGCTAAACTGTGGTTTCTAATGCTCACATAAAAAAGAGTTATTAGTGTTTGTTCTTCTGATAATGTAGACATTAGGGCAGTATGGGATGCGAGATGCCAGTTTTCATTCTAGTTCTGTTAAAGTTCTTTGCTGTCGGGAAAAGTCAAACTGTTTAGCTTCCCTTCTATGGAAAATTGACAGTTAATAGGTGAAACTTCAGGAATAATTAGGGAAAGTAGATATGTAAATTCCTCTGAGGGGATCAATCTTTCACAAATATATTTAAATTAATTCAGTGTCCTTTTCTTTGAACAGTGGCAGGGTGCAAAAAAATTATTTTGGATTCCTTTAACAGCATCTAGAAACCTACATTGCCTCTTTAAAAATAAATTATAGCACACCCCACTCAAGAAATCACAAAGGGAGAGAGTGATATTTGAAATTAATTCAAAAATTTCTCCAACATGTCTCCAGCTGTCAAAAATGCATTGAAGATATGCCAAACATATTTCAAAATACTTTCTGTAATTTGAAGATATCTCAAGTAATTTTTACTTCCAAAGTAAGTCTTTAATGGACCCATACTCTCCCTAGAACTGTGGGATGTCTTTTTATTTAGTCCCTCCCACCCTTTTTCTTTCCCCACAAAACCAACCAACCAACCAACCAACCAACCAAACAAACAAACAAACAAAAAACAAACAACAATCCACAGAAACCAGATAGATAAGGAAATCTGACAAAGTGTTTGGGTCTGACTTTTTTCTTTTCCTTGGGTTTTTTTGGTTGGCTGGTTGGTTGGTTTGGTTTTTTTGAGAGAGTAAAAATTAGTTCTGTGGTGAGAGCGCTCAGGCTGGACTTTGGTGATCTTGACTCCAGGCCATGACTCTGTAATAGATTTTCCATGTATCCCTGGATATATTGTAAGTTCTCGACTTTGAGTCCACTCCAGTAAAATCATGCCCCAAACTGAGTATGGAATGGAGAAACCAAATATGCTGAATATTTGCTTAATTATTGGAACACTGAGGGTGCCTGAATAGATTTTATAGTGCTATGCCATGCACAGAAAGATAAACATTTTCACTGGAATACTGAGTTCTTGTTCTGTGCTGTCAAATATAAAAAGTGGTAACAGTAGCTGAGAGTTACCTGGATGGTCCATTTTGTATAAACAGTCATTTTGACAGATGCGTCTTTGTACCGGAAAGACCTAGAACTCCTACTGCGTTAACATTTGCATTCTGCTTTATCTTCAAAATACTTTATAAACACTTCAGTATCAATCATCTTAATATATTTATAAAGACAGGTAGCATTAGTACCTGTCAATAGATGGTGGAATTTTTAACTTGATAGTCTATACTCTCAAGGCTATTTTTAGCTTAGAGTCTATACAAGCATAGAGCGTAGAAATCTCCGGATCTTTTCCGCTCTTGTTGAACAAAACATATGCAGAGCTGCCTGTCTTTACAGCACTTAAACCTTTCAGGGGTTAGAGTGCTCAATTCGGACACGGTGCTAACACTTTAAATGTATTTATTAAGACCATGATTCTAATCACACTTACCAACAGCTGGAGAGAGATTTCTGGAGATATATTTCCTATAGTTTACTGATGTATGCAAAGCCATTACTCGTTGTTGAAGAAACTTTGGAAAACTTCATGTCAATATTCTTTGCAATACTGTAACTTAAAATGCCATTATCAGCAAGGTGTTTCTATGGGAAGCCACAACCGGCTGAAAGCCATAACTCTTCCTTATTAAGAATCTACTCCAACCTCTGTTAAAATCAATGAAAAGATTTTTCTGACTCTGGTGGGTACAGAATTGCTCAATAAAATGTAGAAAATGCCCAGAGGTTATTATTGTTCAGCCCATAAAAAGTCAGCCAAAAACTTACTATTTTTCAAAATGTAATGTGTGCACATGTGCTTCAATTCTTTTAAAAGCACGGGGGGATCCTGGTTCTTCAATAGACCATTCACTGGAGTCAAACACTGGCAAACAACCTTCTGGGCTCAGGAGCTTTTACTGACAGCCTTTTGTTCATACCTGCTAAGCCATTTAAATTTCATATGAAGAGCATGTCTAAGATCTCTCTGCCAAACTGTAAGAAAATGTCAAAAAACCAAAAATGTAGTTCCTGAAAAGATAAAGGAACATTCACAATAAAATCATAGGGCACTAAAATGTTCCAAGATTTTAAAGCCAGGAGCCATCACAATTCACAGAGGTGACCACCTGCATTGTGAAGGTGTTAAGATTTTCAACATGATCATTTTTATACCAAGTCTAAAAAACTTGGAGCAGAACAAGATTATAACTTTAGAAAGGTAGATTTTATCTTTATCTGTGGGCTTCAGCTGATGGTAAAGCAGTATAAAAGTCTGTGGGGAATTATCCTTGCTTTTTAACGTGGCTCCTAATTTCAAATTCCAGCAGGATTTTTCTATGCCTTTGTCTGCAGGACTGAAAAGTCCTGTACCCAAGCGGACTCATCCTAGAGGGAGTATGAGCAGAAAAAAAAAAAAAAAAAAGGAAAAAACACCAAAACAACTCAACATCTCTTTGAGGTCATTGAGATATTCTGTGCAATGAGTGCTCTATATTTTCAGTTGAAGTTAGAAGCAATTTTTGCGAGTGCTGGATGATAAGTCGCATAAATGTTAGGCTAACAAAGCTAGGTTTTTTTGGAAGGATTGATTTCAGTGCTTAAGAGCTGATCATCTTTGACTTTATTGGGGAATTAATCCCACTCACCTATACATACCAAAGTATCAGAAAAAGGTTATACACAAAGACCCACACACCGTGTTATAACTCATGTTACAACAGTTCATGTTTCATTTAGGACTTCAGTCAATTCAGCCCCTGTCCCTCCAGGACTAATCCAGGTGTACCATTGTAGAGGTTAGAATTTTTTTCTTATGTTGGGGACAGCCGCTGAAATCATCATCTTACATCACAAGTGTGGCAGTGAATTTGCATTATCAGAAATGGAAGAAATCTTTCAAAAGATGGGCCGATGAAAAAGATGAAGAGGCTAACACAAATACCTTAAAAACTGAAGTTTTTACTATTGTGTAAAATGGAGTTTCTGTGTTTTTCCCCTGAGTCACTGTTTCTTCTTCCAAAAATTCCCTGAGAAAGTTCTTATCTCTGTAGCCAGGCCTGAAGGAATGTGTCCTTGGAAGTTTGTTTAAGTTTTCCTATTGGCTTTTAGTTAACCCTTTTTCTATTGGCTGTTATTCTTAGATTCTTAATGGACTATTTAGGATTCCTCTAAAAGTTACAAATAACTCTGCCCATGCTAAGAAACTCCCTCTCTCTGCTTCCTCTCCAGTGGTCTCTGCGGGTCTCTTTGTGGGGCTCGGGGGCCACGTGGAGGGGGACATTGAGGGGGCAAATCCCTACTATCTAAGGAGGGTAGAGCTCTCATTATTGGGATGTGATCACCCCCAAATCAACTGTCGCACACAAGGGCCATTGGAAGGGCATAGTAGCTAGTTCAGTGTTGTGCTTCTTGGGTGGGTTGTATGAAATCTGAGTGATTTTACCAGAACCAATGCTGACTGGGAGAGGAAGATCACAGCTCTTTAAAGTCTCTGCAACTTCTTTTTATGCGCAGTTCACCTCTGGAGCAGTCTCAGTATAATACTGCTCACTTGACTTAGCTATTGAGGCAGTAGATTCCTATAAATGAAAGATGACACTGCAGCTGATAACCTATAGGAAGAGAAGACCTGTCTCCCTTTATCAGAATTGTTCTTGATAATGTCTTATAGTCCTATATTTATTCAAGGCCTAGACAACCCAGACATCCACTTGCTCCATTGGGACATTATTTCACAGCTCCATGCACCTGTGTCAGGGAAAATTCCCTTTCAGTTTAGTCTGGCTCTATTTTTAATGCCAGGTGGAGTTTCCAACTTTGTCCTGGTTCTGTCCAGGAAAGGGTTAATTTTTTTAACAATCGCTGGGAGGTGGTGTGGCTAGGACTCAGAGGTTATTCTATACCATCTCATGTCCTTGCTGGGAGCAGGGAAAATGGACTCTTGCTTCCAAGGAGAAGTGTTTCCTTGCAGTCAAGAAAACATGGCAGGAGGAGCTGTCCAGAAATCTTTATTGTCATGGCCTCGGTGGTGAGCATTTTGCGTGTGAATCACTCTCTTTTGTATACTTTTGTTATTAATGTTGTTGTTGTTACTGTTCCTTTTCTTATCTTATTGCTTCTTTCAGCAAATTGCTCTAATCTCAACCTGTGATCCTTTCCTTTTGTGCCTCCAGTTGGAAGTGGGGGAAGGGGAGTTGAATGTATATTTTTTCAGTGGGAATATAGTGAGAAAATAGTGAGAAACCCTTTCCTAAGCCATGACAACCTTAATTGGTGCCAAATGTAGGGCATCAAGTGCTGACATAACAACAGATCTGCCCATAATGGGTTGGAAACAAATTTGATCTAAGCATTTTTTGTATCAGGTATGGAGACGCTGGTCACAATACTGCTTGGTCTGTTCCCGTGGGTGTGGCGCCTAACCCCAAATGTATTCCTCTATGTGCTCCTCACAGGGTTCTTTTTCAGAGCAAGGAGAGGGATTGGGACTGCTGTGTTGCTGTAGAGTGTGATATCAGTTTATGACATGATAACATCAAGGACACTGAGTAATTTGGGATGTGTATTCAGTGTTGCTCTCCTGCCCTTATCTTGAGTGCTACCTTTGAGAGTCCATTACCAGCCCACAATGTATCCTGATGCCATTAAGATATGTAGGGGCAGGGGGATCCCAACATCTGACCGTACTGAAAGAGGAGGTAAGCCTGACTGGGAACAGATGGCAAAAAACACCCCATTGGGACTGGCCCAGAGGCCCCGTGCATTCTTGGCATAGATTACATCAGGAGAGGGTGTATCAGGGACCCAAAAGATCATCTTAGGAGTTTTGGGAGAGCTGCTGTGGAGACAGAAGAAATTAGACAGCTGAATACCTTGCCTGGTCTCTCAGAGACCCTTCTGCTGTGGGACTGCTGAGGGCTGAGGAACTACAGGTACTGAATGCTACCACAACAGTGCACCATTGGCAATACTGCACCAGCTGGGATATCATGACCCTCAATCATGAGATGATTTGTGAACTGGAGAGCCAGGGTGTGGTCAGCAAGACTCCCTTGCCCTTTAAGAGTCCTATATGGCCAGTGTGTAAGTTCAGTGGGGAGGGGAGACTGACAGTGGACTATCATGGCCTGAATGAAGTCACAACACCACCGAGTGCTGTTGTGTTGGACATGCTGGAATTTCAGTACAAACTGGAGTCCAAGGCCTCCCAGGGCCTGGCTGTTCTGAGTTTCCATAAAGCATCTTCCTTTTTGGAATTACAGTTCTGCCAGCTCAAGTATCAAATACATTTCTCTTATTTATAAGCTCAACAAATGGGGCATATCTTTCTGTTGACATAATGCCTAGTTTCATATTTACAGGATTGTTTTAAAGTTTCCCTTCAACTAGCTCAACTAATGACTGCATTTATCTAGAGACTGGTCAGAGTTTAAAAAAATATTGCAAGCCTTCACAGGCTCAGAACTGATTTCATTTGGAAACTAGGAATAATTTACTGATTTTCTGAAAACCAATAACTAAAACCAAATTAATATTCATCAGCAAGGTAGAAATATATTCTTGGATTTGGTTTTCAGAATTTTTTGTTTTCCCTATATGTCTATTCTTCTGACTTAGCTGGACCACTATTTTTCAGGCACATTCCCCTACAGTTCTTGGACACTCCCTGGGGGAATAAAGAGGGGTTATTCCACATGGGGAGACATTGACCTGTTTGTATGCATCTTCCAGAGCAGCTGGAGCTGACAACATCATGACTGCGTAAGGACTTATGGTTGCTTTGGCTCTTGCACGTTTAGGTGTTTGACTAAACTTTCACTCCATCACTAGAAGAAGGAGATGGAGTGGCCAAGCTGAATGCTACCTGCAGGCACACAGGACATAGGTACCACTAATGTCCCAATAGGTTCTTTGTGAAGAATGCAATTACACAGAAATGAAGAATCAGTAAGAAGAGGTTTGTGATCTCTGTTCTTTCAATATGGGAAGAATGGGCTCAAATATTGCTTTCTCTCAGTACAGCAGACATGGAATTTTTTCATCAGCATGTCCTAATCTTCAGTATTGAAACTTGGACAAAGCAAAAGGAACTTTTATAAGTCAACATTCTCTAAGAATTTAGAGTCTGCAATATGATAACCTCCCAAAATGGTCCCTTATTACCAGCAGTCCATGATGATAATGTGATGATCTTCCATTGTAAGATCAAGTACATTTTGGAGATGGCGAATTGTTTTCCTCTGCATTTGGCATTGCACATCAAACTGTGAAAATCTCCTGCAGAATATTTGGGAGAGCAGAACAGTGGTCCTCATTTACCAGTCTATATGTTAGCAGAGATGGGGACTCCTCTGATAACATGTGACTAGTGGGTAGCACTCTCGATTTAAATTGCAATCTCAGACAAGTGCAAATATAGTTCCTTCATTGCACCTAAGACGTTTGGTTTTGTTCAGTTATGTGATAAGCTGGTCTATGCACACATGGAGGAGCAGAGAGGAACAACAGCAGGTGGGGGAACTCCAGAGGTATTTCCAGGCACATTACGGGGCAGCCATCAGCATATCAATGCCTCATTTTCCTACTGAGGTATGGGGCTCTGGGTCTAGCGAGCTGCTTGCATGCCCCATTGACAGCAGGATCAGAGACCAGTTTACTGGGTGAACTGTGCCTAAGTCCAGCAACTGGAGAGATTCTCACTGCGTATATATGTAAGTATATGTTTCCCACTAATACATCAATCAGCTAGAGAAGGGAACAGGATGAGGCCGTTGATGCTTGCTGTGGTTTCCATCTAGGTTGATCTGTGTGTCTGGCAGTGTATTTATGTGTACAGGTGCTGTGCATGTCTGTGTGAGTGTCTGTGCCTATTGGGAACACACGCTGCTGGTTGGCCATGGGAGCACAGAGCTGCAGCTGCCTTCTTCATGCTGTTCAGCTGCTGGATTCAACAACATAAAACAGGCTTTGTGCTGAATTTTTCTTGTAAGAAATCCATGTCTGTTTGTGCATTTGCTTTGTTGGATTCAAGTGGTTTTGAAAACATTTATTAATTTGTATGTGTGTTTGCCATTCATGTTAAATGTTCTTTTGTGGTGTTGTTCCTGGCAGTTTTATCGAAGTGAAGAGCCAAATACAAGTGAATTGAGGAAGTAGAAATGGCCTTAGGGGCTCTTTATGCATAGACAAAAACAATGTGGACAGGTAAAGTCCAGCTGCTGGCATTGACACAATACCTCACAGCCTTGAGAGCTTGTACAAAGAAAATTGGCTTTGATTTCTTAGAGTTAATCTTTAACATAATCTTTAAACATATAAAGATGTCCCACTGAAATAAGTGAAGCCACTCATACCTTTCACTGCTTGGTACCTGTAAGAACCAGCTTTTTACAATATGGGTCTTTTGACTACCACCGAATGCATGTGATTTCTCCAGCTCTCTATCAAACCAATTATATTTGCTTAATTTCAAATGTGTTTTATTGGTAGGGGAAAATAAGGAATCCATTATATTAAAATAATTGATGAGTGGTTGGCTGTGCATGTTCTCTAGTTTGGCTTTTACTAATACCCGTCACTCCTAGATCCAAAGACCTGTTATTGCTCTTTCCTGTAGCACCTGCAGGGTTAACGATGGGCAACAGTGAACTCTGCACCTGCAGACTCCCCACTTCGAAAAACTATTTCATGCTCTCTGGAGAAACATTTGTTAAGACCAAGTTAACAAACTCTTCAAACTCCATAGCTATGCTGGCACTTCAAAGGCCTATACACCCACAATAAGAATTTGGGAGTTTAATACATGAAGTTTTTAATATGGGAGTAATACTAGCTCCTGCAAAATATTACATACGGATGAAATGAAGCTAGCAAGCTTTTTGGAAATAAATGGTTGGTTATCTCACTCACTATTTTGTCACAATGTCATGCTTTCTACTTTTCTTGATCTCTCAGGGAGACAGGAGAGCAGTGTAAGGGAACATGAAAACACAGTCACTTCTGATTTCCTCATGACCTGAGTCTGCTTATTTACTACGGCCTTGTTCTTCAGAAGAGTGCTGCTGCAATAACAGTGCTCAATCAAGCTCAGAATAGCAGAGTTGGGACCAGTGCTGGGGGTTTGTCATCAGTACAGTCTGGTACTGGGCAGTAATCTCTTAACATTCCTTCCCCATTGCAGCATCTCAAACTCAAATTCCCACAAATCGCTGGTGGCATTCAAAAATATTGGCCACTTTGGATAACAGCATTGTTTTTTAATGTCCACTTACACGGTTAAGGGATTTGTATTCTATTTGTAGGTCTTAAATCCAGATAAAATATTTAAGACAGCAAAATGGTTAATTTCTTTTCTTCAAAGGGTGTTTATAGTTTTGAAGTGAAAAAACATCAAACAATGCTCCAAGGGGGGAAAAACCCCCCAACAAAACCCGGTCCAGATGGGCTGTTTTTTCTTCTCCTCTAGGCAGGGCCGATATTTAGTAGCCTCTTTTCACAGGGTCAGTAACCATCACTAACAAAACGGAGTTTTGACAGCAGAAGCCCCTGCCCCCTCCGAAGCCCAATACCCACAGCAACCTCCTTCGCCCCCTCCTCTCCCTCCTGGCACGGACCCTCGGTGGGTGTGGGTATGGGTATTCCGCCCGCTGACGGGGCCACCACCAGTTGCCTCGCCCCACTCCACCTGCAACCAAGCGAGGAAGCAGCCGCAGAGGGAAGGAAGCAGAAGTACCTCCCCGTGCCACTCCTCCCCTCCGCCGGGGAGCCCCGCGGCACTCCCGAGCACAGCATGCACCAGGCTGCGAGCGTTGCTGCCTGGAAAGCTTTTCCCTGGGCTTTATGTGCCAACCCCACATGCTGCCTTGCTGCGGACCATGGCCTCTACCCTGGAGACGTTCATTCATTCTCTGGACCCCAGAGCCCTTCCCAGAGTCCTCGAAATCCAGTCAGGCATCTATTTCCAAGGTGAGCATCGAGTGCTTTCTGGCAGGGCTTTGCAAGTCTGTATTTGACATCAGGTCCCACTTCGGACCGGAAGGCGGGGGAGGCAGGGGGAGAATGCTGATGGAGTTGTCTCCTAGTAGTTTGCCAGTTTTCGCTTTGAAGAATGAGTGTTTGATCAATGGCTTCGGAAGTGTATCTGGTACAGTGTGCACTTGGTCTTCTGTCTGGCAGTGAAGAAGAAAATGTAGTTAGTCTTCATTATACCCTGGTAAGAGTACTAGAATGAGACATGAATTCACTTTACACCTACACAGAGCCATCTATCCAGCAACCGCAAATCACCTCACAGAGTTTACTTGATTAAATCCAGCTTGCGCTTTTGGGACTGCCATGGAGAGGTGCTCTCTGCCTCAGGGAGTCTGGAAAGTGACTGTGAGGGACCCATAAGGTTTTCCTGAAGTTCTGTCCTGCATTTGAGCGTACTTCAGGTGGTGCACCTATAGAAAGGGGTGGGTATGAGCTGGACAGGAGCAACACAGGTGCAGTATTTTACTGAGTTTTCCTGCTCAGGTCTTTTTTATTATGTTTATAGTGCTGTGCTCTGCTTGTGCAAAAAACACAATAGAAAGGTGGTAAAGAGGCTTGCACTGGGAGGCAAAATCCTGCTCTTGGTCAGGGCATGGACTTTGTTCCATCACAGTGGAAACATCATGTGAAGCATATGTATCAGCCTAGGAAGGGAAAACCTGAGGTCCAACTGAAAAAAAACAGAGGGAGCTTCATGAAATGAGCTGGTCTGCTTCATGTTCAGCCAAATACCCACTTCATGATCCACAATATCAATCTTTACAGAAATCTAAAAATCCCTATGCTGATCCGTAGGAGGAGGAGAGAAGAGGTGGTCATGGAAAGTCTGAGCACCAATCAGTAGTTGTGGCTGGAGTGAGAACTGCCTCTTGGGGCAGAAAGATAAGGGGAAATCTGTGATGGTAGTGTATTGTCCATGTTCTCCTGATTGCCCATCCTGTTTGCTCTGGAAACTGCCTAGGATGCATGAATAGAACTGATACATAAAAAGGTGTTCTGGAAAATAAACTTAGCTAAAATTACCGGAAACTTTTGAAAAGTTGCTTTGTCTGACCTTTGCTATGTTCTGGCCTGTTCAAGTGTTCTCTTTTAAACTGCTCCAACAGCTGGGACTGAATTAAGTTCTTGGTAAGGAAGCTACTATCTAAATGATGGAGAGTGAAATTGAAATTAAAAAGGGAAGATCACCGCCATAAGCTGGAGTAGACACTATATTTGTCTCTTTCCACACAGGTTGGAAGCTGAAGTGATATGAACATAAGTTGTATGCATATGTGAGAAATGCTCACACTTACCGATACAATTTAGAAGGGACAAAGTCATTGAAGCAAAACTAAACTTTTATTTAATAAATTCAGCTGAATCAAGTGTGCCCCTCTGGCCTAGGAGACAGACATAGGCCAGCAAGAAACAGAGGTTTTTTATACTCTGTCCCAGCCAGGGGTCCCTGCCTCCGTTCCCATTGGCTGGTGCCAGGAGGCTCACAGCCTGGCCCGGTCTGCCCGCTGGCCCAAGACTCCCCACCCTCCATTCCAAAGACGAGAAAAAACAGGTTGAAACCACCTTTTAGAGTCTCAGCCATTAAAACTTAATTACCCCTCCTCCCTTTTCTTTATCAATACAGTTCCTTTGGCTTCAGCAAAACCTCAATTCTGTTTCTAACATAAATGTATATATATGTATGTATGTATACGTGTACACAAAATACTGTAAGATGTGTATATATATGTACAAAATGCTATGATAAAATGATGGTAGCTCAGCTGTCTGCAAGTTTCTGAGTTCCTACAGTCCACATCCTGCTGCTCATGAATGGTAAAACTCATATCAGTACACATTTGTATCTGGGGTATTTCAGTTTGTGCTTCCATGTACTGTGTAAACCCCTCCATGTGAGGAGAAAAAAAACATGGCACCTTAGCCCACAGATCAGTCTGCAGCATTGTCCTCACATGTGAGAGAAAAAGGCTATTAGCTGATAACTGACTATAATAAGAGAGCATGCACAGCCTTGGGAGGGGGTGGTATGTGCTCTAAAGATCTGGGAATATTTGCATTAAAAAGTGTGCTGCTCTCGTGCTTTTTTGGTCTTCAGCAGCACCACCACCTCTTCCTGTCCTCTGCTCCTGGTGGCTTCTCGGCTGTACTCATATATACTTCAGCAGCAAGTTGTGTGCAGCACTAGTGTGCGTGCGTGTGTCTCTTGCTTATACAACATTCAAGACTGATACAGACATTCTACTCGGCTTCTTCCTCTGACAGTCAGCATATCCTGAGAATACTTGTAAATACCTAGAAACACCAGTATCTCATAGCAGGCTTGTGTTGGTTTTTCTTCCTTGATTCAGAGGAAGCCTGAGATGCTTGAGACACTTGGGGCTTGATAGGTTTGCAGAATCTAGGGCTACAAAAGATCTTCTCAGGCCAGACCCTCTCTTACTCTCTCTCCTTCCTTCACTCCATGAGCTCTCTATCCCTGTCAGATCTCTCCTGAATATTTTGCTCCCATCTGTACTTGGCAGCAGGGGTGAACACACTGTTCTGTGATTGCATTATGATTTATGTTGCATTTTCTGAAGCAAGAGTAGTGCTTCAAAGAGAGTCTGAAGTAAATCATGTTATATGGCTGAACAGGAGAATAGACCACTTTGAGCACTTCAAGTTTCCATTAGGACAACCGTTCTTCAGTCCTTCCTTAGGCAGATCTCCCCACCCCCACAACAACCTTTTTTTATCTCTCTTTCCCCATGCACTACTCCAGCAATCACATTATGGGTAATGGCAGGTCTATCCTCTGGGAACATGGGTTTATTGCCATGGTTGCAGGGACCAAATCTGAGTATTTGTGCATTGATTGTAGTAGCTCCCAAACGGCTACACAGTCAGTCTGGTCAGCTGAGTGGTTTTATGTATATTTCCCTTTCCACAATTCCCCCCAAAAAGGCAGTTTCTTAATGTCAGCTTAACCAGTTATATAGAATGGCTAATGGAGTAAATAATTGTCTACTAAATCCATTAGAGCTGTCACATCAAAGTCGTAGCAGATAGCCAAAGCCAAAGAAGGCTACCAGCAAGCTATGCAATAAGAAGACAACGAAGTGTAATTCATTCACTGTTCTGTAGTGCACTGTGTGCTGTGGGGATGAAACTCTCCATTTACTTTACCTGGACGCAGTGTTTTTCACACACTGCACTTAGGTCTAATGATTTTACAAATTGCAAATTAGCCTTGTAGTTCTTGACAGATTTTCAGGACCTCTAAAAGCGTAAGGAAAACATAATGCTTTGTAAGGATGGATGTATCTTTTTCCATGTGGTAAGGTACTTTTTTTAGAAACTACAAAATCAGGCTCCAGAGAAAGAGTGGGAAAGAGTGCTGCCGTGGGCAAGGTAGCGTCTCTGAAAGAATGCATTCTGCCTTTATATCCGTGTTATACCAAATACAACTAGATCTCTGCTTTCGGACCCAAGCCTGCCTTGGAGAGTAAGTAGAAAACATATGCTGTGTGCACTCATTCTACCATTAGTCTCTCTACTGGCCCAAAAAAATATGTTCCTGTTGATATTAATGGAAGTGATGTATTTAACTTCAGCTCCTCAAACTGCAAACAGACAAGACTATATAGATTCTGCTTCTATCCAGAATACTTTCGGCTAGAAAACTATGGCCAATTGAACTTTTGCTGTTGGTAGTGAACACTGTGAATTAGACACCTTTCTGAGGAAGTTCTATTCCTCTCTGTTCCTGACCTGAGGCAGGGGAAAGGGTTTCTCTGGGATGATATCAGTGATTTTCAGGCTACACCTGGACTTTGGGGTTGGTTGAAGCCTTACTGGTTTGCCTCTAGGCAGGATGCCAAGGTTTGAGGGGCTTGTTCATACTGCCATGTTCCTATTCCCCTTTCCCTCCAGCCATGGAGCCCCGTCCTGCAATCGTCACCTACCACTGTCCAACACTATGCAGAGTCAGGAACGTGGGGTGTTAGTCCTGAGTTCTTCTGAAGTGCTTTTCACTCATCATACTCAAAAGATCATACAGAAGTAGAGAAATTATTGTCATCCCTCGTTTGAAAATGGAAATACAGGTGAAAGGAGATGGTAGTGCTGTAAATGCCAGGTGTGCCTCTCAAGACAGTTATTTTGGACTCTGCAGTCATAGTGTCATGGCTACAGAAACTGGACTGTACTTTTGAATCTCTGAAGGGAATAGGAAGGATGGTTATAAAATGAGTGCAAGTCTGCCAAATACAAGTAACTTCATAATCAGCACTGATTAGAAAGGAACTACAGTGCAGACTGAAGTACATGACAATTTAATAGCTCATTAAAATATGTTATTAAAAACTTAAACTGCTGAGACTCCATTGGGAACTGATTTGATTGATTGAATATCCTTCTTTGAACATTTTAGTAAATATTGATACTTAGTGAGGTAAGTACTGTCTGACCACTGATTTTTACAGATAACATGCAAATGTGGGCTTTCATCTTTATGTTGCAAAAATTATGTCTGTTTTAATACTGATATAATTATTTTATGGGTAATTGAATTTAATGTTCTGCAGACTTAATTTAACCAGTGGCAGAATAGCAAGAAGTGTCAAACTTCAATTATGAAAAATTTACAACTACTCAAGGCACCTATTCTGTTAGTGTTTCTTGTCATTAGCCTACGCACAGTCTTCCCTTGCTACACCTATACAGAAATCCCACGAGTGTGGTGCTCCAGGTGCTTACAGGTATTCTCCCGAGCTGTCTTTTTTGCATTCCCTTAAAGCTAAAGACACGCATCAGTGATGGAATTCCCCCCTCCCCCAGGGATTGGGACTCGCCAGAGTGCAGGGAGAGTTGGTAGTTCCACTCTACAGTTCGGCTGTTCAAAAGCAGCATGTGTATTGTGTAAATTGCAGTTCCAGGACATCCCCTGCTTATGATGGACCTTGAACCAGATTAGGAAACAGTTTGGTGAACAATAAAGTAAATTAATGTGCTTAGGGTGATAGCTTTTCCTGCTGACTCTGTATCCACACTCGCTCGCTGTCTCTGCAGTTTCAATTTCACTCTCTCTGCTTCTGTGACTAGAAAGAGCACCTTTCCAGCGGACATTTCTTCAAGCCTTCCAGGGGAGTGATGGATTCTGCTGGCCATCAGTGGAGTGCTGGAACCCTTTGCAAAAAGTCTTCTCAACCCTGTAGCTGTAGCTAGGCAAACTGAACATAAGAGGAATCCTTGTCTATCAAGCTGCCCAAGTCCTGATTTAGACAAGAAATCACTCTCAACACTAATAGAAAAAGATCACATAGGATAGAATGATTTTTTTACTGTTTCTAAGCCAACCTAGAGGGAACAAATTCTACTCCCTTGTCAAGTGTGATAAGCTGATGAGTTGATGAAGGCTAGGATACCCAGTCTGTAATAGGTATGAATAAAAAAAGCAAGCTGCTTCCTCAGGATTAATAAAGCTACTTTTTCTTACAAAAAGCAACAAGATAATTTAAAACAGAGGCTAAAGCTTGGACAGCTTTGATGAAGATAATTAGGATCGTATTTCTTAGAGGCAGAGTACCATTAAAAATGATCTGTGCGCTTACTGGAGGGGCTCTCAGTTGAGTGCATGCTGAGGGAGAATTGCACATGAACTCGATGAAATTTGTGGTACAGTGTTTGCACTGACTAATTTGTATCTCTTTTTTTACAGAGATAGAAGCCAAACCTGTCTGTAAAAATGTAAGGGTGTTTTCCCTTGAACACAGTTGTTTCTGCTCCTCTAGACTGAGCAATTAGGCCCTAGGTACAGCCAGAGTAACAGAGTTTGGATTTTCTTTAGTGGTCAGTCGTTGGAGCATATTGGTAAATTTTCTCAATCCATATGCACCACCAAAACTCTTCTGCACTTGTTTAAGCTGCTTCAAAAGCAGGTTCTATTCTAAACAACAAAGAGAGTGTCCCTCAGTGAATGCAGTGTGAGAACAAACCCTGACTTTTTTGGGTCAGATATTGCTCACTTTATTAATACTGCTGCCCTCAGTGGGATGACTCATTCAGACACGATGAGAAAAATCTGACCCTGGGTAGCTGGAACTCAGGGTGAAGCTGTTTCGAGGATTTCCTTTGTGGGGATTTTCTTTCCATAACATTCAGCTTTGGGTCTCCCTGTGGATGGCACAGGAGGTAGCCAGAATACCCAAACTGCCTGGTTTGTCTCAGTGCAGGGGTTAACCCCTTATCTTGGCTTGCTGAAGCTCCCTCAATATGCTGGTTTCCTGTAGTGGAGAGGGCTCCCCAGCGGTCATTGCATTTGGGCCTCCAGGCCCTGTTTCCCTTCCCATGAACCCTATAAAAAGCCTATAAAAATATCAAGACAGTTTTCACAAACTTGGGCTCTGGGAAGATGATGGGACAACTATATTAAAGGACAAGAGGGAAGATCCTGGGATAAACATCCCATGATACTCAAGCCAGTGACCACACACTGCTTCTAAGTTACAGGGCTTTTGTGGGGTAATTTTTCCTTCAAATACCTGCTAATCAATTCATGAAGGAACATGGCATTTGTCCAGGTCCACTGTTTCTAGTTAACTCCCTTGGACACACAGTAATGGCATGAAGGGAAGCATGCTGTGGTCTCAGTAGATGAAGATGCTTGAACATGTTTCCAGTTCTGGCCTACACCTGTGAAGTGCCCAGCACTCTGACTTGATCCTGCAACTTCTTAAACCTAGTCCAACAAAACACAGTTTTTTCTGTTAAACATACACGTCAATACACTTTCATTCAAAGTAATTTTTCTGCAAAGAAAATGAATAAAACTGAATAAATCATGAACAGCTATAACAGTGATTAATGCTGTTCAGAAGTAGGTTTGAGCATTCTCTTCACTGCTGCAGTAATTCCAACTCATGTGGGTAAACCCAAATAAAAGGTCAAAGATATTGCATTGTGAGCTGTGGTTTCACTTGCTCTTTCCATTATAGTGGATGCTGCACTCATAAAGCTCTGCTGCCACAAGCAGAGCATGAGCCCTCTGGATAGAGCAGAATCAGAAGAATGTATTTATAAAAAAAA
>VWZG01012176.1:462647-562536 GCA_013396735.1 Grallaria varia
TATCAGGAAAGAAATAAATCAGAAACTGCAGAAGTAATTTTTTTAAAAAGTCCTTTATGATTGAAACGGCTTAAAGCATTTGACATTTAAAGTTTGACATTATATGGCAAAAGATAAACCTTACAGCTTTTGTTTTTTAATGGTTTCATGCTGGCAAAAATCAGACCCTTTGCAGCCTAAGTAGGTATGATCAAGATAAGATGCATATTTGCATAGAACCTTTTGGAGGATTTGTGTCCCAAACTGACCAGAACTGGAGGGTTTTATTACATATCATATGCTAAAGAGGCAAGAGCAGTTAGAACACCCAGTGAGTTGCTCTGTCACTTGATACAGGGTCTTCCACTCAAATTCACACTGCTTTCATGACCACTGCTATACTTGGGCCTCTGGAATACCATATGGACATGCGGGAACTGGACGCACCCACTCTCAGTGGGGACACCTTCTGGAGGTAGGATGGGAAGGGTGGATAAAAGCCATGCTTTATATTATTTGCAGCCACTCTGACAGCCTGGAGGTAGCAGCTGGGGCATGCCTGTTATTTGCCTGACATTATGCATATGGTTTTCAGTCTCTTCCTCACAAGATGTTGGTTTATTTGAATTTAGTGGGGAAAGTCCAGCATGCTGATGAGCATCTTTGGTGCTCAGGAGGTATTTGACTGGGGGGGAAAAAAAAAGCTAACTAATATCTCACCATCAGGAATTATTTGCTTTTCCCTCTGCTTAATCAGAGTACAAAATTGTTAAAATTATTAAGCAAAATTCTCCTCCCAGCAACTTTAAAATAGATCTCTTTTCTTGCCAAAGAACATAAACTCTGAACAATTGGCGAGCCCTCAAATAATGCCCATAAAGAATGATATCTTTTTTATTGACACTAATTATAGATTTATTATGCCCTTTATATTACTTTGGGAGCCTGCAGCAGACTTAATAAAACTGCGATTTCAGCGGGGCTATGTCATAGGGTAAAGCAGGCTATTGTAATTCTGGCTGAATGGCTGCACCAGGAGATTGAGCCTTTTCATGAAAGCGGAACCATTTCACCAGCCCCTGAAACAGTCCCCTCTGATCAGAGAAGACAACACCCATATGGGCAACTGATGACAATTTAATAGTGGAGAAAACACTGGGAAAAGGACATGGGGATAAAGTTCTACTCTTTCAGGAGATGTAGGGAGATCTTTCATCTCCCTGCTAAGCAGGCAGGTTCCCAGCTCTTTGGATTTTCTTTCAAAGACTGCTCAGCCTGCCGTCTGCTATGAATTCAGTAAGTGCTGCTGAGAGATGAAAGGGAGAGTTTTTTCCTTCAAGGATTCAAACTCATGGGGCTAGGAAGTCAATGCCTGTTGTTTGGCTTCCAAAGTTATTGCTTTTTTTAGGAAAAACGCTTGGTCCTTGTTAAAAAAGAAAGAAAGAAAGAAAATAAAAGGAAAAAAAGGTTGAGGGATACTTAGAAGTGTTTAGCAGCACACCCTGTAGCAGACATACGGTGAGACTGGGAGTCAGCTTCAGCCCTGCTGAATAATGCTCTGTGCCACCTTAGTCAAGCCTTTGGTTTCGTTTGCATGGCTCTCCCTGGCCCTCCATGCTAAACTGCCCAGAGGCATGTGGCAAAAGGGAGTTACATCTAAGTGATGCTGTTAGTCATGGGACTGATTTTGAGCCATACTTCCTTATCAGCTCCAGTGAAGCGTTCACTCTGAGAGCAGTCATCGAATGGAGCTCTAAGCTGCTGGGAAGAAAAAGGGATTTATTACTGAGATATTTAACTGTTCTGTACTGTATTATCAAATATTTCTCTCAATGGTACTGAGACATGCTCTGACATGAAGAATGACATTCTCCATCTCAGATATGTCTGTATTTGTATTTTATATTGTTTGTTTTAATACAAGAATACTCTTCTGGTACCTATAATGAGAAAGAAATCATGTAAAGGGCTCATGTTAGGGACGATAGTGGTGTGGCTGCTTAACATTTTAGGAAAGATGGAGGAAAAAGATATTGAACCAATTGAGGTGATTGCTTTGATGTGATCACAGTGGTTGCTAACACAGATTGTCAGCTAAAGATGAGTTTATGAAAGGATATAAATGTAGTTTATATTGAACAAAGTAGCATTCCATAAAAGGTAATTTCAAAGGCAACAAGCTCTTTAATTACTGCCTTCAGGAGCATTGTTTGATCACTGTAAATAAGCTGTTTTATTCTGGGTTCTACTAAAATGTTGGGGGTTTTTTTGCATTTTATTGCATACATCTTTCTCAAATCAAAAGATTCTTTTCTTAACATGACTTGATGTACATTTTCAAAGTGGTACATTTTCTTTGTGACTTGAGTGGGAAGAACTTGAGTTATTGTTGTGCAACAACAAATAAATGAAATAAAAAGTCCATTTTCATTTTAATTTTATTTTTCAATATGTTGTGTGAGGGGGTCTACATGGCACAGCTGAAGTAACATGTCACACAGTGGGAATTTTCATAATGTTTTAAGATTAATTATCTTGGCTTTTAAAGGAAAAAGGACTTTTATTATCCCTTTTGAAAGCTATACAGTTTCCCTCTTTCCCTTTTATCAGCACAAATATTTGCTGCAAATTCCTAGGTAACATTTTTCTTGTCTGAATGTAATCTTCATTGTATTATTCCAGGCAAACTGCCGAGCAAGGGCTAAAATGAGCACCAAAGCAATCTAGTTGGAGACAAATATGTAATTACAATCAATACTATATGTGCAATTGCCCCCCTAAAAATGAATCTTTTCTTGATGGCTGGCAGATTTTAATTTTTAGGTTTTTTTAATCCTGGTACCAATTAAACAGAGGCTTCTGCAATCATAGCTTCAGTTTGTTAGCCATCATCCTTCCAACCTCTCACCCTCATAATCTTTCAACATCTTGGCCTATTTCAAATGAATCTGGTAAAGGGGGGGAATAAGTGTAATTAAACTCCTACAAGTTATCCATGAAATTGGTCACCTAGGGAGGTGTCTATCTACAGACATAAATACACATTTGTCTATCTGTCTATCTACTCATATGTATGTTTTCCTACTGATAAGCTGTTAAGTTTGGTCTCTGACTTCCTTAATTGGATGGAAAATGTGGTGGCGTACCTCCATCATTCAGTGGTTATATGAGCTATTTATCCTACTTCTCTTCTGCAGTGAGAAGTACCATCCTATGGTGATAAATCCTGGAATTCTTGAGCAGTCTTCACTTCTACTCTGCTAAAGCTTTCCTGTCTTCTAGAAGACTTAAATCATCTTTCCTAGATGCTTAATACCCTTTATCTTCTTGATGATCAGAGAAAATAAATCTTTTCTTTCTTCCTCTTTTTTTAGTTCAAGAAGTTCACTTTCACTGGTATTTTTACAAAGCATTTTCTTTGCCAGTGGCTTATGTACCCATGTTTATTTCTTTGCTGGTATGACAGTAGGCTTCCTTGATTTTAATTTTCTTTGGATTTTTTGTTTTGTTTTGTTTTAATTAAAGAAGTGACTTTTTTCCTTTAAGTTTTGATTTTCACCTCAAATTTTCCTAGAATGGATGCTCTTAGAGGAATAATCCATTTGTTTTCCACAGCAACGATATGTTTTATTCTGATGAAAGACCCTGAGAGTTAAGGTTTTGTGGTAGCTCTGTGCATCTATTCTGTGCACACTTGTGACAGTTGATATGGGTGATCACACCCCTGTAATAGGAGCTCTACCCCATTATCTAGTAGGGATTTGCCCCCCCATTGTTCCCCTCCATGCGGCCCCCAGGTTGCCCCACAGAGACGCACAGAGACCACCGGAGAGGAAGCAGAGAGAGAGTTTATTACATGGGTAGAGGTATTTATAACATTCCAATGGATCCTAACTAGTCCAATAAGAAGCTAGGGATAACAGCCAATAGGGAAAGGGTTAACTAAGAGCCAATAGAAAAACTTAAACTTCCAAGGCCACATTCCTTCAGGCCTAGCTAGGGAGATAAGAAACTTTCTCAGGGGATTTTGGGAAGAAGAAGCAGTGACTCTGGGAAAAAACAACAAGACCTCATTTTACACAATAGTAAAAGCTTCAGTTTTTAATGTATTTGGGCTAGCTTTTTTACCTTCTTTGCCAGCCCACTTCTCACAAGATTTCTTCCATCTCTGATACTGCAGGGCCACTGCCACACACACTCTTTCCTAGTTTGGATTATTGCATTTATAATATTTTTTTTTCCCTGAATGCATTATCTTGGCCCTTGATGTTTCAAGCAGAGCCTGCAGCTCCATGTAATGCTTTTTGTAGGCTCCAGCTTGTACTCCATATGCTTGTCTGCCTTAGGTACTTTCTCTCTTTTGAGTGCAGATTGTCTTTCCTTGTGTATTTTACCCTTTTCTTGTAGTGTTTTAGATTGCCTGCCATCTCTACTTGTCTAGGTCACCACTTACCCTTTGATTGCTTTGTCAAAGGCTAATTTTTATGCCATCCAATCATCTCTTTTCGAGTATTTGGTAGAATGAGTCTCTTCATAGAATCACAGAATGTTTTGGGTTGGAAGGGGACCTTGAAGATGATCTAGGTTCAACACCCTGCCACCTACAGTGTTTAAACCACATTGCTCAGAGGCCCATCCAACCTGACCTTGAACACCTCCATGGTTAAGATATCCACCACTTCCATGGGCAACCTGTTCCAGTGCCTCATCACTCTCACAGTAAAGAATTTCTTTCTAATATGTAATCTAAACCTACTGTCTTTCAATTTGAGCCCATTCCCCCTTGTCCTGTCACTACATGCTCTTGTAAATAGACTTGCCCCATTTTTCCTGTAAGTTTCTTTCATGAAAACCATGAAAACCCTTCTTATATGTGTTGACCCACTGGATCTTCAGCCTCTGACCGACCCATCACTAATTGATCTGTGTTTTCACTTTTTTGCAAGCTTTCTTTATACTTTTTATTTTGCGATAGAAGGAAGGACTTCTCAAACTCTGCCATAAAATTTGTAGTTAAACTACAATGCCTGAGGAAAAGTTAACCTGATAAAAGTAGTAAGTCCCTCAGAACTAGCGGTAGTCAGAATAGAGCCCTCCTCTGACTTCCCCCTTTGTTTTTTGGTGGCACCATTCTGTTGCAGTTACAGACTGAAGTAGTGGTTAAATATTCCTCAATCACACCACTTTTTTGAGAGGTTTGGCCCCTTAACCTCTCCATTTAGTGGATGAGGGAAAGGCTGTGGATGTTGTCTGCCCAGACTTCAGTAAAGCCTTTGGCACTGTCTCCCACAGCGTTGTCTTGGAGAAGCTGGCAGCTCATGGCTTGGACAGTGCACTCTTCACTGAATAAAAAACTGGATGGATGGCCAAGCCCAGAGAGTTGTGGTGAATGACAAGAAAGACATTGAGGTGCTGGAGCATGTCCAAAGGAGGGCAACAGAGCTGGTGAAGAGGCTTGAGCGTAAATCCTATGAGGAGTGGCTGAGGGAGGGTTGTGTAGTCAGGAGAAAAGAAGGTTCAGGAGAGACCTTATCACTCTCTACCTGAAAGGAGGTTGTGGCAGTGTAGGGGTCAGTCCCTTCCCCCAGGTAACTGGCAAAAGGATGGGGAAAATAGCCTCAAGCTGTGCCAGGAGAGGCTCATGTTAGATATTAGGAAAAATATCTTCACTTAAAGGGTGTCTAAGCATTGGAACAGGCTGCCTAGGGAAGTGGTGGAGTCATCATCCCTGGACGTATTAAAAAAGTGGGTAGACTTGTAACTTCACGAGATGTATTAGTGGGCATGATGATACTCAGCTGAAGGTACGACTTGATCTTAGAGGTATCTTCCAACCTTAATGATTCTATGATTCTTTGCCTCAGGGACACTGTTTGGGCTCCTTAACTCCAGATACCATGCTATTTGAAATCCAGCCGCAGCCAGTGAGGACACTGAACTTACATGGCTCAGTGCCTGTTCTCCTAAGGAGGAGCACTGCCGGGGTGTGAGTGAACATCAAGAGGAACCCTTGCAAGGGCTGTCTAGCAGAGATGTAAACAAATGTGCCCAAAGCCCCTAATTAGTGTGTGTAGTTGCTTTCCTATGTTAAATGGCTTCTAGGAGCCTGTTTTCAAGGGAGGGAATCTGGAGAAGCTGGTTCTAAATCAGCACTGAAGAAAAGAAGCCTCTAGAAGTCATGAGTTCCCATTTTGAGTAGGTTTTTCACAAATATTTGTTCAGAAGTGAGAATACTGGAATTCTTTGCTCATCTTTCCATGTTTCTGAAATGCAGAGCTCATCACGCTGGGTCCTCTGGGATTCCCTGTATCTAATAATACCACATTTGCTTGTGATCTCTACTGTGTCTGATGTGAGGAGTGAGGTGGTTCAGCACAAAAGGAATATTACCCTCTTCACAGCTGCTTAATCTTTCTCTCCCTCTCACTCTTATATGAAATAAGTAATGCATATACAGTTTTCTGACTGTCATAAAATATTCTATGGAACTCAGCTAAAGCAATGAGACCTATAATAATTCCTCATGTGTTTATTGCAGCGGTAGCCAGGCTACTGATGGGAGCTGTAGCAATATCCAGTGGAGACTGCTCAGTTAGTCTATGTTGAATTGTACAGGGACTGAAAGGAGTGCAAACAACTATGCACTATTTTTGCAATAAGAATACTACCTTGTTCTTTTTCTGTTTCAGGGCAGCAGATTTCTTGTTCCTCTGCTCAGTACCAGAATTATTGAAAGCATGCATAAATATCATGTTTCCTCACCTGGATCTGGTTGATAATTGTGTGGCACTATAATCTAGACTATCTCTGTATTAATCATCCTGGTGTGAAACAGAAAGCCAGTAGCCTGCTGGCTGAATTTAGAGCCTAAGTACAGTAGATCCCTTGAGCCTATGTAGGGTTCTTAGCAAGGGAAACCATGAGATGTCCCATCCTGCCTCTCAAAGGCATCTGCTGGATGGTTTTTTGCATTTTGGTTTTTTTTATTTAAACTGTGATTTCTTCTCCAAAGGGTTAAAAACCTACATCTCCTTCGGAGGAGCAGCTGGGGATCTTCAGGCGTCTATCTCAATAGTAAGAGCTTTGCACGAGCGACCAATATGTTTGCCTGGACACGTATTCAGAACAGAGCACACTTAGCCAGTTGCTTGGTGTTACTTTCATTATTCTCGCTCATTCTCCTGTCCCCACCCTAACATGTTGGTTTGTGGTTGTTGTTGCTTGTGCCTTTGGGTTTAGGCTAAAATGAGAGTAAGTTATGCTCAGGCTGGGCTCCCAGTGACTTCCAGTGAGGTCAAGGTGATAGCCAAGTGCTTGTTGCTTGAAAGTGCTGCAACAGAGTTGGTAAATACATCCCAGACTCAGCAGGAGATACTTATTAACTGAGGTTGCGTTCTGAACGGGAATTGTTCTTGAGTGAACATTTGAACATTAGGAAGATCGGTCATCTAATAATTGTTTTTTTATGTGACAGCTGGCAAAAGAAAGAAAGAAAAAAGATCAACTGCTTTTTTTACTTTTTCTGTCAACCATCCCTACCAACTACAGGGAGAGCTGTGCAAAAAAGGGTGTTACTCTCTGTGGGAAGTGAGTTTTGCAGGCAATGGCAATATTTCAGTACAGACCACCTCAATTCTTGATTGCAACTATGTAGTCAAGTCAGGCTTTAAATATCTCTCATTGCCTGAGACCCTTCTGGTTATCTGGGGGGAAAAAAATGAAAAAGAAAAGACTGAACAAGATGCAAGAAAGGGCTTAGAGTGATTATGGGAAGGAAAATCTGTCTTCTCAGAGGGGATAAAGAGAAGGGCAAAAGTAACACAGCAAACCCCTTGGGGAAGGGAGAAATGGAAATGAGAGAAAAGTAGCAGAACAGTGTTAGTAGGAGAGTAATTGAATGTGCTCACCAACTCATTGGGAGTGGAAATGAGAACAAGGTTACTCACCAGGAAAGAAATAAAATTTTAAAATGTGATTTCAGAAGGGGTATGTCCACATCACTTCAGGACTGATCTTGGTAAGTTCTTGTGAGGAAATGCATAGAAGAATGGAAGGTAGCATTAAAGTCTACATTTGTGGTGTTCTGTGTTCAGTGCCATTCTGTCTACAAATGGAATACCATATGTTCACTGCGTTGCCTTTATATATGGTTAATTGATCCCATGCCTCAAAGGTTCTGCTAATCTACAGAGACTAGGAAGAATTTTCCTTCTTCTGCATAACTTGGCTTTTGGGGTTTTTTGATTTTAATCTTCTCTCCCTGCACCCACTTCTGAAACAGCAAAGGTTGACCACAGCTAGAATGGAGAAGGGAAGGCTGGTTTTGGCAGGGCAAGATGAAGTTCCAGGTTTTGCTGAGGAAGTCCTGAAATGCTTGCCTTGTTTTTACTTTCAAAGTTCTGAACATGGCAGACAAAAAAAGGAATATTTTTGCTGCCAAGTCAGAATCAGTAGGCTTGTTTCAGCATGGGACAGGGATTGCCATGGTTAATTTGTCAGTTTTCCAATTTATTATACTTTGTTGAGGTCTTCTGTTACTGCAGAAAGCTTAAATACTGGTTGCACTTTGATGTTTCCTGCCCTTTCCTTGGGCACTTTCTAGGGTCTGTGGGATTTTGTTTTCTGCTGTAGTCTGTTGTTTTCCTGTGGGATATGCTACGTCTTCTGGTGTCAGGAGGAGTCTTTCCTGCGTGAGCTCCACTGCCTGCTGATTCAGAAGCCAGCTCCTGACAACTCAGCCAATCTCAATCTGTTGTGGTCTAATAATTTGGAATTGTAGGTTCTTCAGACCTTGTTCTGCTTACATGCATCTAAGAACAGTGTACACATAAAGCTGAGACAGAGGTCACTGAAGCCACAAGATGGATTTTCTCATGATCCTAAGGAAAAAACCTAAAATTGGGTTGATTATCATAGGAATCGTATTATTTTATATAATTTAAGTATTATTTTTGTTTTCACTCAAAGAGGTAAGGACTCTTGACAAAGTGAGAAAAAGCTGAATAATTTTTTTTTTTTTTTTTTTTTTCAGGCTCCATCTATGAGATGTTTGGAAATGAATGCTGCCTGTCAACAGGAGAAGTCATTAAAGTTATTGGCTTCAAAATTAATAAACTGATAGCAAGTATCTGTGAGAATAATGCAGTCAGCCAGTTTTCAGCCAAAGTGGAATTACCACTAAATTTTCCTGGTACAGTATTTCATGTGCACATGTTTTTGAGGAATTATAGTTCTAAGTAATCACCTTTGTTCATTTTATCGATTTGCTGTCTTGACTGCTATTTGACGTTGCAACTCAGCTGTCATAGATGCAGTTTTATCAGATGATACAAGACAAAATCAACTAATTTTTGAATTTCAATTCTTACAGTTCTTTTTCAAAGCTGGATAGAAATTATTGACATTATAATGTTTTGTAGTAATGCTTTCTATACTTTGGATCATTCAGTATAAGAGTTACAAAAAAAAAAATCTTTTCATTTACCTTCGACTTTACCAAACTTTGTTGGAGCTGAACTCTTCCTTGCTCTGTGCTCAAACTGTAATTTATTTAGCATTACTATACGTGTTGCAAAGGTCAGGTGTTGGAGACAGAGGTGGAGGCGGTTTCAGCAGCAGAGGAAGATCTCACACACACACACAAATATGTAACTAGTCTTGCAGGCAGCAGAGGGAATGGGAACTGCCTGAAGAGAGGAGATGAGCAGACTGGAAAACAGCGTGATGAGGGCAGTGGGATGCGGGAGGGAGTCTGTGTAGGTCTGGGAGGGAAGTTATGGGACACCTGCAGGTAGGAAACGCTGGGATAGATCACATGCAGGATACAGCAGACTTCAAGAGTCTGAGGTCACATCCAGGACTCGCTTTGGCCCTCGGTCTAGCTAATGAACGGAATGATACTGCAGTTTTGTAGGAAAAAAAAAAAAAGTAAACATTAATTAGCACTGTATTATATTTCAAGCACGTGGGAGGAAAAGCTGTTGCTGCATGGGGAACACACTAAGAGTGTTTTCTAGTGTTTGAGTGCTTGACTTAATAACCTCATTGATGCTCCAATGTCTTGCTGAGCATGCAAGAGTGTGCACACATATTATGCCAGTGTCCAAACTGGTATGTGCTTTTTCTGCAGAGGGAGATCAGACACTTCTTGAAGCAAATAAAATGCAAAAGTGCACGGGAATGCAATGTTTCATCTGAACTCCATAGAAAAATATCTTCTGCCATGCCTTTATTTCAGATTTCCTTCTGAAATAGTTCTAGATGTAATTTTTTCCCTTCCAGTAGATCCTCAATTTACTTTCATGTTTTTCTTTCTTAGTGAATCGGAACCATTTGTATGACCACTTACCAAAGGACTTTTTCTGGAATGCCATTTTCAAGCACTAATAGGGCCCAAATGTAGCGATCAAAGACAATTTTATTCTCTGTGGCTATCTAGAGCTATTGAAGTACGATTCTCCTGTGAACTCTCAAGATACTTGGTATTTTTCTTGAAATTCAGGCTTCTTTGCTATTATTAAAATTTATTCTGTATCTAAAATATATATACCTGTAGGAAGTCATATTCTAAATCTTGATTGGCAGATGGAGTTGAATCCTAAAATATCCACCACAACAGAGTGATAAAAGTAATCCTACATTTATTAACATTGAAACTCCTGGTCTTTAGAACAGAATTGCTTGTATTTTCATGTACTTGAACCTGGTGAATCAGGATTTGTTTGCATTCAAGTGATCAGTTTTACCACTTGGCATTTGGATGTTGTTGCCGTATTGAGCACATTTTCAAATTTGATCTAATCACTACAATTTGCATGCATAGTTATGAACTCTCGCAACCAGTGTTCTAGAAAACTGTGTTATTTCACTTGAAGAATAAATTCAGAGTTCATTTTGCTGAAATTTATCATTATTATCCTCCACACAATGGGTATTACTGAACAGCAACACTGAAGAGGGATATAATGATACTTATTAGCCCAACAGGGAGCACCTCTTTCCTGTTTCTCTCTGTATATGTACTCTTATGCATTTAAGAGCTATTTGGTAAGATGTAAATTTGTCATTTCTCTAATTTAGTTCTTAGCTGAAGAATGATTCTGCTCTGCAGAGTCAAGATTTCCCAGTCTCTGCTTTTTCTGGACCTTTGTCCTTTTCCCTCTGTTACATGCACATGCTAAGTTCTAACTGAAACATTGCACTGAAACATGACTTGCCCCTGTCTCCTGAACAAAGCACAGAATGGAATTGCTGATGATCTTTTTCACAAGTCTGCCATTGACTTAATTCAATAAAAATATCCACAGGTCTTTGGGAGACTGACACTGTATTTACGTTGCATGTACGGTGTTGATGCAAAAAAATCTTTTGCTCTGATGCTATTTTTCCAATTCCTCTGTCCTGAGTTTTCATTTGTATGCGATGCGCTCATGTGTCCTTTCACCATGTGCATGCTGGCATAAATAAGCAATGCCCCTCTTTAGGTTACTCTGGGGATAACATCTCTCTGAGTGAAAAACAGGGCTCATTGGCTTTAAATGAGCCTCACTCTTTGTCTTTCTGAATGTATTTACAGTCTACAGACTTCCTTTTCTTCTGCTCTGGAAAATCAAGTCCTTGATAAAGGCCTAATCTGCCCTTTGCATTAGAGAAACCACTGCAACTGCAGGTTCCCTATCTGTGTTACTTTGTTTTATACTAATTCTAATTTTTTTCTTTTTCATGCCTCAGAGGGCCAGGCTATTCTTTCTGCACTCATAGACTGGGTAAATAAAAAAGGTCTGCTGTTACTCTAGGCACTTCAGTGATTACACCTAACCACATTTTGAACTACAATTTTCACTACTAGCAAATTAGCAGACAAGTAGTTTGCAGAACAGCTGAACTGTATGCCAACACAAATGATTACATTTCATTCTGTTATATTCCTTCTTCTGCAAAAATATTTCTGGGCTGATTCTGCTCTCATGAGGTTCCTGCCTGTTGCTGCTGCTCTTTCCTATGTGGTCTGACAGACACGTAGCTAAGCACGACTGTCCCTTCAAGTGCTCAGCCTCTGCGAGTCACAGGACAGAAGACTCAGCAGTGACCACACAGCATATCTGTGGAAGAACAGGGGTTAGGCCCTAGAAGGCTCATCTCAACAGGAGATGATGTAGAGCTGGTCTTTGGGACAGGATGGGGGGAGAGAAAGCTGGAGCAGAGGAGGTAGAGAGTGCATGGTGGAGGTGAGGGGAAAGAGGAATAGCAATTAAATCAGCTCCAGAGAAGTTAGGAACTGTGCTCTTCACAGTCTTTTGCATTACCTTAGGGAATAGAAACTGCAAGTCTGGGCTGGGTGGTCTTTCTGTTCTCCTTTTTCCGTGAAGGCCACTTGCTCCTCTGCTAGGCAAGCCTAGCTACTTGTCTTCTCAATTTTCTGTTGGGAGCAGAGAATAAAAATGATACTCCTTTCTTTCAGGACTCTAATTAAGACTGAAAATGGGAATTCTGTAAGACTACAGTGTGGTACATTTTAACACTCTAAAACCAGTGAAAGAGAGCTGCTTATACCGTTCCGTAAAAAGGTGGCAAAAATATCCTTCTATCAAAACATGCTTTCCCATAGCACATTTAGTCTTGTGATCCTTGGGCTATGTTTTCTCTCTCATACCAGTAAAAATAATTTTCTCAGATTCTCAAGCGGTCTCTCTATCAATTTGTACAAAAATTAGTAAAACTTTTCTTGAAAATGATGGCCTGATTAGGTTTGGGGCTTACTAATTATCATGTTATAACTAGGCAGACACTTTACCTAGTGAAATGTCACTAGGAATAGAGGCTTCATGGGAAGGAATGGTTATATATTCCTGTAGTTGTATGTATGTAACCAAAACCATTGGGCATTAGTGCACTTTGATTGTATACCAGATTACATTTAGAAAGCAGATCTATAGGAGCAATAAAGCCAGACCTTGGTAAACCAGATGGACTTCTTTCCAGTTTTGCTATTTCCATCTGTCTTTCCCGCTAATAGTCCACCAAGATCTCCTAGGAAAGTCTAAGTGAATTTAATTTATTCATTTTATAATTCATGAAAAAAGTACAAAAACATTTCTGTTTGACCTCAAAATGTCCAAACTTTAGTGTCTCATACCGTATGTCTCTTTCTCCTGGAGATTTCCTTGTTATCTTAGATTTGGAAACCACTTGTTTTTGCAATTTGATTCATAATGATTTTAATAAGGTTCTGAATGGTTCCAGATAATATTGTTTGATGGGTTTTTTTGCGGTTTTGTTTTGTTTATATATATATATATAGTAGAATGAGAGCATTTATAAGATGATACCATGGCAGATTATGACAGTTAGATAGGAACCACAGTCACTTTCACCCAACATACCAGAATAACTTTATATATATTTGCCTGTTTTCTCAAGTGAGAGAAACATGGAACTTTGCATACTCATAGCCACTCATATATAGCTAATTAGGTGTGTCCACTTCAGGAGTTTCATCAATGCAGAAGTTTAGTATGCAAGGCCATGTGACCCTTTACTTGCCTAAGTGTAATGTTACCAAAATTAAGAAAACCAGCAGAAAAGAAGGTGAAAATTTTTCTGTTCTCAGACTTCACAAAGTCAGTCTGCCTGGGTCCAGGGGATTAATCAGATGTCTAGTTTTGTATGAAATCCGATAATTATGCTTCCATGTGAAACCTGCTTTCCAATCCAGGATGCTGATTGCTTTTTTGCTGAAATAGTTTGCTTCCAAATAGCTCTAGTCCCAGCAAAATTGATAGAGCCTGAGACTACCGTCAAACTCATAGAGGAAAAGAATGTTTCTTATACCTGTACATTGCCTAATATTTTCAACTGGTAGTGTTTTTTAGCACAGTTTATGGAGGCATTTTAATGCAATTCTGGAGGTTTTGGAGGGGGGAAAGTATTCATGCTCCTGCATCACAGATGGATAAGCATAGTTACTGCCTTTGGGACACATCATTGTTATTTTGAATATATTTTTTAATGAAGAATATTTCTACTTGCTTTCCCCAGCACTGCCAGGAGATGATACCCATCTTGTGCTTGCAAAGCATGACACTGAAACACTGTTTGGGGGATGCTGTCTTTTCCACAGTTTCAGTTTGTCACTGGTGCCTCCCACACTGTGATACCTTCTACATGCTGATGAACCTGTTTGTGTTGATCTGCTCTGACAGCTCTAATAGTGATTAGGACTGGAGTAGATAACTTCCTTGCTAATAATTGTGTTAAAAATGGCCGTGAGAAACATTACAAATGCCAGTGGGAAAGAAAAGTGTGTTGAAGTTGTACTTTGCGCTTGTGCAGCTACATTCATGGATGTGGCTTCCTTGCCTGAGAAAGCCTGGAGGTTTTCCCACAGTACTGCAGTGAGGACGTATATGTAGAGGATATATATACACATATGCACAGGGGTACTAATTTCACACGGGAAAAGCTGGCTTTCATGCAGACAACTGTGAAGGCATAGAACCGCAGAAAGCAGTGACATAGGCACAACTAGTGACTATTTCTGCAGAAGATCAAATTGCTCTTCAGGCTGCTAACAGGCCCTCAGAGCTGCTAGTTCCCACAGTTACTAGTGACCTCATGGGACACCCAGGGGCAAGGAGGCCCAATGTGGCGATGAATTCAGTTCAAAGCAACTCAACAGACAGAATCTTAATTACATCTCCTTTAGCAAGAATGGTGCTAGAGTTATGAAGTAAAAGTAGTGTGTTTTGTTACAGTAAAGCCAGAATCACAGTAGTGATTTTTTTTTTTAGTTAAAAAAAACACAGAATCAATAGTTTTTTTTTTTTTTTATATAAAAAAAAAAAAAAAAAAAGGCTGTTGTGGTGAAGGTAATGGTTTGATACATTATTTTTATAGAATACACTCTTAAGGAGACCCTACTTCCATACAGGTCCCTCAGTTGTTTTGATTGTGGTCAGTAGTGAAGAATGGTAAGGGAAAAGGTGTGGGAGAAAATAAGCAAATTGCTTATTTTTAACTGAAGCAATCCTCTAATCTAATTTGTTAAACAATCCCAACAATCAGGAAAGATGTAGAGAAGGGAGTGTGTGTCTTCCTAAGACCTTGCAGCAACTGTGTGTTCTGTCAGCATTCTGCCTTACTGAGATTTAGGTATCTGCAGAGATGTCCTGCACTTTTCTCACGTTCTCATTCCCACAAAAAGGAAGTCGTGGCTGGTGTGGACCCAGTTCCCACACTGAAAGGCTGCAACACAGTTAGATTTAAAACCTTGCAGACATAGCTTAAACTAATCACTCATGAGATTTGGAGCTGCTGTGAAAGAGTCTCTGGTGGTGCAGTCTCTGGTGGTGCCAACCAGCACTCCTGGATTCCCCATCCCGTACTTCCTCCTTAGCAGACAAAGTTGGAGTATGCCTTTATCACAAAGGTATGGTGCCCTCTGTGAGGTCCAGAGGAGCAGGAGTGTGGAGTAGCAGGGCCATAGGATGCTAGTTGACTTAGGAAGATTAAGGGAGAAAAAGTATGGTATTTCCCAGGGAGCTTGGCTTGTCACTGTACTTGTAGCTATTGGTGGTTAGCAAATCTGGCCAGGTAATAAACTCCATCCTCATTTATGTTCACTCTGAAGCAAGTCTTTGCCTTCCTGTCTCGGGAAGCTGCGCTGTAATTCCATGTGTATTCCATTGTGAATGCTGCCACACCTCATGAAGAAGGCTGCTGAGTCACACAGTTCAGCTAAGCCCTGTGTTTTAGCCATCTAAACCCTCAGTTCTTCTTCCTTCATGAAAACACTCACGCAAATATAGAAATGTACACATTTTTCTTGCAATGCAAACTCCTAACGAGGCAGCTTCACGGGCCATGATTAACATGAAATAATAATGTCATCAGGGGATAGGGAAGCTCAGATACAGCTTCTGCTTTGCAGAACTTCCGATATTTTAATTGCCTTGTGATGGCTGGAGTGCAACAACACCCAGACTTTGAATTAATCCAGCTGGTGTACTGGACTATCAGATACACTAAAATCTATTTGCTCTTTCTTATCTGTAGGTGCTGCTTTTTAATTTGTGATGTATCTTTAAACATACTTGGTCTAGGAAACCCAGTCTGTGTGTGGAAGGTTATGCAGTACTGAAGTTTAGGCAGAAACTTACGCTGCATTCATTCATCACTTCAGTGTTGCTCTTCCTCATACCATATCTGCATTTATCTGCATTTCAAGATTGGTTTTCTGAGAAGATAGATAAGAGTTTAAGCTAATTTTTCTTTATTCTGTGACAAAGAAAAATTTTACTGTGGACATAAAAATGTTGGATGTCAGAAATTGAATGCATAGTATAGAAAGGGTTGATTCAGCTACCTATACATTGTATCATGCAGTTGATATAATCTTTGTAGAGTCACATTTCTAGCAACTAAACTATCATCTATGAATTGTTTGATGTGCTTTGCTTCCCATTTTTATTACAGTCACAGTCTAAAATTTGTTGTGACTTGCTTTGTATATTTCCCTTTTTATAATGCAAATTTTCTGCTCGTAGGTCTTTATAAGGTTGTGGCAGATAAAACTCCATATGTCAGCGTTGAAGAAATTACAAGAAAAGTCTCTATTGGGCCAACAAGGTTTGGCCATCCATGTTTCTACAGCCCTGAGGATATAAAATTGGCAAACTTCACTGTCAAACATGGTGAGCAGATCACCTTCAACTCAGTGGAAGAGATCAATGGAACAATGGCTGTGAACTGTGTCGTGATCAGAAATAACCAGTCTCATTCCTTCACTTTGCCCCTTTCGCAAGAAGGAAAATTCTACGAGTGCGAAGATGATCAGATATACACCCTAAAAGAAATTGCAGAATGGAAAATCCCGAAGTGCAGAAACCGGATTGTCAGACTCTCCGATACTTTACGTATGTGGGATTTCTCTAATATACTTCCTGAGAATTTTGATGGCTGCTTGATTCTCAGGCCTGTCTATGAAGTGCAGGCAGTAATGAAATGTAAGTAGGAATCAAAATCAATGTTCTGTTAAACTTAGTATAGCAAAGTACCCTTAAATACACAACATTTGCTTAAAATAGCCAGGAAAGATTCAGTTTGTAAAAAAATCCTGGTCCATATTTGCCACTAATGCTAGTTTCAAGATGAAGAAAGATAAAAATATCATTGCCTTTATTATTCCTCTATCATCTGTTAATTGAGATTGTTACCTTGAATTTCTTTCTGTTGCCATTTTATTGATCACTACAATTAAATCCTCACTGCAAATAAAATATATTGCATAGTGAAAAAGTGGAATTTAAGAATTGTGTTCAGTTTTCAGATTCTCTGTCTTTGGCCATGGAGAAACCAAATGATCATTTATGGCTATGGGTAGGATGTAGAAAAAGGATATAGACATACATGTTGCAATACACTTAGCTACCATTTATTTTTCAGAATGACAATGTCACAGAATGTAAAATCATATTATTTTACTCTATTGCGGAAGCAAATATCAATAGAATATAGACAGAAAATTCTCATGGAGAATTTCTGAAACCTCTAGGTTTGAGGAAACAAAAATATTAAAAACCCAGTATCTTTAAAAAAATACCCATGGCACGTTGCCACTATTCTAGTTGTTCCACCAAAACATTGGAACAGCTGGGTTCTGATTGCGGGATGGTAGCTTAGCTTTTGAAAAGGTTGTGCTGCCTGCTTATTTACTAGAAGTAAACCAATGAGCTCCATAGAAATTAAATCCTAACGGCAATATGTCATTCACGAGGATATTAAGCAGGAAATCTTTTCACAATTGAGCTTTCTCTGTTGATTGATGTAGGTAAATGGATAAATGAAAAAGAAATAGAAGTGGGTAGAGACTATTAACACAACACACTATAGTTGCCTAGATATATGCTTATCATACAAGCTGCTATGTGATTTAATATGTGAGTTTGAAAAATATATCTTCACAAGATTAAGTATTCCATTTACGATAACTCTAGCTAGATTCAGGAATCTAGCTCATCTCCAGAAGCTGGATTCTCTTAGATGTAATCCTATACCCACTTAGATATAAATGCAGAATCAATAGAAATTTAATGTCCCTAAAAACTTTCAGAAGATGCAGAAATGTTTAGTATTCACTTGTCTTCTAATCAGTTATTCCAGTGTGAGTTGTATTTGTTGTTTTTATTTTGTATTTCATAGTGTGCTCAACATTTAAAAAGCATTATATGTGTCCTAAATAACTGTTTAATACAAACTTGAAAAGTAGGCTTCATGGTACATGATTAGCTACTTTCTTGTGAACCATGAAAAATGGATTTTTACCATTTTTAGAAGAACTATAAATAGACACAAGATAAAATGTGAGTAATACTACCCACTATCCAATAAAAAATGTTCCTGATAAGAGGGATAACCGATTACATTTTCACAGGCCGTGGGCAGGAATCCTCTGTTCTTCTCATTTTCAATAATGAACAAGTTCTGTGCTTGTAACTCCTGCAAATACTCATTTAAAACCTTTCATTTGCACTAGCCTCCTTTGTTGGCTTTCCCTTTTAGCGCTTGGGATGTTTGTCACCTGAAGGTGTCAATGTGACAAAAGCGGAGTTGGAACAAACAGATCCTGAATCACTGTCACAGAACTCTGTCCTATAAAATACATCTGATACTGACTTTGCAGTATAAAATATTAGTATGTCCTGCTACACGGAAATATGGATCCAGGATATACTACTCTTGTGTGTGGATCTATGCAGAATAAGTCTTACTGAAGAAAGTCATTAAAATTTATTTGCTTGTTAAATTTTACTGTCCTGGTTAGGGATCTGTGGTGTCATTGATTTGGAGCTAAATTCTTAAACAAGCTTTAATTTCAGAGTCAGCTTTGTGCTTGGAAGTTTTGCATTCTAAATTTTGCAAGTTCAGTTGTGGTAAAAGTGTTGTTGTTCCCTATCAGATTGTTAAATTCAATGGCTCAATTCTTGTAGTGAATAAAACCAGGTGAGGCAGAAAAATACTTCCACAGAGGAGCATTATAGTAAAATGTCTTAATTCATAAACAATAACCTTAGACTTTGTTATAGAAAGTTTTTGCCTTTTTTTTTAATGGTGTTATTTCCTAATAATTACAGGTGTTTTAATTATTCTTATAAATATCAAAATACCCTATTTCTCCCAGACTGGCCATAGCAATAGCATGTGTTAAAGGATTCAAATGTATTCATTTATTTAATGTTTTCCCATTCATTTCTTTATAAAAACTGTTACTATGAAATAAACAAATAGAAATATGCCTTGTACCCAAAAAAATAGCTTGATAGGATAAACACCAGATTAAACTTGGAGGTGCTGGGGGGAAAATAGTGAACTACATGTTTTGTTCCCTTTTTTTTTTCTTCTTAAACTTTTCATTCACTCACATACCTTATTTTCTCTCTTACTTTGTGTGGTCTCATGCAAATCTGATAACCAGATATCTCAAACTACAATAGTTAGGCTTGTTGGCCCTATTAATGGTGCACGTTTCCACATGGAGGTGCCCACCTCACAGAAGGTGCTTTTAGTATCTGGCCAACAGGACATGTATTTTATTCCAATGTCAGTTCAAAAACAAAACCCAATGTATTTCATTTTCTTTTCCTTTTCAGTTCGAAAGGACATAGTTCATATCCTCTCAGATCTAGATGTTGAGGTCAAGGATGTAACGGACTGTTATGATATCAGCTCTTTCCTTCAGCCACTGTCTTTGGAAGATGTATTTGAGAGAACAAGCATGGAATTTCCTATGGTTGCTGAGATAATGGAAGGGCCTTCAGGAATCCAAAAACCTTATAACTTATTGTCTGCAGGGAAAGAGATTGTCATCTATAAAAAGTCTCAGGCAGCAAGAATCCTATCTTCTGAGATCAGAAGTGATTCCCCCAAAAGACATTTTTTAATCCCTATGAGCTACAAAGGAAGGTTCAAGAGAAGGCCTCGGGAGTTTCCAACTGCCTATGACTTAGAGATAGCAAGAAGTGAAAAGGAACAGCTTCATGTTGTAGCAACTAAAGCCTTTACGTCCCCTCATAAAGAGCTTTTTTCTGTTTCAGTTGGCGATCAGTTTCTAGTTCAGCAATGCCAGACTAGTGAAATTCTCTATGACGGGAGAAAGAAAGTTGTAGATGTTCTAGCTTGTGAGCAAATACTGAGTGGTACATATAAAAAAGTGCTCCTCCCTATGTACATGGAAGGTGGCTTTGTGGAAGTAATTCATGACAAGAAACAGTACCACCTTTCTGAGATTTGCAAAGAATTCCCATTGCCTTTTAATGTCAAAGTGTCCGTGAGGGACCTTTCCATAGAGGAAGATGTCTTGGCTGCAGTGCCTGGTCTGCAGTTTGAAGAAGAAATCACAGACTCTTACTTGCTGATCAGTAGTGCCAGCAGTCCAGTGGAGAGCTGGGAGATTCCTGTATATCGCTTAAACGTGTTGGTCCATTTGCTCAGCAAAGATGTCCAGAGTGTTGTACCACCTGTGACTAAGACAACAGTGGAAGAGATCAGCAAAGAGCAATACTATATGCTGCGAAGATATGAAAACCAAACCCTTCATCCACCACCCAGGCCTCCCAAAAAGCCAACAACACTTGCACCCAAACCTGCTTTAGCAGCATCTAAGCAAGATGTGTCTGAGGTACTACAGGCTCCAAAGGTAAGGCAGCACAGCTTGTCTTGGAAAGTCTTACAATCACAGGTCATGTTCTGTGGGTTTAAGTCTTCATTTCTCTGTTGTATCCTGATGGCATGTACACAGATGTCTCTCAGCTCCGTGTAATAGGCAAATTAACCATTATAGACTAGAATGGCTAAAATCTCCAGTATGTGTTAATTGATCCATGAAAAACAACGGAACCATGCTGGCTCACAGCAGAAATCTTGACTGTATAATTTTGTACAGATAATCCTTTACTGAACCATTGTAAAAGTGAAGGGAGAGACTCAAAGTGCCTGTATTTAAATCTTTATTAAGGGGAAGCATATGTTTTCAGGATGTAAAGATAATTTTGCACAGCTGGAAATGGCAGAATTAAGTTCACATAAAGACAGGTTGTATAGAAATTTTTAAATTCATTGTTTGCACGCACCCAAGTGGCAAATAGGTTTGGGGGGGAGAAAAAGGCAACAATTTTAGAATAGCACTTGATGTTAAGAAAAAAGTGTCCCTTCTAGGACAATTTTTTTCATGTTTAACCTAAGGCAATGCATTTGTTCATTAATCTTTGAGTTGGGTCTGGCTGAGGTGGACTTAATTTTCTTTACAGCGGCCTGTAAAATGTTGTGTTTTGTATTTGTTACTTAATCAGGGTTGACAACATATCAGTCTTGTGGCTATTGCACAGCAGTGCACCCACAGCATCAAGGCCTTCTCTGTTTCCTGGCCTTCCCCCAGAAGGTTGTCTGGGAATGGGCAAGAGGTTGGGAGGGGATGCAGGTGGGACAGCTGACCCCAGCTGATCAAAGGGATATTCCATGACAAATAATGCTATGCTCAGCAATAAAAACTGAGGGGGTGATTGGTCTAGGAAGGTAGCCTAACTCAGAGACTAGCCAGACATCAGTCTGCTTGTGGGAGGTGGTGAGGGAGTGCCCTTGCATCACTGTTTTTTGTGGATTTTTTTCCTCTTTCATTTATTTATTTAACTGTCTTTATCTCAATGCAAGAGTTTTCTTGCCTTTGCTCTTACTATTCTCTCTCCTGATGAGATCATCATCCTGATGTCAGAGTGGAATGAGCAAGCACCTGGATGTGTGCTTAGCTGCTGGTTGGGGTCAACCCACCACAATTTTCTTGCATATATTGAAAGCCCATAAGGCCCCATTCATGGCCTTTAATGAGAGAGACTGACTAGGAGATGTTTAAATCAGGTTGCAATTGCCATCATGTGCAAATAAAAATTCCCTACAGGGGAAGAGGGAAAAACTTTCAGTTCTCTGTGTTGTGATTTTGCTATGTCTCAATTGCAGTGTAACTCGTGGAATTATATTTTGGAGGGTTTGGAGAAAGTTGTTTTTTTGTGTTGCTGTCAAACTGAAGTCCAATTGCAGCCACTATGAAAGGGCATTATTTGTGAGTACTTCTCTTTGCCTCCCAGATGTTTTCCTCCCCTCATACCAATTCCAAGAGTAGATGCAAGTCCAAAGCTCCACATAGGTCCTGGGACATAGTTACAACACACTATAGGAGAAGTGAATGGATAAAGTGGGTCCCTCTGGTAAGGGTAATACAAAAAAAGATGTATAATTTTCTCCTGTCTTTACTACAGAAACTTCTTTTCTGCTAATTTGCACAATCAGCATTGTAGCAGCTTAAATAAGCCATCCTGTTAGGCTAGGCAGGGTACATGAGAAACTGGTCCCTGCTGCTAACAGGCAAGCGATCAGCCTGGTACTGACCTAGGGTACAGAACTGGGGAAAAATTCCTTTAAGCTGTGTTTCTGGTAGACCTGTACCCTTGTCAGGAGGACTCAGACCTCCTCCATTTACTGACGGCTGTGTGTGGAGGAAATCAGGTGGATACCCACTCCAGATCAGGTTCATGCAGAAGATAATATTATCCTGAAGTGAGGGGAGAGCAAAAACGGCAGGAGAGGGACGAGCTGAGGTTCCTTTGCGCATTCATGAGTGAGAGCAACCTTGGACTGCAGCTGTCCAGACAAAGGAGACCATTTAAACCTTATTTCAGAAGATTTTTTTTTTGCCACATGCTTGTTATAAATAAATAATAAACTGCAAGTCAAGATGGTTAGAGTTATGCAGATTTGTAAATCTCCTTCCCTGAGAAAGTGAAACAAGTAGAGGTTCCTTATTCATTAGATTAAACATCCTGAGCTGTAACATACTGGGTTTAAAGTCACACAGAATGCGTTATCTTTTCTACCCCGAGCACCATGAGTCCTCTGAGAGGACATGGATGGTAGCAGCTAGGCTCTACCTTGGCCCCTCTGCAGTGTTAGGGGAGACTGCATTTTCTTTTACATAGATGAGGAATGTCTGAAGGTTCAGAAAGTTGGAAATTGTGCCAAACTGATAAACAGCCCTCTTTGCATATTTGTGACTATGCATAGGCTTATTTGCATAAATAACAGATGAGCATCCTAATGAGCTGAACTTAAGCCTGACAAGGTGGCAGCCTGGAATAAGCTTTAGTGCTGCATGAGTTGCCATGCTCCTCCTGCAGGCAGCTCCCTGCCTGGTGCTTGGGGAGCTCTGGCTGCTTGCTGGAGGGTGGTAAATAGCTTCCTTGCCCACCAGCTGGGAAGCTCTGCTTGGCTTGGAGCTCCAGGACTAAATGCTGCTGCTGCTGCATGAGTCCACAGAGGACTAAGATCCGTCTGTTTTATGCCAATACCTGAGAATGATCTTCAAGTGCGGGTCACCTTTAGCTACAGCTTGTGCTCTGGTTGCCTCTTAGCTCACAGCAAAGCTGTGAGGGCAGAGAGGCTCCAGCTGTCTCTTCCTGCTGTTCTCTGACCTTGGCAGAGAAACCCTAGGGCCAGGAGCAGGACTCTGTGCTTCCCTGTGTACTTTTGGACATGTTAGTCACTGAATTATGACAGCAGCCAGCATGGACTGGAGCCTCAGACGAGTGTAAGAACTGCCTCTGCTTGTGTGCAAGGTGCAGTGCTGCAGAGACATGAATGTTTGCACAGTTCAGCAAAGTCCAGAGACAACAGATGAATTCTCAAACATGATACAGCTGCATTAACCAAGCACTCTGCCCAGTCTCTTCACGGGGTTAATTAAGTTGGCTCAGCTGCTGCTGATACAGCTCTCCCTTCCAGAGCCTGGGGATCTCTCTTTTCCCACCTCCACAGTACAGTGCAGACTTTCTCTTTCTCTCTCATACAAACATTTTGTTTGTGTAAAACACATACAGACTACATATGTTTGCAATTTTGTATTATGTGCTAATTGAATAAACAAAGACAAGCACCAAGCAAATACGTGTAAATGAAAAAAAGAAAAAAAAAACCCCTTATACTGAATGATGAAATTTTTTTATTTCATATAGCAGATATCTATCTAATATGAATAGCATATAGCAGATCTCTATTCAATAACCAATATGACCTCTACCCACAAGCACCCCCAACTGAGGACAGGGATGACAAAACAACTTGTATCCCTTGTCTCATGGTGAAATGTAGGATACAAGCAGTCATTCATCAGAAATTCACATTTTCCTTGCTGGAATAAAGTTCACATGTTGAATTAAACAGTTTAAGTCATTTAACTTCTAATTTGTGATCTTATCTAGAAACTGAGAATGACCTAATAAAACCCTAGAATTTAATGCTACTGATTTGAGAATGAAGCATCTCACTCTCTTGCCAAGCTGGTCCTGGAGAGAAGTTCCCATGAGAGGAACCAGTCAGGACCTCATTTTCTTGAAATGAAAATACATTTAAAGGAAACAAGCCAGATGTGTCCGTTCTGCATACAGTTAGAACCACCACTATGAGTATAACAAACCAAGTTTTCAATTAGTAGCTGCCTTGAAAACTGTTTTTTAAAGTTTCCTTTTTACCTGCTACCTACTGCTTCCTCCCCTTCAAGCGGCAAAAGTTTTCTGGCTTTCTTTTTGTCTAACAGTTATGTTTCTCAATGATTTGGTATTAAACTGAAACAAAGAAGAGCTGCCACCAAATACTGCTAATTACAATCTTAATCAACGCATAGAAAGCCACAGTTTAGTCCTAGTACTCTTAATATCCTGAGGGTATTAAGTGCCTTACTTAAGGGACAAAAAAAGGCAGTATTTTATTCAGGATAAAGAGTAAGAGAGGTTAGCTCCATCCAATGCTATTTTCAGTTGGCTGTTCAGTCATGTATCTAACCGAGCCGTGTACCAACCTTTATGAATGTGGTACTGGAAAACTCAGTTTCAGGCCATAATCTGCTCATCTCTGACAAGAAAGCTGAGAGAATTCCAGCCAGGAAAACTGGAATTTAATAAAATAGGAGTATCAGGGCATGATAGTTAATCGTCATTTTGTGCTAGGATCCATTATCCTTCCAAAAGTGATTACAGTGTTACCATATCAGGAACTTTCTTGCTTTCTTGCTTTTTATTTCAAAATTAAAATGAAAGAAAAATTATCGCTTCCATCTGGTTTTGCAGTTCTACAAACTGAACTATCGAAATCTGCCATTAACATATTTATAGCGTCTGTCTTCACAGCAAAATGAAGACTTATCTGGAATTAAGTTGATAAGACATAAGCTGTGTTTCTCAGCAAATGAGTTTTCCCGCAGTGTCTCCTTTCCTTCCACATAACTATCTCTTTTCTGCTTCCAGAGCATTTTTCACATTTCTGGGGCCTTTATAGAGTAGATTTAACATAAGTATTTCTGCTGTATAGCAAGAAACTAACCTTCCTAAACAAATGCATGTTAGAAAATGCACACTGGCCAGCCAGGAAGGAATAGTTAAGAACAGATTTTATTTGGCCCTGGAAATGAAGAAAAATGTGGGTCATTAGCAGATGCAGAAACGTGCATATGCAAACATAAGAAGGAGGGTTTCTCTCTGACAGGTGCAGCATTGTGGTCGCTGAGGCTGCAGCTCTGCTTCTTCTTCCTCTCTTTTTTTTCTGTCCTCACTGAAGAGGAGGTTTCCCTCTCCCTGGAATCTCATTTTCCATTCCTTCTTTCCCCCTCTTTCCCCACATCCTATGTGTTGTTGCTCCCTTTCACTTTCTAGTAGCTTTCTAAATCCCTAATAAATATCATGTGAAGTTTGGAAGCACAGCCCTCCAGATTTAGGACTGCCCTATACTGTCATTGTGGCCAAGTTCCTAAAGGCTCTCAAAATCCCATCCCCACTGCAGCTTCCCTTGGTGAATCAGATCCCAGATCCCTCCAAGTCCTTGTGCTGCAGCTTCTGGCTTCTCTGCACACCACATCCACACTGCACCATGGGTTCTTTTTCCTCCTAACACCCATCCTGTGCCACATATGCGTGACTTACCCCAGGTCAGTGTGCCTTGGGCCCCCCTGTACTACATTTTGCATGTCTTTCACTTCCTTTAATTTATATGACATTGGTTCTCAAGTCCACTCTACTGCTTTCAACAGGCTTGGCCTTTTCCAGTTCCTTGTTTCTTCCCAACAGGTCTCCACTGCTTGCTCTTCTCTCATACGGTGAGCTGAAGCCAAGACCACAGGCATAATGGAGTAGGAGCTGCAGGGATATCTCAAGTCACAGATGGTCTTTTGTTGCCTTCCCCAGCAGCACTATTGCAAACCTCAGCAGAGCATCGGCCTCCAGCTACGCTCTTAGGAGCAAAACTGGAGCAGGATGTAGGTGCTGACAAGTGTCAAACAATTTAATTTTCTTGTTGGCTGGACAGTCCAAGCTGAAGGATTTTGTATTGGTGCTCTGTTGCAGAGATCTTTATAGCTGTGTTCAGACCTGGGGTCCCATGACTATTTTCTGGAAAGCCTGTATGCATCCTGATACCATGCTGGGCCGAAGCCTACATGTGTGCCATCCCACTTCATGTCCTGGGTTTTCTGCAGAAAAAGACAAGCAATACTGTTTGGAGAAGCACTGTAATCTGGATGGTGGGGGACCAGGACTGCCAGGTACCTTATGGACTCTGTATGAACCAACAGGAAGGAGTTAAAAGAGCAGGAAACCCTAAAGCCCCAGCTAATAAATGACTGGACTTTTCCTGATATTCTCAGTATGGAGACCTGGCATTAAGACCTCTTTCTCTTTTAAACAATACTAAAAGCTTGAAATTTCCACAGAGAATCATCAAGTCTGTAGTAGGCACTTACCCTAGATTGATATTAGTCTCAAAACCAAAATAAAGCAGGGAAGATAGCAATGTGCCTGCCAGAAGGACAAGCAGTACGTAATTGCCTGAAAAAACAACCAGGCAATCTGAGGTGTAAGTCTCATTGCAGAAAGGCATTACTGCTACAGGAAATGCTGATATAGTACATGAAATTAAGGAAGCATTTGGATATGCTGACTGATGAAAATGCCAACTGGTTAATAGCAAATTGCTTAATTTAGAGCTAAAAAGGAATTACTTTGAGAACAAAGAGAAAAGAAATATAAAAATAAAGAGGATGCCCAGAAGAAATAAAAAATTGAACCACATGAAAATATGGAACCCTTGATAAGAAAGAAAATCCTGCAGAGAGTGTGTGAGCCAAGAGCCATTGATGTCAGCAAGACGAGAATTGGCTGGGACACTTTTTTTCCCTGCCTCACACGAAGTACATAACATGATAAAACACATAGCATAACAAAATCATATGATTATGTATAATTATGAGACAGGGCAACAAAATACAAAGAAAAAATACAAAATTCAGGGAAGCACTGCAGCAGAGTAACTCTTTGAAAATAGAAATTGGGGAGGAGAGGAACAGAAATGTGGGGTTTTTTTCAACTGGGGTTCCAAAGAGCCTGACTTCCCACGAGACTGTCCTGCATGCTGAATCCTACTCTTTGCCCTTTTCCTCACAGCAAGAAGATTGGAAAATTAACTTGATGGATAACTAGTGCTGCCTCTTATGGCCTGTATTTTGGTCTGTTTGGAAGTCACCAAAGAGCTTTTCAATATAAAGTTGCCAGAGATAATCTGCACCACAGCAAATTTCCAGCAGGAAGCACAGTCCCCATACTCCTACAATGCCCATCTAGGGCAATGGCAGTGACCTCTTGGGCAGTTCCCAACGATTGCCCAGAGGCAGCTGCTGGAGCTCTTGGCAGCTGCCAGGCTCTCTGACTCCATGTCTGCTTAAACACTCTCAGAGATTTTTTGGGTTCTGAAGGCCAGCTGGCATGAGGTGTCTCTGCTAGTAATCCTTTTGGTCTCCTTATTTCTGGGAGTGACCTTAGGGGTGCTATAACGCACAGATCATGCCTGGGAACTATTTGGGAAAGTGCTAGTTGGCACAGGTTTAAATGAAATCCAGATATGTTTGTTTACAGGCGTTGTGTAATCAACTAGTGTTGATATAGCTACTGCTAAAAAAAGATGGGGAAAAAAAAGAAAAGAAGGATGCTCACCAAGGTCACTAAAGTGTTATACGTAATCAGTGTAAAAGACAGTACTGACGTTGCCCATTTACATTATGCCTTTTTTCATGAAATTCAAGCTTTTGCAGTGCTATCAACTGGGCATTCTGGAAGTGAAGGCACCCCAGAAGTTTTGGATTATGCTTTGAAATATATGCCCCATGAAAGGAAACAAGAAAGTTGCTGTCAGTGTGATAACAGGGTCAAATCCCAAAAGAACTTGCAGGCACGGCTCCTATTTTCCATAGAGTCCTTGCAGTGAGGAATTGAGTGATTATCAAAAAACAGAGAATGCTGTGGAGAGACTCATCAAATCCATTAAAATTTAAAATGACAGTCCAAGTCTTTCCCTCTTTACTTTTTGAATGTGTTAGTCCATAGACACGGCAAAAAAGTATGGTGAGGGAGATTTTAAGGGCTGAAAAATAATGTATTTAATGTCTCTGCCAAGAAAATTCATTTTCCTTCTTTTTGCATAGAGATATATAGTTTACATCAAACTTCTTCGAGGTATTCAACAACATTATGTTCTTGTTTTGCCTGAGGACACAGAATAGTTTTACTGGTAAATATGTTGTGATGGCAATATGTTGTGGTGTTGTGGTTCAGATTTTCCTCCCCCTTTTCTTTTTTCTTTTTTTTTTTAATACAAAATGACAAGGGGGTTGAGGATGCAGAGTGTATTCAATTTTGATGTGATTCCTGTAGCGCCACTGAAAAACCAAAGCAATGATACCAGGCTTGCAATGACTGTAGGCAGTGGCTTGTATCAGTGATCCACCTGAACTAGTGCAATGGAGTCTAAGTAGAGTATCACTTGATAGGAGTCACTGGAGGAAAAAGAAGGAAAAAAAGGAAGCTCTTTGCTGTTTTGTGGCATGCCATGCACCACCCTGATGGACAACAGTGGCGATGAATCACATAGACTCTGCTCTGGTTTGGACTTTAAATTAGCTCGAATTGAAATCTGATTAATAAACTGGGATAAAGCTATTCCAAAAGAATCACTTTTAAGCTTTAAATTTGAGTGCATTTGAAAAAGTAAATAGTACTTTATGTATGAAATGAGGAAACTGTATTTGGAAGCTACTTTTATGGATCCATCTGTTTTGCATAAGTGGCAAATGCATGCTCTGCAGTATTAATGAGGAAAAGAGTGGTTGAGTTTGCTTGTGAATTACTCTCATTTGAAAGGAAATGTGCCAAGCAATTGAACAGTAGCTCTACAAGAAAATTCTGGCGATGTGAGGAATAGGGTTAATAGGAGCTTGGTAGGTCTGCTTTACATTGCCACTTCTGTCACATGCTGCTTCACCAGGCAAATCACATAAATATCATTGCCTCCAGGTACATGAAGAAACTGCCAAGTGTGAAGAAGGAGTGTGGATTTACAGCTCATTAGTTACTTTATATGGATGCTTAAATCTCAGGTAAATGCAAGATACATTGCCTCACTTTCACTAAGGGTCACAGCTACCTCACTTTGGAGCAATAACCACACAGACAGTTGCCATGGAGTATTAAATGAGCTGTAAATCCATGCTCATTTACTAGGTGGCAACTTGTTCATGTAGCTGTCTCCTCTGTCTATGTAATGGGATACAATGCTTCATTTTCCCATCTCGGATATTTGTATAGACAAGCATAATTTTGGGATGCATGCAGCATTTTGTGCATTGTCTACTGCGATAGGAACAACAGTAACAACATAAAAATAATATCAGCAGTGAAATTGCTAGACACTGGTACATTTTATCCATGTTTAAAACTTTTTAACTGAAAGTTAATCTATAGAAGAGGTGAAAAAAGCAAGTAACAGTTGTCTAGGACAGATGGATTCTAAAGTGTGGGTATTTGAAAGAGGAAGAAATAAGAAATACGAACTTATTTAAGAACTTACATCATTGCAAGGTGTTAACCCTGGGGCTCACTAACACCTTGGTGAGCTTGGTCTTTTGTTAACCACTTCATAGTTTATTCTAGTAGTAAACACTGGTCTTAGTGCTTGCCTTCTGCATCTGCTGTGGTATCTGGTGTCTTAAGCCTCATCTTCACCTGTTGGCTTACAGAAGGTAGGAGTTATTTTCAACACATTCAGACTTATGAATGGAAACTCAGATGTGTCTTATAATGTAAGATTTTCCCAATTTGTGGAACTTTGACAGATGATAACATTAAACTAAGAGTTGCATGTTAAAGGTTAGTTTGTGCAAGCATGAAAGGTGTCAACACGGGAAGAAAATGAGGAAAGAGACCGCTACAGTACAGGTCATATAAATATATGTATTTTATATTGATAGAACATACTTGGATAAAAAGTAGCGGTACATAACTGACCGTATATAAATGAATGCTGGATGAACAGGTCGTTTTTCAAAGTCAACTCTGGCACACAGCTTTTACAGACACATCATTTATACTACTTGCAATGACGGAGCAGCACCACCATTTGGATGGAAGAGTGGATTAAGCTAGGAAGGTGAAATTGAGAACTAGTGAAACAGTAAAATGGAATACCCAGTTACATTCTATCAAACTGTGAAATGGGATGGGAAAAGAGAATTTTTGTAGGGTGGAGGGAATTGCATTTTTGCTATAGAAAATTTTTTTTTCTGGAGGAGCATTTTTCTTTCTGAATGTGTTCTTTTCCTAATTCATAACTATCCCACCCTCATTGTCTGTCACATAAAAATGAAAAGTAGTGTACTGTAAAAAAAAGTCTGCTCTGCTTGAACCAGCCACATGCATACATACGTGGTGGTTACCATGAAATATCTGCTCTTTATCTGTTACTGTGCACCTTGTTGGCCAGATGGACCAGAGAGGTCTTGGTTTGCCCCCTACTTATACTCCATATAGTCAGCATTTGATGGTGTAAATACCTGGCTAGCGAACTCCTGCACTACTGATACTCCCTCTCTGTTCTCTTCATTTGAGCAATAGGAGTATGGATTAAAAAATATTAAAAATCATTAAAAAATATCTAGAAGGAAAACAGAAATTAAATCCTTAAACAGCAGGCTTAGATATTGCATAAGGCTTTTCATTAGTTTGCATCTTCAGAAAAGACAGAGATAAAATCATCTCATGAAATATTGAAATCACTTCTGCTCATACGAATAGCTGAATGTGAGGCATCTCCCTCTATCCTCCAAAATGGAAAATAAACCTTCTGGTGAATGTTATGAGTTATTGAATAATAATATGGCAGTAGTCTAATGCTGCTATTGTTGAACCTAAATGAAAAACCTTATTAATCATGGATTTGACAGCTCATTCAGTTATAATAATGTTTCCTGTCAATCCAAGCTCTCATTATAATTGGATCTTACTTAGAAAGGAAGATGCTCCATTGACTGCTCAGATGGAGAAAAATATAGGTTTGAAAATGAAAATATCAGTCTGAATCCTGTTTCCAGGGAGCTTGCTTATGCATTTACAAGTTGGATAACACTTTAATCCTTGCTGTGTGTCACATTTGGATGTTGCTATAATAAGATTCTCTCACTGACTAGACACAAGCTCTACAGTCATGACAGTGAAAGTGAAAGCAGGAAGAGTAAATGAAACTTCTTCTCAGGGATGCTGGTATATCATCACTACGACCTCATTGCAAAGAATTAACTGAAATAGATGGCTTTTCTACATAAAGAAGTGTGTTAGGCTGTGAATTTACAGCTAATTTGGTTTTCTGCATGGCATCTTTTGTGTTTACTCAGTATGCAGAAAGTATTAGATAATTCATGTGCCATTGAGAGGAGATTAAGTTGCTTCTAACCAAGGCAATTTAGTGTGCTGTACGAGTGTTTACAGAGAAAGTTAGTGGAAAGGAACTGTAAAACCCTAACTTACTGTACAATATCTTTGTAAACAAGGCCAAAGACAGAACAAGCACAAGCAGCTGAGGTTGTTTTCAAAGCAGATGAATATTCAGGCCAAGACTGAAAACACTTCGAAAATAATTTCAGATAAATGTCATTTAGAAGACACTTGGTGGGCAAAACCCACAAACTGCATATTGGATACCCCAGTTCTGTGCATGTAACAGGAAGAGGTGGTGCAGTCTCTGCGGGTCACAATTTGTTAAGGACACAGAAGCCACAGCTTAGACTCAATTTAAAAAAATAAAGGTTTTATAGAAAACTCTTTTCTAGGGCAGCTGAAACAATAATTCCCAGAAAGTGTTCCTGTTCACTGGTAAGCCAGTGTGGTTACAATAAATGGGAACTTAGAGTGGCTTTCTACTGAGTAGTGTAATGTCAACCAGCATAGAGACACCAGATTGTTTTCACTGCCTTGCAGGATAAGTAGCAAATTATCTGGTAGCATCAGGAATTCTATGCATGAGTATATGGGCTTACCGGTTGTGTGCTTGAACCAACAGCAGATATATGCACTGAGAAGAAAGTGAGTAATCTTTTGTCCCTCCATGGATCAACTGGGTGAGGCACAGATGGGAGAACAGGCTGTAATCAACACCGGAATTTAGTAGCTGTATTAAGACCATAAACTTTCTTCTATTATTTGTCTTCAATCACTGCAGTTTAGCACTGTCTTTTATTTTGCTTTGTGCTAAGCAGAGACAACTTAGTTTTCACTGAGATTGCAGTGGCTGAGAGAAATAAGGGGAGGGCAAAGAACGAGTGTTACAAATGTGAAGAGGAATAAAAATCCAAGGGAAAGTGCAAAGTGCTTGTTTTGGTTTCGTTGCTGTGCATTTATTTGTAATGCATAGTATCTGACTGATTTCTCATATCTGAATGAATAAATAAAAGTCAAGATTTGTTTCAGGTGAGGATCTGATATCAGAGGGGATTTCTTGTATTGTTACTGTGCAAAGATCATCCACTCATAGACCAGAAATCATCATATGCATCTACAACCATGCATGTAGTGTAAATTTGTGGAGGTTATACAATGGTTTGTAAAGTGCCTATTAACATAAAATATCTATACAATTTGTCACAGAACTATGTAATTTGAATGGTGGGGTAATAATTCAAGTAATACTATTCACAATATGTAGCTTGATCAGCAGCGGTTGAATATATATAAAAAATATTTATATTCATGGGATAGTTCTGAAAAGGTCAAGTAGGAGACATTTTAATCCATGTTTTTAATTTGTAGCTATATGTTTAGAGTAATAAATCATAGCAGCTTTCAAAAATAACAAAGGCAACAGTAACATACAACTCTCAAATGTCTATGGACTGTAGATTAAACTAATTTGTTTTTCCTGCTCACCTAAACACAATTTCTTTATTTTTTGGTTGTGATCTCTTCTGTAATTACAAAGAGAGATTGGATACCTAATGGCATAAAACATTATGCTAACAATTTCAAAATAATGGGAGTTTCCAGCTTATTTCAAAAGACACATTGCCAAGTGCTGCCATCGTATTTTTCATAACTTTTTCAAATGTAAATACATTTTCAAATGTACAGATGTAATTTGTATTTGTAATTTTCAAATATAAATGCAACTTCTCACCCTGTCTGCAGGTACAGCACAACTGTAATAACATACCAGTATGCGATACTAATTTGTTGATTTAAAAAATCCTTTACAAATGTTTTGCATGTTTATAGATTGTGTGCACCCCTAACCAAAATGTCATGCTTGGGTTTCTCTCAACATGTAGTGTCATTCAAATGTAACCACAAAGAAATCTCCTCCCTGTTTTGAAGATTCCTGACAGAGCATTTGGTTTTTCTAGCTGATACCTGTCATTAGGCAATGATAAATGATTTCCTTTCTGAAACCTATACTATGAGCACACTTTCGACTGCTCTACTGTTTGCCTAGTTCCTCAGCTGCGTCTGCGATTTGATGTGTTCTGTCTCAGGCTGTCTGTGCTGGGATAGATGGACCTCATGGGACATGTGCAGGCATGGTTTAAAGAAATACAGCTCCATCTGCTTTAACGGAATTGAAAGGTTTTCCAAGAAGTGTAAATTTGGAATGTTTGTTTTGGGAGAGGAAAATGGCAGGTTTGTTTCTTCAGAGCTGGGCCAGCATGTTGCAGTGACTGATGGCCTGGTACAGCCTAGCTACAGAGAAAGGTGCTTTTACTTGGGTTAGAGATGTGAGCTACATCGCTAAGCTTCCACTACAGTCTGTACGCTCAGCAGCTCCTAGAGAGCCAAGCAGACACTTCACAGTTAGCTGGATCACTTTTTAACTTTTGAATTGATGAGGTTTCCTGACTGTAAGTAGAGAAAGAGCATGTGGACAGGTACCCATAGTCATGTACATTTTTGTGTCTTGATGTGAAGTTGGCATAGTAATTAACCCAAACCGAATGATAGACATTTTTTCACAACAGGGCTGTGATTACTGTATTTGCATAGGGAAAGGGTCACCACATTTTAGTCATGCACAATGCCCATCAGCAGTTCAAGTGAAGCTCTGGTGCTATGGCTGTGTTGACTTGGACACTGCACAGCTGTGCAAGTACAAGGTCTGAGAGATGAGGTGCAACCCTGGTTCAGAAGTGCTTTGGCAAGGAAGGCTGAGTCTTAGGTGTCCCTATGTCATCCACAAACATACACCCTAGAGGAAAACAAACATTCTCAGAGGCCTGTTTTCATCGCCAGCCTACAAGCTGCTCTAGTGTTTGCCTTTTTGGCTCTCCCGGGTACGTAGCATGTGTCTTAGTCTTTCAGCCTTGTTCAGGAATCTCATGGGGTCTGGAAGTTTGGCCATGTGAATAGCAAGGTTAAAGGTCATTCCTTCATAGAAACAGGCATAAACATTACTCAATTTACAAGTTGATCCTCAATAGGAAGTTTTGGGGATCCATGCTTTCCTGTTGTGCACATTTCATTCCTATTGAAGTGAAAATGCGTTCAGCAAAAATGTGTAAGTAAATATTTAATGGAATTACTTAGTAAGGCTGGGAAAATTTTGTGTTTCTCAGATTTGTTTTCTTAATAAAACTAAATATTGTCATGCAAATTCTCTCTGGACAAAGAGACAAAGTAATAATAAAAAAGTCAGCTAGTCCTTCTGTTTCTACAGCTCTTGCAATGCCAGTAATTGAAGGGGCACACTGGGGGCTTGGATCTCTAACAGGTCCTCGTTTTCATCCACCACTTTGATTTGTAGCATTTTTTATAACAGCGGCTAATAGCACAGACGAAAAGATCTATACATGTTTCAAAGGCAAACACTGACACCTAAGAACCGACAGGCGTGGCTGCTTTTCTTCAAACTCTTATTTGAAATTAGTCATGTTTGCTTCGTGGTCAAATCTCTTTGAAGTCTTGAAATGAATAATGGAGATTTCTGAAGACTTCATTTTTACTGCTGTTGCAGATGTAATGTATCAGCTTGAATTAAAAAATAAAAAATTCCAGTGAGTTTTTAATACCTTTGTTGTGACAAAACTTCAATTACATGAATTTACATGTAAAAAAATCCGTTTACATTGGAAGAAAAGAGTATGGTTTGTAGTACTGCTGTAAATTTTGATTCCTACATATTGAAACATTGCACACATGAATGTATGGGTTCAGTTTCAATTTCAGGTGAAGGAGTATGTACATGTGTTGTAGTTTTCCTTTCCTCACTGATACATAAACTAACGATATGCTAAAATTCTGCCCCACACATACAGGGCTGTTTAACTGAATAGGTCCTCTCCCTCCTCACTGTATGTTGCCAATGTAGCATGACAGAAGTATAGAATTTTTTAGCTCTACTTTTCTTTTGGAATTTTATGACTTCATATCATTCATGCTTATTACAACAAGCATCTCAGTGTATTAAACCTCTGTCCTAGATAATTCTCAATGGTAGATAAACCATCAACAGAATAATGTTGTATTGAAATTCTTTTTTTTCACTGGTGTTTCATAAATGTGTCCACAGCTACTAATCACACAGGCTCCATATTTTCATAAATAGGTGCAATAAACTAAATTTATTTCTTTTTCATGTTACTTTCTGATTTTGACTTCACTAACACTTCTCTTTCATGTGGCAAATGTATGTGAATAGATTTAAATTACAGAGAATTATGTTTTACAAAACTCCACAGCAATATTGGGAGCCCTTTGCCTAAAACACAGTAAATGGTTTTTCTATTAATTTACCTGATACAGTCATAGCTTACAGACAGATAACCTTGGACAAGATTTTTTTTTTCAAATCTGAGAAAACTATCTACTGCTATACAACCACTAAGAGCATTTTTGTGCACCTGTGTTCATTACCTTTAAAAGCTTGTTCAGTTACGGAAACATGCCATCTCTACTGTTTCAAAGAAAGAAACCAAACCCATAAAAAGCACATCTTTTCACATGAGATTTGTATTTACTATGGCCTAATCTAATAATAAATGCCATATTCATCTTATCATCTGCACACATTTTTTTTTTAGCCGCTTAGGCTGTGTTCTGCATTCTACAATAAATGGGGTGATAAAAATACCCATTTAATAAATTGATCATTCTGGAAAAATATCACTGTCATTCAACTTGCAGAACATAACCGATGAGTAAAATGTTCCTAGTAAACCATATTCAGTAGAAGTTTAGAGGACAAAGGCCTTGCTAATGTCTCTGTTCGGAGCACTATCTAGACTCCTACTATTGCAAACCTTTTTAAATAATTAAATGTATATTTTTAGCATCACATACGTCTTGTTTGTTTTATTTGCCTTTTGTGGGCCCATTTGGATATATTCTTTGAGAAGAGAGAATGCATCATTCGTATGTTGAAATAAGTGGAATTAGAGAGAAGAAAATAGGAGCACAGTTATTGGCTTTTCAACATTCCCAAGGAACATTTTAAAAGAGAACTGTCTTGATGCATGTCAGCAGGTAAAAGTACCGTTACCTAATGTCTCCTGAAAAGAAAAAGAAAAAAAAAAAAAAAGTGCAATATTGTATCACCTATGAAGTACCATCAATGTATCACACTGAAATGAATAGCCCAGTTGTAGTCCCCTTTGAAGGGATCATAACCAGTTACAATGAAGTACAAATGCTTTGGCTCCAAGGCAATGCTGAATGCAGCCATGTGATTGAGTTCAGTGATCTTGATGTATAGTGTCTTGGGTTCTCTTCTCTGAGAGTTCAGAGGCACAATACCTTCTGGCTGTAATTTACACCACTCTTATTTCTTTTAGACAAGGCTTTAATTCCTATTAGAGAAAAAAGTTAAATTTTACTACCCTTTTGTGACTAATACGCATTCAGGCAGGAGGTTATTTCCCATATATGGATACTAACAGCACATACGACTGATGTGAGGAGCATGCACTACTGCTTGTTATTTTTCTTTAGAAAATTTTAAGTTCTCCACCAGGAGACCTGGAAGTTCAGAGAATACACTGACTCTGACAATAATTAATAGTAAAGGAATCTTTTTTTTAAAATGTGAGCATATATAAATTTTATGACCCTTTTACCTGTTGTTATTTGGTGGTATTTTAAGCCAAAATTGCAGGAGTTTTGCATAAGAAGCCTAGAAGCTTTGATTATAGAATTCCTTTGTTCTGTATATTTCTTCACTGTGTTTCATCTTTTGGAGGCTGAAGGGCTTGTCCTATCAATTCATGAATCTATATATGCATTCCCCAAATCTACAAATGTTGTAAATGCCTGGAAATGCCTGAAGGATTAATAATTTAAATAAAAACAATCAGGACTGAGCTGGTGTTTTACAGTCAAAAAATATCTTTTCCCTACACTATTTCCCCTTCTGGTGCATAAATAATTCCTCCAACATTAGTGGAACTATGCTAATTTATACCCACAGAGGAGTTGGTCTCAAAAGTCTAATTTAGATGACAACACTGAATTGCAAGGACTTGCCATTTTTATTTGTATGTAAAGTACCAGGCACTCAAGTAGTTGTGTGTCATTAAATTATTTCTAGAAAATAAATTGCCATTTGGAAGGTTTGCTCACGGGTGAAATTATATCTTTTTGTATGACTTTAGACAGATGCAATGAGTTAATTTGAACAGCTGCTTTTCACTTCTCTAATTTTGTTCTTTCTCCTATCTCCCATTTCTCCTTTGCTGAGTATGCCTTCTTCACTGCATCTGACTGAAATAAACACATCCTTGGACGGTAGCTCATGTACTTCATTGCAATGTTCCCTCTGTTCTGAAGGGCCTTGGTAAAAAATGAGGTAGTAGGGCATAAAACTGGCCGATGTCAGCTATAGCTCCTGGGACAGCTAAAACTCGGATGATAAGAAGACTATTTTAAGCCACCAAAACTCCCTCCTCCTCAGCTGTAATTTTTTTGTCGCACAGCACAAAATTTTACTCGGGGGTTTTTAGCTGAGTAGTGATAGATTTGACAACAGTCTCACCTGTACACTGGACATGTAACCATTATCAGGGCACTTAATTCCAGAGGAACCATGCAATTAAGATAGCTGATGTGCTTCTACTTTTCAAGCCTCATGTTAGTAATTTCATAAAGGCTATGTTCTGTTTTCAGCATTCAGTTTTGTCTGCATTAATTGCTGAAGTGTTTGCCTTAGTGGTACCTGAGGCATGCTTCCATGTAGCACTGGTGCTGTCATTCTTACACATTAGCATTTCCTTGTGACAAAATTAGTTTGAAGCCAGCAGAACAGCCATGAGCATACATAAATGATGCTAAACAGGAGAGAGGGCTCAGTTGTTTGCAAACAGTGAAGAAGAGATGATCCTTGCTGAAAGAGCTTGCCATCTGGGGAAAAATAGTAAACCTGCAGAAAAAGCCTGTATCAAGGTTAAGGCTGGTATTATAGTTGATGGAACTGAAATGGAAACCTTATGTGGCCTGAAAAGACATTATGGGCAGTGAGGGAAGCTATGAACTGAGTCTATTGCTTTCTATATGTGTTTCTGTGCCTGTCATTTAATCTCAATATTCATACCTGTCATTTAGCCCAGTGGAATGCAGTGTACTGCATTCTGCTTTCTATTGCTTGTAAGTCAGGTCCCCTTGGTGTCTTAGATAACACTGTGAGCCAGTTGGCAATTATTGTCATGGTGACTGGAATACATGGTGAACCTTCACAAAAGACAGCTCTTTGTTTTGGGGGATCAGGTTCACATTTTCTCAGTGATTTTAAGATACTGGGGTTCTGACAAGCACATTTATGTAAGGATACCATTTTAACAATAAACAAGTTAATTGGAGACTGTTTTCTTTATTGGCAGACTGTATTTAAATAAACTCATCTTTGCGCTCTTAATCATAACTTAGGGGAACTTTTCTGACCTCAGACCTCTGCTTCATTTAGAAGGTTTCCATCATTCTGTATTCAAAATACATATTTTATATCAATATTTGTGATGTGTCCATTTTGTCAAGACTAAGGCAAGCCTGAATTTTTTCCACATTTTTCTTGTTAGCATTAGCTGTACAAGAGAACTGTGTAAGGGTAATAAGAAGGGAGATGAGAACAAAAGGCTACTGCTAGCTATAAGCATCCTGTGGAGGTATCTAATGCTATTCCAGCTGATTGTAGCTTCAGTTTCTAGGCAGCTGGAGGGCTTTGCACACCTGGGGACTTGCCTTGGCCAATCACTGGAAAATAAGAGTGAGATATTTGGATGAGTAAAATTCCACTAGGAAATGGTGTGATGATAAAGATCCCTTGCACAGATAGTTGCAGTCATTGTATCACCTACAGGCCCATGCGGAGTGCGGGGCTTGTGATCTCTGAGCCTTGCAGAAACATGCAGTAAATGGCAATCCCAGCAGATATCCTCATGCTCTAAATAGATGGAGAACGCATGTCAGAGGGAACAGAGCAGATGACTTGCCTGCAGTCACTCAGCAGGTTAGTGGCTAAGTTTCTTGGCTAGCAGACCTGTTTTGTCCTGAAATAAATCTCTGGGCAAAACATATTCTTTGCAGTTTTTGAGGAGAAAAATAGACTGAGAGCCCAGATACCAAGTTTGTCAAACAGTGAGCCTACAAAATGAATTCAAAACAACCATAGTATTTTTTAAGTCAACATTGTAGTTCAGGTTGAATTAATGCTGTCCTTGGAAAGATGAAGTTGCCTGAAGTCTGTATATATATATATCTACACCAAACTCTAGTAAGAAGTTCTGTGTTAGAATGGCCTTGTGAAATAATATTAGGCATTAATTTTGCATTATAATTCTGAAGTAGTTCGAGATTGTCATCAGACATCTCTTTCTTGAATGATGCCCCTTTTTGTTCTGACAAACAGAATAAATTTGCCACCTTACTCTCCTGGAAGTCCCTCCTTTTCTTATCTTTATAGTGGAAATATGAAATACAGACAGGTAAGAAGAATTGCTGGAGCAAGTGACTACTGTACTTGGCTCTCCTCTCGAGCAAAATCCTCAAGAGACTCTTTTGTGCCAATATGTGTTACTGTTACCCTGGCCCAAAACATTAAATTCTTCTATGGCCGTGAGGGAGCTGAAGTCAAAGGGCTGCCTGAAGTGAAGGATTTTGGTCAGGTATGAAAGAAATATTTTTAAAGGAGTAATTTTGAAAGGAAACATTTGAGATGGGCAAAAGAGGCTATTTCAACCAAGGGTGAAGTTTACTCTCCTGTAATACTGCTTTCAATCTTTAAATTATTTTGCAGCTGCTGATAATAAGCAGTAGTGAAAAAGCATGTGGCTCCATTTCTGCCTCTATGTGTTCATTAACTTTAAAATCTGATCAGCTGTTTAAGATCTGTATTGGAATTGACTGGCCTCTTGATTTTGTGCCTCTGTAATGCTGCCATGTTCAGTAGAGGAACACTTGCCTACACTGGAAATTGGACCTTCGGTTTTGCTCTGTCTTCCACTTAGGGCAGTGACCCAATAATTACCAAGTGAAAGCAGAAGGATGCTGCTTGATTTGATTGAATGCTTATGTGACACATTTCTAGCAAATAATGAATAACTAAATAAATATTTTGGTTTGTAAGAGGAAAAGCAACATTCACCCTGATGTATTTACTCGAATCTGGATTGATTTTCCTACTTTTTTTGTAGGCAAGACAAAAGTAGCCATTGGGAGCAAGAGATGTGCAAGACTGGAAGGAAACAGAGTATGTTAATGAAATGTACTCAGCAGAGAGCCTATTACAGTGTCTGTCCCCTCTCTGGTGCCACTGCAGAGCTAAAAGTGATTGATAATAACCTTGTAGTTACAGTACAATTTGCCTACAGTTTTATCGTTGCAGTCATGGCATTGAGCTACAGTTAAATGAGATAATTCCTGTGTGCTATCTTGCCAGTCTGCCAGGAGCAATATACCAATTGTACCTGTAAAGTCACAAAAAATGAATACCTGCTTGAATCCAGGGCTTAATATAGAAGTTTTAGATAGCTACGTCATGAAATTGCTATGAAGAATATTCTTAAGTTTGCAAGAGAAATGTGATGAAGACTATTTAAACCTAGAAATTTCTATCAGTAATACTGCTTTTATCAGGGGAGTATTTGATAGCTTCTACTCTTCTTCTTTCACTGTATGAATGCAAACCATTTTTCCAGGGGAAAAAAGTATGAAACTTTGTAACTGCAGTCTTACTTGTATTAAGTTCTAAGACATTAGAAAATGTTTGTGCAACAAATATTAATCTGCAAAGTGTTAAACTACTAGAAGTACTGAAATAAGCTGGTTTAAAACACAAGAACTTTTATTTCTGCCCTTTTTTTTTTTTTTTAAATTTCCGGCATATATATGGTAGATCATAAATTCAAGCTCTTAGAAATTTTAATGGAAAATTCTAGTGAAATTCTACTTTAGTCTAGAAACCAGGCAGTTCAGTGAAAACTTTCTGAAGCTTTCAAAGACACTTGTAAATCTTTCACCCAGTTTCTTCCCAAACATCTTCTTTCACCCAAGCCCCCCAAACTTAAAATGAAGCTTTTGGGACACAAAACCACACAGACCACCTCCTGCAAACATTTTCTAAAACCAGGACACTGTAAAACTGGCTGACCTGACAGAGCTCTACACTGTAAGCGTGGCTTCTTACCCCTCACTAGTTTGTATTACTTACCCCTCTTGTTTGTATTAAAGCCTCTTTTCTCTATGCCAGTGTAAAATGGGGCTTCAAAAGGGAGCCAGTTACTGTCACAGGAGGTATGTTTCGCTGTTACTAACATGCTGGTTATAGAGGTGGCCAAATTGGCTAGGAGGAGTCAGAAGTTGCTGACCCAATAAATTCTGTCTCGAGAGGAGGCATCAGGGATGCCTCAGGTTGCCTATGACACAGCTTTTTAATTCACAGCAGGTTTTTTTGCCACAGTTTCAGTCAAGATTGCAGAATTTGGGACTTTATGTCTTAGAGTAATAAGTAATGCTAAAGGGAAGGCTTCTGCTGGCAAGCAGGGTTGCACCATCCACAAACTGTTGCTACCTCACAGATGCACTTTGATGATCCATGTGAAATTAATGAGAGATTTCAGTCCAACTCCAGGTAGATTAGAGAATTTTTTCCCTACAGACATTATCACATGCAGTGTCACCTGCTGTTGATCTTATTAGTTACCTAAGAAACCAAAATAGGTGTTGGAGGGTGAAGTTAACGTGAGATCTGCATTATTTTTATAAGCTTTTATATGTTACCAGGCACCCAGAAATCTTAGATGGATTTGTTAGTTATGAAGTTTTCTACATCTAAGTAAATAAATAACTATTAAACCACTGAATTTATGACAACAAACTATACATTCTTCTTTTATTCTTGTCACTCTTCTCATAAATCCACAAATAAGAAAATAAATAAATTATGCCAAGTTATTTTCTCTATTTTTCATTGAAGTTTTGTAGCATCCACTATACGTTAAACACTGTCCTCATCTGTGAAAAAATGCAGTTTCTTCCCTGAATACTTCTTGGTTTATGATGTACAAGATTTATATATCTGATAGGTTATTCAGCTTCCTTTGTGTCAAAAAAAATACGCCTTGCTGTAGAAAACATTGTTTCCAAGGTCCTGACTTTGCCAACTGTTAGGCTTGTACAATGCTGCAGGGAGATTTTCCACTTGCCAAGTGGGATTGATCACCATAGTAAACTTCAGTATGTGTGAATGTGTTGGTCTCTAAGGCTCTGCTCCTGCAAACAATTATACATGTGCATGGCTGTCCTCACACAAGGATGCCCACTCACTGTAATAGACTAATTTACTCCAGCTGATTAGATATTTTTCTTGCATTTATCTCTTTCTCACTGGGTCAAGAAGACAACAATAGCCAAAACCAGCCAAATGATTTTGAGAATTAGTGTTGCTTTCATTAAACTCTCAAGCCATTTTTCAACCAGCTTGAAACAAGCACCAGCCACCTCCAACACCACCTGTGACTTGGCCAGGCTCATTTTGGCTTTGCCATTTTGTTTCAGCTTGATCAACTTCACTTCTGCCACGTGCCTCTTTATTTGTGTCATCTGCAGCAGCCTGATATGGTCACAATGGCTGCCCAGAGGCATAGCTGGGAGGTGGCCCCATTTTCCCAGAGCTGGAACATTTTTGCATCTGCTCCATGCCATGCCCCTGTACAGCACTGTACTTGCACAGTCTCTGTTTTTGGTGAAATCACAGGAAAGAGCAGCTTTAGATGGATAAATATCTTCTCACATCTGACTGTGGTCGGTCTTACTTTCCCAGGCCTCGTGTTTCTAGTTGGCTGTGCCAGGTAGTTTCCTGAGGCAGCAATGACTAACTCTGGGCACTGTAGCCAAGAGCCCCTTCCCCTCCTGCTTGCCACCATTTTGCAAACCAGATGAAAGAAATGAGGGGAGTTTGGCAGTCAGCTGGAATTTCAAAGGAAAAAAGTCTTGCTGCTGCCAATGCTGCCAGTTTGATTGGACACACTCACCTTTTTGCTCCTGGAGCCAAAGCATGAGGGCCAAGTTGGTAGATCTGGGATACCAGCCTGCAGCGTTGCTTGCAAATTTCTCTGCAATGTAGGGCATAAAAACTCTACTGACAATCTGACATGTAGCACGTATCATTGAGGGGAGACCTAGTCTGCATGTTTGGACTACTTACTGTCAGTAAGCGTAAGAAAGTTGTCTTTCTTGTGCAATTAATAGGACTGCAAATATTACCTCTCAAGACTGGCATAAGATTGATGGAATGATAATCTCTTTTAAAACCTTCTGTGATCTTGCTTAGGGTCATCTCAATTTCCACCTCCTGAGAAAAAATATTCACACCAAAAAAAGACCCAGCTGACCATCTGAATGTTGACCACAAAACCTCAGGAGAAGACAGCATTATATTTTTAAAGGCTGTCTCCTGAATTGAAAAGCAAATAAACAGTTAACCTTTGCATAAAGACTGAATTAGATGAAATTTTAGGCTGCAGAAATAAAGTCTTTTCTAAATTCCCAAGGTAATTCAGTGGACTGAAGAAACCAAAGCAGTCCTATTGACAAAACCCCTAAGAGTTACCCATCTCTTTGGTCTGTATCAATAGTTTGAAGTAATGTCCACCAAGGAAGTACTTATTTGCTCAAAGAATGTTCTGTCTGGTGTATAGACGTGGTCATTGTGGCAAGGCACTCTGAAAATGTACGTGGATCCTCTGTCAGGTCAGAATGTAACAGCTGTGTCTGCCTAGACACAGGGTACAGCAGAGCTACGAATGCCAACAGCTGTTTAATGCATTGGTCAGCTGCAACCACGCTTAAACCGCCCCCGCCAGTTAGGACGTCTTCTTGGGCTTTGCAAATGTAGTATGGGAATTATTTCCCTCATTATTTTAGTTAGGAAATGCAGATACTTATCACTTAGGATGTCTTCTGCACATTGAGTCTTTTAGAAAAATATTAAACAAGTGATTTAAATGGCCTGGTTTAGTACATGGGAACCACCTGCAAAGTTCAGACCATTTTTCGTGATGATGAACACAAATGAACATGAACTGAGAATAAGCAACATCCACTTTCAAGACTGCACAGTCATTGGTGTAATTTATAGAACCGTGGAACTTGCAACCGGGTTTTATCAGGGTATCTTTGATTTTATAAAAAATGCATATTTAACATGGATAAAATTTCATGGTCTCCTTTTGAGCTACTACACTCAATGGAGAGATATGAGAAAAAATCTTCAGTGAGATTAATGAAATCCAGACTCTCCTAATTGTAACCCAAGCAAGCCAACCATTATTATGCCTGAAGTATCATTCTATAATGAAGAAATTGTCCCGTATTAAAAAGAGAAAAGCAGGGAAAGGAGACCTATTTGTCAAGCATGATATCTGACGGAGAAAAAAATCTGCCTTAAAGATCTAAAAATTGCCTAAATATTAAAATACCTTAGAGGACGTTATCACAGACCTTTCTGTGTCTGACAAAAATAAACCACAGGTGTTCGCTCATCTTTTTAATAGCATCCCAAATAAACAGAATACATTGAAAAGGAGTAACTACTGTCTCCAGATTAGTTCCTTTGGGAGCAGCAGGAACAGAGTGTCAAGATACCATCACAATCAAGCAAGGGAAGAAAACACGTAATTGCCACGTAACTCCTGGGAAGAAAATACAGGAGGCAAAGCACAGTGTCATTTTCTGGAAGAAGTCTGTGGTATGACACATCCATCTCTCTTCCATGGGCAAATTCATGCATTAATATCGACATGTGTGTTCCAGGCCTTGACTTCACAATGTAAACTAAAATGTCGGAATACAAACCTTCTTCTGCTATTCGACATTTCTTAGTGTATAAGTACCACCATCACTCTTTTCCATGCTGCTTATTAGCAAGACTTTTCAGTTGTTATTCTGTAAGCCAAGAAATAACGGGTTAAGATTTGTACAGATCCCCTTTTCTTACTTGTCTCTTTTTGAATTGGCTTAAAAGGCCTTATAAATGCCACTGAGGCATAACTCTGAACCTTGCTGGAGTGCCAAGTCTGTCCCACAAACCCAGCTCTCTGGAGAGAACCTAGAAAGGGAGTGGGTATAACAAAAGCAATGGAAAACAGTTATGAGGAGAGAAGGATATTTAATTCCCATTCTCACAGCTTGGTATTGAGGCAGATCAGTCTACAGCCTGGCTCTGAAGTGAGCTGGTGATCAGGACCCACTGTTTGCCATAGAGATGACCCAGAGTGAGCTCTCAGACTTCTGGTAGATCCATGCCCAGGAGGAAGGGTGGTTCAGGGTGGGAGGCAGGAAGCAGAAGTGGGCACATTGCATTACAGACTTTCATTTTGATACTGGGGAGCAAGTGCCCTTGAAAACCTTTCCACCCCCTCCTTTATGATCCCTGTAATGAATGGAGGAATTTCAAAATCTAAAATGTCAACAGAGAGGAACAGAACAAAAAGTCTCCTTTTAATAGTTTCAGTAAGTACTTGTAATTAGAAGTGATTTTTTTTCCTCGGTGATGGGCATGTCCCAATCTGCCAGAAGTTACAGGATGAGAACATCCTTTCTGATGAGTAAAAATCCAGATCATGTAAGGGATGTGGTTCAATGCTGCCAACAAACCAAAACCCCCATGACTTGGCTAGGTTTGCTAACCACCAATGTGAATTTAACACAGCTGCTGGAGAATTCATTTTCAGAGCTTTGAAATTATATTGGAGAAAAAAGAACTAAAAGGGAAGTGGAAAATAGGGCAGAGTACTTTCTTTATGACAAAATAGGATGGCTTCTAGCGGGCAAGCTGAAATATTTATATACTCATATCTTTGTATACATTTATATGTGTATATGTGTGCGAGAAGGCAAAATTCTTGAAGAAATTGAAACATTGCAGAAATACCTGTTAGAATAGGAATGCATTTTACTAATAAAATAACCCATTTTCCTTTCACTCCTGCTGTTACATTCCCCACTGTGGCCTGGAAACCAGATGATTTTGAAAAACAAGAAGCCTGATGCTGAACTCAGCCATGACTGAGTAAATCTAAAATAATGCTTTTAAACTACAGGGAGTGACTCCAGATTTACACCCAGTTTCTGAGGTCTGAGTCCAGTCTGAAACATTTAATTCCTACCAATGCAATGTCCTGCTGCTTTCCTGAGGCTGCTGTCTGCCACGCACAGCATTTTCTGTCATGCAGTAAGAGGAAGCACAGTGTGAGCTCTGCAGCTGGACTTGCAGACTTATTCTAGGAAGGGCAGAACAGTAGTAAGAACTTGAAAACAATTTATTTTCAAAATCTTGCTCCTCCTCTCCTCCCCCTCCCTACTCTCTGCAGGACCACAATTAGAGGAAATGGGGCAGGATACATTCAGACTAAGGGGAGCCAGAACAAGGCTGGAAGCAGATCAGGAGTTCAAGGGGAGACTGAACAAATACTTGAAAGAGAGACCCTTTGAGGGTTACTAATAGACAGACCATGTCAAACTCAGGAAATTCCCTGAGCTGAAAATAATATGAGGCTGAGACTATTTTTGGATGTATCAGTTTGCCTTACTCTGTTCTCACTCTTCCTTGGTGTCTGCTTATGGCAATTGTGAAGAAAAAATTCTGTGTGAGATGCATTTTCACCCGAACCAGTGTGGTTGCTATTTCACTTTTTAGGGGCAGAGAAGATCTTAGGACTGAGGGTCAGACAGATGGGACAACGGTGCAGTGAGGGCTACCTTGTTTGAGGTTCTGTATCAGGAGTTACAGGAAATTTCGTTCTTCTTTTCATTTAATTTCAATTCAGTTTTTCAGCACACTAAACTGCACTTATGTTCACATCAGCTTCAGCATTCAGATTTCATTCTGTTGAGTAGATTCCATCTGCAGTTTGGCAAACCTGTAGGTAATTAGCTCTCCCTTGTAATTATATTTCAAGTTAATGCCCTATTAAAGATAAATGAGAAGAATTCACATCTTCTGCTTAAGTGGTGATTGCACAAAATGCAGCATTTCATAGCCTTTGAACAAACAAGCACTTCCATTTGCCAAGGTGAGGTGCATTTTTAATACAGAAGCAGAACTCAATAACTTACTTCTGGTGTACACTATTTTTTTCCCTAGAACTTCAGTGATTAGTTGAGTGAACAGCCCAGGAAAAGAGCAAAGCCTGCCTTGGGGTTAAGGCATTGGACTCTCCAAGAAAGTATGGGGTCCTCTTCTTGCTTCCTTTCACAATTGCCGTGAGTGCCATGGAAACCAGGATTTTCACAGGTGGCTACTAACTGTGCTTCATTGCCCAATCTGAAACAGTCCAGGCCTAATTTCTTTAGCTGAGGGCTCACAAGTATGGCTGCAATTGCTGTGCTGCTGGCAGTGAAGGCATGGTGGTGAAGAGTCAGGGTGTATGCAAAGGTGACAGCTCGTGGCACCTCACTGGCTCCTATCCACATTTTGAAGCTATGTGGAAAAGAGCACATTTCAATTTGCCAGCATGTAAAATGTGGAAATCAATACTTATCTTTCACTGCATAGTGTGTTGAAGAGAGAAAGTGCTGTTTAAGACTAAATACTCAGAAAAAAAGCCAAGCCTTAAGATAAAGGCATAGCTGCAAAAATAAATGTAATATTATTATCCACATTACAGTAAAGATGAAAAAAACTATTCTCTGCTCTGAGGCATTAAGGATCAAGCACTCCTGTCTCTATGTATTTAGCAGGGAGAGAAAAGGGAAGAGAAGGAGCTAGGAGAGCATAATGCAGATGATGATTTTGCATTTGAACTATTGCTAAAAGATTTTAAAATATCCTTTGATTTGTAACAGTAATAACTGAAGCGTAAGCCTGGTGATTTTGCGCTGGCTAATAGAGCATTGTTTCATCCCAGGCCACTCAAGGGTGCACAGCATCATTTTCTATTCTCTTTTGCTTGTACACACAGAGAGCAGGAAAAAATTGTTTGGGAAAAGAGGCTGACAGCTTCAGTTACCCAGAGACATAAAAGACCCTTTGGTAGGAAACTCTCATTTTAAAGTCTCTTGAGACATAACCTATCCTGTTCTGGGATAGATTCTGGGAAAGAAAAAGATCTCATTCAACAAATGATTAAATGAATACTGTGAGCAGTGAATGAGTATGTGAAAATCACTGGATTAAGAACAAAAAGCTTGGGGCTCTAAATTTCTGGAGCAAGCAAAGAATTTTAGTAGAATGGAGTAACAGTACACTCTTGTATGTTTTTTATTGATGACTTCATGCAATTTGTTTTGTCTCAATCAGCTGTAGAAAATTTACCTGAACTGTGGGAACTGCCAGTGAAGAGTGGCAGTATTTCATTAGCTCCTTACAGCCCTTGCCAAATTTCTTAGAAAAGTATGTACCATTCTTGTACAGCAGCCCTCCTTTAAAGGTCATCCTATCAGCTGGATCCCTTTTTCCCCCCTCCGTTTGCTACTGCTCCCGCAATTATTAAACCTCAACCTGTTAAATTACAAGATTTTAACTTTTCACTATATTTCATCTCCCAAAAACCATCAAATCTGATCAAGCGTGTTTTCTTTCTGCCTAATCCCAGACGTCACCTCGACATTTGTTGTGCCTGTGGGACAGACCAAAAGGAGACGTCTTTGTCAGAGGAGAGTTTCGGGTCCAGGTTTTCCTTGTTGTACCGCAGAGCCGCGAGCCGCGGCAGCCCCGATCCGGCGGAGCGCCCGGCGGAGCGGATGGGTGCGGCGGGATGCGGTGGCGGACAGAGCCCCCTAGCGGTGCCCGCCGCCGCCTGCCCCCTTTACGCCTTTTTGTCGGTATGTCGCTGGGATATTTGTCCCGGCTCCCAGACTAACTTCGTGTCGGGGAGAACCCGCTGCCGCTGGTTTCGCCAAGACCTTTCTGTTTCGTTCATTGTTTGCTTTTATTTTTGTAGAAAAGGATCTGGACAGAACATTATTATCTACTCTGGTTTGTTTTGTTTTTATAGCCAAATATTCAAGGTCTGAACAAGGATCAACTAATAGTGTCCCTACTGTTAGAAAAATACCAATTTTAAAATGTAGTGTTTGAACTCTTAGAGTGAGCCTACAGCAGCATCTGCTTATGATCGAGCATGACTTTATTTATAGTCTCCCCCTTTTTGCTTATGATCAAGCATGACTTTATTTATAGTCTCCCCCTTTTTAACCTTTTGGAAAAGAACCAGGAACAACCTGGTCTAGTGGAAAGTGTCCCTGCCCATGGCAGTGGAGGTAGAAGTAGGTGATTTTTAAGGTCCTTTCCAATCCAAACCATTCCATGATTCTGTGATAAAACCCAGACTACTGGTAATGAAAGTCAAATTAATTATATGATTGTCATTACGTACAGAAAGTATCTTGTGTGGAAGAAACCTATCAAGTGCTTGAATGTGGATCAAAGAAACCTAATGTGAACATGTTTTATGTCTCTTTTAGGCAGAGTAGAACTCATGATTGTTCCTGTCTTTGAAATGATGTAACCTTGACCTCTTCTTTGTCAAAAATAGCACATCTGCAGTTTATAGCAGCTTATGAGTCCTGTAGGCAAATAATAATTCTCCAAAGTGCTCTTGTCCTGTATGTTAATAAGGCTAAATGAGGATTCTTTTTATTGCCCGTGGCCTTTATGAAGTATCTTCTAACTAGCTCTTCTCCTTTTCCACACTCCAGTGGACTGTGGAAAATGAAGACTCGATATCATGTACTGGAATCAATGCAATGGAGAAGACTGTTAAAATTCTTTGCTACAAAATCATAGACCTTTATCGGTACCTTTGCCATGGGTACACTGTGCCCTTGCAAAAATTACCTTGCTTTGCAAGATAAGTTGGCTTGCCAGTAGATCATGTAAGAAGGCTACCTTGGGATACAAATGAGTAGTAATCTAAAGGTAATTGTTTCTTTTCAAGTGGAATAAATCAATCCTAACTGTCTGCCATAATAATACAGATTTTGAGAGGTGTCAGCGATTTGCAAGTGTGTGTTCCCATTATTCAAATTTGTATTTCCCATCTGTTAGGTGGGAGCACCAATTCTTACTTCTAGTCATACGTGGGTGAAATATATTTTTTCATAGAATCACAGAATGGTTTGTGTTGGAGGGGACTTAAAGAACATCTGGTTCCCACCCCCTTGCCATGGTCAGGGACAACTTCCACTAGTTTGATGCTCAAAGAGCCATCCCTTGAACACTTCCAGGGATGGGGCACCCATCACCCTTTTGCAGAATCATCATATGCAGCTTGTGGGGATAAACTGTCTTTTTTGTCTATGTTTGGACTGTGAAATCATTCATCACACTTTCATTCTATGTATACACCTTTTTTTTTTTTTTTTCCTGGCAGAAAGGTACATGCAGCAATTAAGCATTTTACAGATAAATATACCCATGCAGTATATGCCAAAATAAAAAATACTTATCTAGAGCTTTGGCTTGGATTCATGACAGCAGTAAAGAGTGCCACTCCAATCTGTCTTTAAAGATTGCAGTAAAAGGTTTATGATCTGTATCTACTAGCATGGGTGACTTGCAATAAATGTACTCCAAAGGTGTAGTGCCATGTCCAGCACTGATTGCTCTGACAAATGAGTACTCCTCTTCACTAGAGTCATTTGTAATCATGTAACAGCTTGACTTTCTGTCTGGAAAAGCATAGTTTTGTCACGTTGGTTTATGCCACTACATCTCTCACAGCATTTTCAGAGACTATGACAGCTGTTGGTTTCATATTTACTCCCACATTTATTCTGTACTTTAAACAAATGTTGTTTCTCCTTCTTTACTCTGAATGTTCTAGATGCTGTTGAGGCTTTCTTAAAAAAAAAAGCAACCAAACAATAATGTGTATTATGAACACATGTATTGTTTTCTTTTTTTGTGAACAGATTTAACAGCCTTTTTTCTTACTTGCTTTAAGAGCTTCTCTTTCTTCTGTTCAATCTCAGAATTTACAATAATTTTTCTGGGCAGCTCCAGAATTGATGGTTGGTTTTTTGTTGTTTGTTTCTTCTGTGGTTTTGTTATTGTTGGGGGGAGAAGAGGGAGGGAGGTGTTGTTTGTAGGGGTTTTTGTAAGAACTTCTGTGCTATTTTATGGGGTTACTGAGTAGTTGTGACCAAATACTGCTGCCTGAAGTATGTATGGAATATGTATTGCCTTCGGTATTTTTGGGTTGTATCTTGCAAAGGAACAGGAATTTCCAGCTGGTGCATCATGGGTTACAATTTGGCTCCTGTAAGAGGAAAGCTTAAACAGACCAGAAATTCTTCAACTTGAAGAAAAGGCAACTCAGGAAAAAAAAAGTAAAACCTTGAAAGCAGTGAGAAAATAAATAGAGAGAGATGACAGCAGCAGCATGAAATTATGAGGTAGGGCAGCAAAAAAACCCCCTACAACAGAAGTAAATTTCAATGAATAAGAAAACTCTCAAGCTCATTGCCACATGATGTTGATAACAGAAATGTAAACGAGTAAAAAACCCAATTAGATACGTAACGAAAGAAATATTCACACTGAAACAATTGCTGGTAGCCCAACTTTTTTAAGTCAGAGGAGAACACAGCTTGGAGCTATGAGAAGAGGATGATAGTGTACACTTATATTGCAGAGGAAATTGGCATTTTGGGAACAGGTTTTGTGTAATTGGGGCTGTAGATGGGGAAAACATTACTATTTGTGTAGTGCCATTCATAAGAGTAAGAACTACTGTCGGATTTCACTGCTTCTGGGACAGACAAGCAGAGGAAAGCCTTGCTTGCAGAAGAGATCTCACGCACACACACACATACATACATGCAGTACATTAAACGCTTCGGGTAATCCAGGGAGATTAATTCAAACCATTTACTCTGACACTCGGTTTGGTGCTGCAATGTTTTCAGTTCGTGCACCTTTGGTAAGCTGCACTCACAGCTTCTGCAGAATGCTGGCACTTCTGTTCTTACTGAAGAGGAACATCTCCATGCCTTTCATTCTCACCTTAGTACTCACACTTTTTTGTATCCTATTTATCATCACACCTCCTATTTCCTGAGAGGAACATTTAGACTACCTTACCTTTATAGCTTTGTCTTCTGAGTTGTTCCTGGACAATGAGCAAGCCTAGAGATGTAATGGGCAGTGCCTAGCCATTGGGGTGAAATTTTCAGTACATGCATGTGTAGCTGTTGGTTGTACTTTTCCAGACGCTGAGATTTGGTGTTTCCTCGTGAGTAGTCTCTTATAACAAGTGACTGTAGTTCCAATCATGAGTTTTTCATTGAATTAGTGTTTCTTCTGATGATAACTACTGAAAACCGGCTGATAACCTGACATCTTTAAATTAGTGTACCAATGACTCTGCATAGATGGAAACTCTGTGCTGTTAAGTCTTCCAAGTATTTGAAAGACAACTGTAAGACTTCACTCACATAGTTTTTAAAAAGCATCTTATATCTATGAGTCTCTAGTATAATTGTTATCTATAATGCTATTAAGGATGTTAAAAGGCTATCAGATTTCAGCAAAAAGTGATGTGACAGTTCACTCTCTGTAATCCTATTTGTTTTTAAATGTTTGAATTCTGCATATTTTAATTGGTTTACAAGGTGCCCCAGGTAACTATTGTTTCACAGCATGTGATTTTGCTGAAGAAATATAAGATTAGCACAAATATCAGCTACATTCTTCTTAATGAGGGGATCTTTCTGTTTAGATTCCAAGGCTTGTTTTTAGTTAGTTAAGGCAATAAAAAATAAATAAACTCAACATACTCATTCATTATATTGATTGCTAGTATTACTATGTTAAATAAGGATCTGGCTATAAAAAAAAGAGAATTCATGATTTAAAAGAAGAATTTTTTTATATGTCTACTATTTAAATTAAGATTCCATTCCTACCTGAAAGCTGACTATTAAGTGAAAGCTTTCTGTGTGCTAAGTATGTCAAATAACTTGAACACAGGAATAATCTGCCTGTGAATAATAAAGTTACCCTACCCTTCCCAAGACCTTTCATTTGTGCTACACGGGTATGACTGATACCAAGAATGGGACTAGTTTAGTGACAGCTCTGAAACATCGTTATTTAAGCATTTAGCTTCTCCAGGCAGAAGGTGGACATTTCTCAATAACTACCTGTAAAGTGTGTGTGTTAGGGAAGGTTTAGTTTGGATATTAGAAAAAAGTTCTTCACCCAGAGGATGGTTGGGCAGTGGAACAGGCTTCCCAGAGTGGTGGTCACAGCACCACTGGTAGAGTTCAGGAAATGTTTGGACAATGTTCTCAGGCACAAGGTGTGGCTCCTGGGGGTGTCCTGTGCAGGACTAAGAGTTGGACTCCATAACCCTTGTGGGTCCATTCCCACTCAGCATATTCTGTGCTTCTGTGATTCATATTATTGGGACAGTCTGGCAACAAACAGGCAGTGCATGCAGGCATGGTTAGGTGCAGATGATCAAAAAAAGAACTGGAGATGAAAGAAAGACCATGTCATGCTGGTGAAAGAAAGTTAAAGATCCTGTAGCCTTAGTGAAGCTATTCCACAACACACCAGCGGAGCATCATCCCAGTTTGAACAGTGCCATTTCCATTGGGTTATTTTAGTTCTTTGATGTGAAGAACTTTTTCTGATGTTTGTCCTCTTTGCAACTTTTTTTTCTTAGCTGAATTTCTTTTTGTAAAAGTCCTTGAGTCTTTTGTGAATTACATCACTGCTTAAAGCCTTGCTTGGCCTCAGTGGCAACTGTGCAGTCAAGGAGAGCACTGTCAAGTGTTGTACAACCTGTAGTGCACAAACAACATTGAATACTGTAACTCAACTGCCCTCTGCAGATCGAGCTTGCAGTATTTTTTTTCAGAAAATTGAGAAAAGTGTCACAGTTTCCTCTCACTGAAAAAAGAGGGTCTTCCACTTCTGCAATACCGTGACCCACCCACTGAGGAAAATCATCCCTATGTTTCGTGTTTTACATGTTTCATCCTCATCTGGTCTTCTTAATATACTCCCTCAAATTTTCTATTTCAATTAGGCTTTCTTGTTGCTAACTGATATCTTTTCTCAAAAAGGGCAGATTGTCATAAAAAGTGGGCTTGTGTTGTGCTTTCGCAAATTGTGGGTTGATTCTGAAAAAACCACATACTATTACTGTGTAGCTACTGTCAGTTTTACCAACATGATCTTCTCTCTCTGAATAGGATGGGTTTGTCATTGCTGAGTAAAAAATCTACATTTGATTTTGAATGGAAAGTATATACTGATTATTTCTTAAAATATATACTCTCTGGTATAATGATTGCACTTGGTCTATACCTGTAATGCAGCTTCTATATAGCTTCACCAAAGATATACTTTTTGATACTTTTAATTGATTGTTACTTACACAGACAAAATATGTAATTGACTGAAAGTATTTTAGGCATAAGTACCTCTGAACTAAAAATAAAACAAATAATGTAATTATGGAAGTGTATGTATCAAGCCTGAATTTCAAGGGATGCAAGTATTGCAGCCATATAACTTTTTTTCTGCAATGTAATAATACTATAATTAATTACTCCATAATTGTCTGTTCCCGTCATCCAGCTATACTCACTATGCTCTGAATGCTCCCGGGTAAATGTAATTGAAATGTCAGACTTTATATGAATTTGTGATGTAATATGTAACAGAACGCATTAAATGAACAATCGATACAATAAAAATAGTTAATCAGAAAGTAATCTGTATCAACCAAAAGGGATAGATAAATCTCCTGTTGTTTGTGTGACTCCATATAGCACCCCCCCCANAAAAAAAGACTGAAGATATCTTTTAGAGGTAATTTCTTCACCTACAGTGCATTCTGGTCGTGTTTTTTTGTGATGTACATGCCTCAAAGACAAGCATTGTGGTAAACGTGATTGATGACTTTGACAAACAGAAGACCTGTGGTTAAAACTCACAGAAGCAAACCGAAGAATGTTGTTTTTGCACATCACATCTCTGAAAGCATCAGTTTGGAATAACAATTTACATGTAAAGTTAATACACTCTTCTATGTAATTTCAGAATTTCTCTGTAGATACCACGAAGAAGTTGTGTTCAAGTCAAGCTGCCGATGTTTTGGAATTGCAAGTTAGTTGTCAAAATAATTTAGCGCATCTTGAGAATAAGAAGGACACGACTGGGAAAGCTAACCTAGTGGAAACCACTGTGACAAAAGGTCAGTTAAGCTTTATGGTTTGAGCTATTAATATAACAAAGCTTAACCCCACCACTGATGAAAAATTGACATACAGGAGTGTTTTGTGTGATTTCACATGGAATCTGTGGCTTAGTCAAAAGGGAGGAAAAGTGAACATTTCTGTTCTTCCTCCATAAATGCCATAAGGCAAATTCATCCAATCTCTCAACAGCAGCATGGTATTAAACTCTGTTTGACACTCCAGCATGAATATTCAGTGGTTTTGAGGAACAGACGTTTTGAAAAGATGTGCTTTCCTTTTACTTTAGGGTGATGCTTACACATAATCTGTTATAAAAGAATACCTATCCCAAAAGGTTTTAAGATGAGCAAACATTCTGCATAAAGATATGAAGATATCCTTAACTCACGTTTTTGTATTTTGAAGAAAAAATAATATTGAATAAATTACTTGATTGATAATTGTTTTTAAAGTCACTATTTGTTTGGATTTCTCATAATTTTTGATAGATCATTAGTTTTTCTACTTATCTTTCAAGTTTTTCCTTTTTCAGAAAGGAAAATACTTCTGTACTGAAGTTGAGAAGCTAGATAATAAGAGGACAAAACCAAATTGTATTTATTACATATATAATAACTTCGCAGTTCATTTTAAAAAAATTAGTCCATCACAGGTTATATCTGAAATATGAACACATCACATTAATTACAACACTGGACCATTTGGAAGACTAAAACACTAGTACTAATCCTCACAGTATTTGTTAACTGATAATTGATGTCAACATAAGAACTTCCTATAATGTTTCTCTTTATTTTCTTGTCACTCAGTGTGTCAGACTCCTAAAAAGAATTATCTATTTGAAACTATGTGTATTGAGACTTCTAAAAGCAACAAAACCGACTTTTATAGAGACGAATTACAGTGGCATGTTGAATATTCATTAATCCTTATTGCTGTGGAAGTTGATTATTTGGAGACTGATTTTTTGAAAGTGTCGTGGTTTCACCCCAGCTGGCAACCAAGCAGCCGCCTGCTCACTCCCCTACCAGTGGGAAGCAGGCGGGGGGGGGGGGGAATNGGCGGGGGGGGGGGGGGGGGGGGGGGGGGAGAATTGGAAGGGTAAAAGCTAGAAAACTGATGGGTTGAGATGAAGACAGTTCAACAGGAAAAGCAAAATCCATACACACAAACAAAGAAAAACAAAGAATCAGCAGGCAGGTATTCAGCCACCTCCAGGGGAGCAGGGCCCCATCAAGCATAATGGTTACTTGGGAAGACAAACACCATCACTCCAAATGTCCCACCCTCCCTCCTTCTTCCTTCCACTTTATATACTGAGCATGATGTCATATGGTATGGAATATCCAGTTGGTCAGTTTGAGTCATCTCTCCCGGCTGTGTCTCCTCCCAGATTCCCATGCACTCCCAACTTCCTTGACAGCATGGCAATATGAGAAGTGAAAAGACCTTGGCTGTGTGTAAGCACTGCTCTGCAATAGCAAAACCACCTCTGTGTTATCAACTCTGTGTTCAGCACAAATCCAAAACATAGCCCCATACTAGCCACTATGAAGACAATTAATTCTACCCCAACCAAAACCAGCACAGAAAGGTATTTTAGTATCTGACTACTTTGAAATAAAATTCCGAATTTGTTATTGTGTGACTTTGAAAAATCTACCTGCAGGCTCCATTTTGTCAGTGTTCAATGATTTGATTAGATTTTATAGAGGTAAATGGTGAAGCTTGCATACTGGTAGTTACAAAGGACAGTATCTTTGTTTTAACTCCAGGGGGAAAAAAAGAAGAATACCAGGATGGGTTAACATGGTACTCATTTTTGTCAAGGGAACTACCTGTAAATCACTGAGGCTTGACTTTGAAAACCATTGTTCCTGCTACAAGGATCAGGTAGCCTCTGTGGGGTGAGGCAGTCATGGGAAACAGTGGGAACACATCTGAAGAAAACATCACCAAAGCTTCCTTGCCGAAGTAAGCCAGACATAAAGCTTGTGCTGAGGACTGGCGTAGGTACTTTACTTCATGGGTCTAGACTCCTCGCAGACAGAGAAAGTCACTCAGGCTAAAGTTTCACAATGGCTTTACATCAAGATTCTTCAAATATTTCTCTGAACGCAGCTGCTCAGTTCATGCAGCAAGAAATGGAGTGGTACAGTCACTTCCTGTGCCTCTTACAGGAATGGGGCAGTAGTTTCTAAACTGAGATCCCTTCGCTGAGAAAGGAAATTTAGAGCTACTGTTACTAAGACTTCAGCTCAATAACAGGACAGGGAGGCCACTTAGTCTTTCTACTTCTTGTATTGGAATCGTTTTTCTACTTTGAGATTATTTGTTAATGCTTGTGGGTTTTTTGTCACTGGGCACTACTGAGGAGAGTCTGTCTCCATCTTCTTCACATCTTCCCATCAGGTATTTATACCCACTGATAAAAGATCCTCCCTGAGCCTTCTCTTCATGAAGCTGAACAGTCCCAGCCCTCTCAGCCTCCCCTTCTGTTTCAGATGTTCCAGGCACTTGACCACCTTCATGGCCCTCCACTGGACTCGCTCCAGAATGTCCATGTCCCTCTCATACTGAGGCGTCCTGATCTGCACCCAGCATTCCAGGTGTGCTCTCAACAGTGCTGATCAAATGGGCAAGGATGTCTACTGGCACCACCTCACCTAATGAAGCGCGGGACGTTGTTGGACTGCTTTGCTACAAGGACATGTTGCTGGAGCATGGTCAGCTTGTTTACCAGGATGCCAATGTGGGTTTTTTTTGGCAAAGCTGCTTTCTAGTCATTCAGCCCCAGCTGGTGTTGGTGCATGGGGTTATTCTTCCCCAGGTGCAGGACTTTCCATTTTCCTGCACTGAACTTGATGAAAGTCCTCTCTGCCCGGTCTTCCAGCCTGTCCAACTCCGTCTGGATGGCAGCACAACCGTATCAGCTGCTCCTCCCAACTTTGTATCATCTGCAAACTTACTAAGGGAAGGTCTTCCCCACCGACTATGCCGTTAATGAACCACTGTGTCTGTAGCAGACACCCACACCATCACTTATCTTAGTCTATCCATTAAATCCTGACCCAGAATCACTCAGGGGACTCTTTACCTGTCCCTAGGCAGAGGAGTGCCTCTGTTAGCCATGCTACCAGCAAAGTTTCTTTCTTCTCCTTCACACTGGTTGCTACCTCATGCAGTTTGTGGTTCTGGACACTAGAAAACAGACTTGGACTTTTTGCAGCAGTTCATTATTTGGACCTTCTAATGAACATGTATCAGGTGAAATAAGCCAATATTGCTGATTGTCTAATCTGCCCTGCTTGAAGTTTGCCTGCCTCCTTTCTGTATTCACTGAGAGACACTAGCATCAGTCTTTTGTCCACCTCATTAAGCCTTATTTATATGTCCTTGATAAACTTTTTTCAGACTCTTGAACAGCACTGGATGATTTTTATTGTGATTTTTCACTTTCTAGCACAAGTCTATTTTTCCTAGTGAATTCTCCATTTGTTTTTAATTTTGAAATAATCTGATTGAGTAGGAAGCATTTTCTAGGGGCTTTTTAAAGTTTGAAAATATCTTCTCTTAGCTGTTCTTGCTCTATTTCCTTTGTCCCTCATTCCATCAAGATCCTAATGTTTGTTGTGATATCCCTTCTGAGAAAGCAGACTTTGCCTTTCTGATGGTTGAGATCCACATATCCATCATCACGGTAGATTGCTGATTTAACTATTCCTACTTCAGTAGACATATTTTTTTAAAACTTTAGATATCAAGCTTATGTTTTTCTTATCTATTTCCCTAAGTTTATGACTAGAGACCTGTGCTTTGCAGGTAGCTTTGGGTGTATGACCAAGAGATTAAAGTAATGTTAGGAATGCTAAATGCTTGTGAACCTCTGGTACTGAAAAGATTCCCAGCTAGCACAGTTCTTAGCCATGTGTCTGATTCAAAAACTCATCAATCACATCTCCTGCTTCGTTTCTCATGAAAGTGGCCATTAGCTAATTTGAAGTTCATCCTATATACTGTGTTGCCTTATACTACTCAAAGAACACCAGATAACAAATAGCCTTTGTGTTGACGGAGGGGTTCAGAGACAAAGTGCATACGACCAATATGGTCTGCAAAACGTCCCCTTTATTTACAAAAGGATGCCCTTTTATACACTTCTTCTATACCCCGATGCGTGATCCCTCTTACATTATTGGTTACATAAAAATAAGCATGCCCTATTGACAATTTCTAATTGGATTATGGCAGGGGTCAATGCGAGGTAAAGACATTTGTTTACCTCTTGAGACTCCTCCTGGAACTTGGCACAGATCCTTCTTTGTTCCAGCTACAGAGTCCGAAGTCATGATGACTGTGCAGTTTTTCACTGTCTGTGCCCCAGCCCTGCTAAAGCAAGGCCTAGAGAAATGCAGAATAATTTGCTCACACAAATCTGCTCTCTCCACACCTTTGTTACTGAGGGTTTCAAACAAATTCGTGGCACCTCTGTTCAGCATACACATACAAAATCAAGTAGTAGTATCATAATGATTCTTCTTTTGCAAGACTAGGGAAGTGCTAGGAAATTGCTTTGGAGTATATCCCTTTACAAACTCTGTCTAAATTGGAGCACAGCGTCTATTTGAACTAGGCAGATTTAACCTAGTCCAATGAACAGTGATGGATTGTACGCTGACATACCCAAATCAGAGCTAGAGGTTTTACTGAAAAATGTGTGTTAGTATAGTCCAAAATCATTTGGCTTTATTCAAAGATAACTGTAGAATTATACAGGAGATTGGATTAGATGATATAACAGTTCTTCCTGGCCAGCCAAGGGATCCCCATGAGTCCACTGTTGCGTGCAGCAAGCTTGCCTGTTCCAGAGAGTATGCTCTGCTAATTCACAAGATAATGGATTAGAAAATATGTCAAGACTAATAACACAGACACACTCCTGTGGGTTTTGAGTGGGAGGAAATGCACCATTCACTGACTAATCTTTAAACTTCTACTGATGAATGTTAAGCCACCCTCCAAAGCACCAACCTGTTTCAAATTCCTAATAAGGATGTTGAATATGTACTCTCAAAAAAACCCAAACACCTAGTTACAGGCACAATTAGTATTTCTTACCAAGGGCCCAATAGTTCTGAAGAGAAAAGCAACTTGTTTTTCTTTCAGTTTTAAAGCCCTATTGTCTTTCTTTACAGAATTCATGCTAATAAAGATAGGATTTGTTATCCTTATTTCTAAGAAATAAAACCTTTTTCCTCTGTTGCAATTATACCTGAATAAGTCATGATAGATATTGTCTTATTTTCTAATATTTGACTGAGTTTGAATTAATTAGAAATAGTAGCAATACCTGCAAAAATATGCTGTATCGGCTCTTCTTTTATTCTAAGTGGAGTTTCTAAAATATTGTGTAACCTTCTTGCTCGTGACTTAGTTTTCTGGAATTGTTACAGTCTGCAATAAAACAGTATCTATTTTGATTTTTTTTTATTGATGTTAGGATATTTTAGGGAAGGTATTTATGTATTCTGTCTTTAGGCACTTGATTGAGAAGGCTAGTGGCTTGGAGAAAGAAAAAGAGGAATGGGCCCTCTGATTGTACTTTAGGATGCACATAGAATGTCTACTAAATTCGGCAGCAAAAGTAGTTTAAGAAATATCTGCCCCTGTGCTATAATTTGCTGTTCTAATAGTTAAGACAATACATTTGGCAATGGCACTGTGCCCCAAAACCAGTATTAAAATTAATTAAGGATAACAACCCGAAAAACTTATAGCAAAACAGAATTCTGAATTATTTGGAGAAAAATTGCTCTTTTTTTTTTAATGACATCACAGAGAATTTGTATTGTGTTTTGAATTATGTGCATGGGGATAAGCAAGATGAATTAGAATCCTTTACTGTATGCATATGTGACAACTCTCTCCACCTTCCACACTCAGCTCAGTCTTTGATTAGGGCAAAGCTATTGTTAGATTCTTTGACTCCTATAGTCTTGTAACTAGCTTAAAAACAAAAAACTAAAACTAAACAAAAATCCAACAAAAAAGACTCTTGGTTTTTGGGCTGTAAATACAAAACTTATTCTTGCCTGTCACATCTAATGACCTATATTTACAAAACGGCAAGAAAATTACTTATAATATGGAGATCATATAATTTCATAGGGTGATAAGCACATTTTAGTAAATTTTTAAAAAATATTTTCAATCAACTTTGCCTTAACTCTAACTTGCTGTGCAGCAGAGGGAAGAGAGCATAAGTTCTGAATCCTTCTACATGTTACTATTTTATTAGATATGACTGATTTTATTCGCAGTAATACGCAGAGGTTCCAGGCAGAAGCTTGTGGAGGTGGTTGCAAGGAGCAGGTATCTCAGTGTTAGTGTAACTAAAGGTTATCTCATGTCAGTCCCCTCTCCCACTCTCTGGCAGGTTCTGCTCCCACAGTCCCAGGCACAGAAGCACTTGAGGGCCTGGGAAGGTGTGTGTCGCGGTGCCCTGAGCCCTTCTCCTTATCCTTTTGCAGGAATGTATGATAAGGCAAGAAAGATGTGATTGTTTAAAACTTGTGGCAATCATTTCTGATCTGCAAGAGTTGTTGATACACTGGGGATTTATTTTATATGAGGCAGTAGTGCAAGAGTGGAAATTAGGTATCAAAAAGTTCAATAAAACCAGCAAGACTGACTAGGGGAAAAAAAATTGATAAAGAAAAAAATTTAAAGGACAGTGAAAGAGGTCAACAGTTGTGTCGCTCAGGAAATTTCAGATTTTTTTTCAAGAAAATAAGTTTAAGATTAAACGTTTCCAAACAATAGCTTAGTAGATTCCAGAGGGAGATAAACATTACCCATACATGAATTGCAACTCTACAGTTTATATGAAATATTTTGATTGTGGCACTTATCAGTTTTTTAAAATATACAACATCATCACATGAAGGAATGGTTGATGGATATCAGCTCAAGGAACAGTCCATTAATTTTATAGGCTCAGATTCTGCTATCACTGAACAGCTTTCAGTAGCAGTCCCTAAGGATTTAGTTCTCATTAGCACCGAGGAGCATTAGAACCAGGCTCACAGAAAATAAAATGCTGTTGTTCATAAAAACACTTTGGTTTATGCATATACCTTCAGTTCTGTGCATTTTCACTGAAGTCATGTACAGAAATAAGGATGTGGTTCTACCACGTTGAGTTCATAATATTATACAGAATATTTCACAACTACTTTTTTCAAGTTAGGCATAAATAAACAATAAATACTGTGTGGTTGAAAGTTAATTTATGCAGCGTAAATACTGATCTGAAATATTTACCGTAGCTATAAAACTGTATTATGGTCACACAGCCAGAGGCATTTAGGTGTGCAGCCTTATATGTACATGAATTGGGGTCTCTAGCACTTGTTTCATTCAATTAAAGGTCTTGATGGGTTGGGTTACTTCTGTTGCCTACATTTTGAAGAAGGCCAAAATGGAGACTTATGACAACCATTTCTGACCCTGATATTTGTAAGAAACAACAAGTATATTCTGAGAAAAAAACATCAAATCTTATAAAAAGATATAAGTGAGATGAATGGAAATTTTTAATCTGCAGAGCACTACCCTTCCACTATAAAGGCAAAAGTAATTATACAAATTGTTCCGGGAAGAGCAAAATTAATGAAATTTGGTTTAATAAGTATTCAGGTCTGTTGTCCCCTACTACTCCTCTCTGCCTTTCCTGATAATAACCAAAACTCTCCTTATGGTGCTCCTATCAAATGAAAAAGAGCAGGTCTGGAGTTATGTGTGCGTGGAGTGGCCAACCAATATGCACCCGCTGATTTGTCCTGCTGTCTGCTGCCAAATGGAGTGTGTAACAGCTGTGTTCTGCACGCTTCTCTTTCAATAGAGGAACTAATTCAAATCTTGCTTTTGTAACCACGGTGAGACTTCTGCCCCCTTTACAAATCTGACTGAAATTGGCAGAAATATACTTGTAAAAGTACCAAAGTGATTGACAGATGGACAACATGATGACATAAGCCTTGTTTTCTTGGCAGGCGGAGATGGCCTGTCTGATTAGGTAATTGAATGTTGAGGCTAATAGATTATTTTTTTTCAAACAGGGAAGCAAATTGCATTGATTTCAATGTTCAGAGTCCCGTTGGGATAGTTCAGCTTGTCTTATTCATTGCTTAATGCTTTATTGAAGTGTAAATATATACATTTCAAAAGGCATCCTGCACAGGTTTGGGACCGGGGACAGCTGTGATTTAGTCTGGCCTGATGACATTAATTTTCTTTCTCCTTGAGCTGTCTTGCTTGGAAGCGTATAATTTTGTTTGCACATGTTTGGGAAAGAAGAAAGTCTAGCTATGCCATCCATGAGCAATCTGTACCGTATATCCGTATTAGCAAGTCTAAGTGCACAAACAACATTTCCCTCACTGAATCACAGGGATTAGCTTATTCTTTCAGTGCCTGTTTTATTCATTAGTTTACTTTTACTGATACCAAACACAGCCAAATTGCAAATGAACTACAAACCTGGAAATGCTTATCAACAAGCTAGTGGCCATATGTGTGAGATCTTCAGTGCCTTTCTAATCATATGTTTGGGTTTTTGCTTTGGTTTTTTCCTTTTGATGCCTAGATCTGGAAATATTTTGCTAAATTAGTAGCAGGGGATTTGTACATAAATTGGTCAATGATAGACTCTGTACTGGTGTGGCCAGACAGCTGCTTGATTAACTTAGTGTTTATTTCTAGCCTTAAAAATCCTATAAAGGAAAGGATCACAACTTCAGAAAGAAATTACTACCTACCATTTTTCAGAGAGAGACATGTCAGACATGGAGAGTCTCAGGAGGAACACAAGTCGGGTTTGGAGACTGCTGAGAAATTATACAATTTATTCTCTTGGTGAAGGGGCACACAGTGGTTGCAAGAGCAAGCTTGGGAAGATTCGTGTTTGAGAAGTTTGGTCCCATAACAAAGGACCTGTTTGACAAGCATGGCCTTGCTGGGAGGTCAGTTAGTTCACTGATGTAAGTTGTTTCAGATTGTGTCCTAGGAAATTAATCAACCAGGAATAGCTGTACCCAAAGCACTGTTTCACATTGTGTGCGATTTCAAGTGAAACTTTTTGATTTAGAAATACAGTATCCTCTCAGTTCCATCTTCCTGATAAACTCCGAGGGTGAGCTGCCCTTGGCACGAGAACTTTGATGATACCTCCCCACCACCTCAGCTCTAGCTGATCCCGCTGCCACTACTTCATCCGTGGCTGGTCCTGTTGCCACCTGACTTCCCCCCGCACCCCGCCACAGCCTGGGCTAAGGGATGGGGTGGCTTTGGAGGAGGCATGTGAAGCACTCACTGACTGATCCTTATGGGGTTCTGCTCCATGAGACCACTGGTCCCATGTGACTTGCAGAGCTTCCTCTAGCCTCAGGGAAGCAGGACCGCCTAAGCAGGGGAGGAGACCCTGGGGCCTCCTGGCAGCAGCCTGTAGCTTGTCAGTGTGAAGTGGCTGCTGTGCCCAGATGCAAAGCAAGGGCTACCCTAGGGCTTGAGCTCCTAAGAGGTCTCCAGTGAGGGTCTCTGCCCTTTTGGGGAAAGACTACTGCTTTTTGGAAGGTTTGTCCTCACTGTTGCTTCAAGCTAATTTAGGTGGATGTAAAGAGAGGTACTTCAAAACTTTTCATTTTAACCTCAAGAAGCTTTCAAGACTGTGTCTCTGTTTGTTATATCACCTTCTGAATAAGAAGCAAGTGGGGGCTCTGGGTCTAGGAAATCCCAAGGTAACATCAGGTTTCCTAGCTGCAGTGGCTCATCTTGTCAGGCAATGAAACACAGGAGCATGGGAACATATCTGCAGTAGGGATGGTACCTGTGGCTCATGGCAAGTGGACTGCTCTTCTCTTAATATGGTCAGATAATTTTATCTGCCTGCTTTTGTGCTGTTAGTGATTACATCATTTAAATGTTTTAATAAACCTAGGAGGTTTTGTGCATAGGTAGCAGGGAGTGGTCAAATTAGAGGTACAAGTGCTATGCAAAAAATGAAACCATTATTTTCTTTGCTTTTATGATTGTGTTTGAATTGTACTTCTGGTTTTATATATATATATATATATTTAGGCCAAGAGCAGAATCTTCCATTTCCTACAGTTATTTTTTGTTAATTTTTCAGGCCTAATGAGAAACTGTGAGGCAGAAGAGGAAGAGGAAGAAGAGCATGACTACAGCTATGTGGATGAAAACATAATTGAAAACATAAGAAAAGTATTTCATGACAGCAGCATTGGAAATAAGCCTGCACACTCTGAAAAAAGAAGGTGAGCGTAACCTATAGTCACTTATGCAAAGAAGTACAGGCGGGGGGATTCTTCAGACTAGCTGGTAACCTTCACTTCCTGAAACAAGAGAGGTTTTCCCCTTGGAGCTACTGCTGTTGCTCCAAATGTCCTGTGAATATGGCAGAAAAGGTACCTCTGAGCTGCCACCTGTGACCCCCCCACCACTCTTAGACGTGTCACCTTTGTCAAAATGGTACCTATCATTGTTCTGGGGATGGATGTGCACAGGCATTTTTTCTGATTCTTGCCAGTTTGCTGTAACAAATTATAATACCCTGAACGCAATCCTTTTCCTCTCCTTGGAAGTGGATGCCTAGTTGTGCATAACTAAGTTTTGTCACTTTAAAAGCTTTCAGGAATTATCTGTGTTTTCATTAAAACCTCAAGGTTCTGCTCTGGCAGTCTGCAGAGACTTTAAGTGCTAGTGAAGAGGGCTTTTGCTTCTAAAAATCTCTAGGCATCATTTCCAGCTAAACAGAGATGATGAGAATTTTTCTAGATATGAATGAAACTGTGTGGTCCCAGCTCTTTTCACTCATACCTGAACCTTGTATGAACTTCTCCTGATTCAGCTGAATTGCTTCTTTTGTGAAGAGAAACCCATGAAAACACAGAAAGACTTGAAAGGCTGTGTTTCAAAGATTTTAAAAAATATTATGAACTGGTATTTTATTTCAAAATGTACTTTTTAGTTATTTTTAAATGGCATGCAACATTCATAATGTATATGAATTAAGCAATATAGTGAATGTAAAATAAGCTGGAATTCTCAAACCTCTCAGAAACATGATATCCAGGGCAGTGTGAGACCATACATGAGACCATCTATTCTTCTGCTCACAGCCACAGAGACTCTAAAGTTACAGAAAAGACTTAAAAAGGGAATAAAATAGGTTGTTTCACATAAGACCTTATTTCCTCAGTCCACATGCCACTGAGGGTGAGGTCTTGCTCTCTCATGCAAAGAAGTGGAGTAAGAGAGAATTAAATTCTCTTTTGACTAAAATACTCTTTCTGTCTATAGACATTAAGGGAAAAGCATGCTGTCAAGAAGCAATGCCAGCCTAGAGGGATCAGCATCTGATTATACTACTTACTGTTGTGGCATCAACTCCTTTGAGTCTTTATCTACCTGCCCTTTAAACTCCCTATCAACGGAGGCAAGATTTCACTTTATTAGTTGTCTTCTTTGAGGGCTCTTACAAACATGAAAGAGAGGACCTTTGCCACCTTGAGGGAGATCACTGTCTGTCTTGGATTATGAAGCAATCCCATAAATTATCATCCTTGATGGCTAACACAAGTATCCACCCTTTGAAATCATTAGCTAGCTAAGGAGCATGTGGCTTCTCCAGCTTACTGCTCTCCCCTGACCATCAGAAATCCTCCATCATGACTTTTTTCCAGCACTTAAAATTTCTGTTGAGCTTCTGCACTTGTGAGCATTTTGAGAAATATGGGTTTGATGTCGGTATATGCAGTTAATGTTTCATGTGGGCAAAAGTCTTATAAAATATCTGTCCAGAGAAGGTAACCAAATTAGCTTTGTTTAGTTTTATACATAGGAAAATAATGCACCAAAATATGTTGTCTCTTTCACCTGTGCCAAATGCTTAATATCTGATCATATTAGTTCTTGAAGAATTCATCAGTCAACTATTTCCCACCCATAGGTCCTTCCTTCCTCAGGATATATATGCTACTTATTAATATCCACTTTTAATTGTTTGGTATGCATGTTCTATCAGAATTAAATCTATTGGTCTAAATTACTTTTAAATAGATTCATTAGGAGGAAAAATAGTTTTAATGAAATACAGAAGTTAACCTCAACAGTCAGGTCTACTTTTAAAAACCCAGTATTTATTATTTGCAGTGTTTCACCAATGTTCCCCTCAAAATCTTTCTGCAATCAGGGCTGGAGCATGCCAGGATGATACTACTAAGAGCTAGTCCTCACCCTAAGCAACAGGGAGAAAGAACAGAGACTTGCCTCAGGTCATTGCTATGTTAATTTTGATATAATAAATGTGCCCAGCGGGTCAATGATGTTAACATGACCTCATCACTCCCAAACAATAAGCAATTAAGCAAGGGACTTGACTACGGACGCCTGAGCTTGCTATAGCAACAACCATCATTAACATATTTTAACCTTTCATTAAAGATTCAACAGAAAGTAAGGAGAAAAAAACAAAACAAAAACCCACACTACCCTGGAAGCATTTAAAATGTGTGCCTTTCCTTTTAACAAGACAAATCTCTCTCATTTTACTGCCATGAGTTGTTTTTGGGGGTTTTGTGTTTTTTTTGTGTTTGTTTGTTTGTTTGTTTGTTTTTTGCTGTTGTTTTTTTTTTTAAATGAGGAAAGCCCTCAGTTTGTCAGTCTTTTAGATGTATTAAAGATACCAACAGTGGCTTTTCTGGGGTGAGAAAATGGGAAGAAAGTCCATTGCACTGAATTGGAATAAATGTAGTGCTGCTGTAATGTCTTCTCCTATGTCCCTGCAAACAAAAAATGAGATGCAGGCATGCAGAAGCAGCAACAACAAAAGAATATCGGCAAAAGAAGAGGAGTCAGGTGCTGTCTCCAGTGCTGGTAGCTACTTGTAATCTCATGGCTGGAAAAGGATGGAATCAACTTGGTCCAGCCACCTGGAGGGCTGAAAATGAGTGCAGGTATCAGGCTGTTTCAGGATGTCGCTTTCTGGACTTGTACTTCACACAAGTGCCAGAAAAGGAATGGTCTCAGCTGACTAATCTTCTTTGCTTATTGCATAGGAGACAAAAAAAAAAAAAAAAAAAAAAGGTGCGAAAGATAGAGAAATGCAGTAGGGCATGAAAAAACTACACTGCTGTGTTTTCCTGTTCTCATGAACTCAACGGCTGAGGGGGCTTTATTTAGATAAAGTAGTTTTCTTTACTTTCAATTCGTACCAAAATTTTAAAGTAATTGTATGAAACAGATTGAGATGCAACGTTTTGTTTTTTTACGTTGGCGTTGTGCTGAGATGTGTAATGCAGGTTCCTTCATAATTGAAATCTAGAGACAGTGCTACAAATGAAAACCAGACTTTCTGACCCCACCACATCTTCATTAATCCTTTTGTACTGTATTTTTTAAGATATTTCTCTGAAGTTTTCATACAACTGACCCTCTAAGTTAGCTGTTTCTTTCATAGAAAAGCCTCTGGCTAAAAGGCTGAGGCAAACGTAGCCTTGGGGATATTGGAGTGAGGAACCCAAATCCATTACTGTAGTTGCGCGTTCTCAGCACTTTTGAAAGTCCGCCTCCTAAGCAACTTTTAATGCAGATTTTTAATGCAGGCATCATCTACTTTGCTCATTCTCGTTGTTAGGTAATTTTTTCAACTGCCTGGTGTTTTCACTTTTCCCTAACATGTGAAGTGAAGCTTTTTTTCCAGGTGACAATCAATGGTGATTACAGAAGAAAGAAAGAGTCAAGAGGGAGCAAATAAATATTGTGCCACTCTTAGAGCTGCAAATCAGTCCTTAGCTTTGACACACGGGCAGGATTTCAAACAGCCTGTCTCAAAGTAGTTCTAGGTTCAGAGACTCCAAGGGCAGGGGAAACTACCATGATTTTTTAGATGTTCTTCCTATGTGCCTAAGTCCTGCCTTTCCCCCAGAGGGCAAATTCAAACATGTTTTTATAGTGTGGCAGAGCTGGGAACAGAGCCCACTGGTGAAGTCTTAACACACTGGCATATTGTCATTAAATATTAATTAAGTTAATAATTAACTTCCCTCCAGGACTGCACCTCTGTTACATCAGGCCCAGGGCTCACCTGTTGGAAGCTTCCCTCCAAGAGGGAGGTATCTCTTCTTCCATGTCTGCCAGATCAGCAACATGACACAAGCACCATGGTTGCAATCACACTGGAGAAACACTAGGAAAGCTTTTTGCTGGAGTCAGTAGGTCAAATATTTCCCTAAACTGCATAAGCTATACTAGTAAAAGAATAATTTACTGGTATGAGTTTCACGTACTTAGGGAAAGTTGCTGGCATAGCTGTGTTGCAGTCATATGTTAGCTTTATTTTTGCTATAGTCTTGGGGTGCTGGTGTAATTGTCCTGACAAGCCATTTTGTGGCCCAGACAAGCCCTGTCTCACAGTCGTTAATTTGACCCAAGAGCTCATTCACCTGTACTCTGTGCAATTTTTAGATCCAAATGTAAAATTTCCCATTTCATCCTGTCATTTTATTTTGTTTGCTTTCAGAGACAACTGAAGCAAAATAATTCTGAAATTAACTGGAAGCAAGGAGGAAGCTGTGTCTTTCACACATTAAGACTGGCCGCAACTGTAAGAAAAGCTGCTCATGAAAGTGTCCTTCTTGTCTCATGAAGAGCATATGAGGCTGTAATTTAGCTATGATAATCCCCTGCGAAAATAAACTGCTTACTTGTTCTAAATAAGAAGTCAAACCATATAATGTCTCATGACCCTTTGAAGGGATGAAATTCTTCTGTATATACTTATTAATGAATTCAGATAATGATGCCAAGTCCAATCCTTCATTCTTATTGCACCTGAAATTCCAGTTATTTCCTGAACCACTGTAGGGTATATGCCAAAGGAACATCCCTTACTGAAACAGCTGTGTGGTTGTTTCTTTAGGGTTTTTTGAGAAGGGAAGGGTAGAAAGGGAAAAGAAGGGTTGTCTAGGGTGAACATTCATTTCTTTAGCCAGTCTTATATGCTTCAGGTTAAGACTCAAAACTGGAAATGACCAGATTCTGCCACTCTTTTGAATGATGAACAATGTACAGTAGTGCTGTTGCACAACATGTAATTCACTCTGGAAAGCAATGCCACCCCTCTCAGAGGGAAGTGCTACTCAGAAGCCCAGGAATGGCTAAGTTAGATAGCATTGCCATCTCCATAATGCCTCGCACAGCTAATATCTAGAATCACACTAGAGCTATTATATTCGGCAATGTGCTGAAAATGCATCCAGGAAGGACGCACAAAAGCTGAAGCTGAGAGATTAGTGTTCACTCCAGCTCTCCAAACTGAGAAAAAGGCACATGCTGCCCTCTCCGAGAGGTCTGAGAAAAGCAGTGCTGAACAACTTCACCTGCACCTTGTGGTACCTCATATTCCCACACAAGGATTGGGGGAAGATACAGCCCCAGGTACCTCTCCACAGCACCCACGAATGGCCAATGCCATCCCACTGGAGAGAAGGCACAGGAAAGGCAGCAAAACTGCTTTTTCAAATGAAACAAATACTTGTTTTGAAGAATTTCCTTTCACTTCATACTATTGAAAATGAAAATGAGAGCCAAATGTTTACATGATATCTGAAGGGATACAAGAACTCCTTGGCCCAGATGGAGGGAACTCCCTTTGTGTCCTGCCCCTGTCCTGTGAGTGCCGAGGAGGGGCAGGGAGAGCCACTGCTTACATGGCTGAGTATCTCAGTGGGCTTGGCTGGGAGCATGTAATCAATACTGATACTAGACCTGCTGTATTCCTGTCTGGGATCAATTGGTCCAGTCACATGAGCTGCACAGGTAGGGTGTGCTTAACATCTTTGCGTGGCACTGGACCTAGTCCTCATGTTCTGGCAAAGTGAGTCTGATATCCATAATTTGTGGCATAAAAGAACTGTGCAGCTCATGCCCAGTGAGTGCTGTGTATCCAGAAGTGTTAGGCCTAGGACAGGGGCATAACCCTTTGGCAGTGATTTGACTTCCAGGGAAAACTATCAAGAACTGATGTGTAAACAGAGTTGATGTGCCAAGAGTTTCCAGACTCAACAGCAGCTTGATCGGAGTAGCATGTCCAGAAATCCCCGACAGCAGGATGAAGAAAGGGAACATGTTTAGAAAGCCTAGATGTACCCTATTTTTAGTCCTACTGAGGAGTTAAAAAGCAAAAACTCACAAAAATGCCTTAAAATACTTTACTGTCCTCTTGAAAAGACTTCTTTATAGTATCTTCAGACTAGTCTATTAAAATTCTACTGAATTATTAATTTTCACTAATGCAAATTAATTCAGGATTTCTTAATGTTGTCTCATATTAATTTATTTAAGATAAATGTTTAGCCTCATTAAAATCAGTTACAATTTTAGTATTGAGTATTATTCAGAGTACTCTGATTCCATGCATATCACTAGCTAATATGGTTTGCAGGTGTGTACAAATCTTTTAAATGGCTAACACATCACTGTGTTTTTCTCTTTTAGCAGCTCAAAACAGCCCTGTTTGTTTCACAGGCAAATGCAGCCTGATATTTGAATAAAAGAAATTTGTTGTGTATTTTAGTGACTTTTTTCCCCTTCTACTTTTCTACTGAATGTGATGTCATCTGCTGAATGTTTGAAAGGTATGATATGTTACGACCATAATTTTCCTTCACAAAAGTAGCAGAAGCCAGGCCTCTGCAGATAGAAAGGAGGAGAGGAAAGCCAACAGCATCCCAGGCTGCAGTGTTGAAACAGTGCCAGCAGGTCGAGGGTGGTGATGCTTCCCTCTGCTCAGCAGAGGGCCTCTGGTAAGGCCATGTCTGGACTACTGTGTCCAGTTCTGGGCTCACCAGTGCAAGGAAGATGAGGGCATACTGGAGTGAGTCCAACAAAGGACCATGAAGATGACTGAGGACTTGAAGCCTCTGACATACAAGAGGCTGAGACAGCCTAGAAAAAACAAGGTACTCACTATTTGCTCTAAGTGTTAGAATGAGTGTGAACAAGGTGGGATGCAGTAACCTTCCCAGCTAACCTAAGCTTCTTTCAGACATTCTACATCAGCATTTGGAATCTAGTTTGTGAACAAAAACAAGGTTTATCAGGCCTTTTTGCAAATTCTTCCCTTTAAAATGCTTTCAAAGAAGCAATTTCCCTTCTTTTGCATAGATGCTGTCACATAAGGAGTCTGGTACTAACACCCTTGTTATGTGCTGTAATCCTGTCCTGTATATTCAGTCTCACTGAGTTGAATGAGTTCTGTTCATCTGAGTAAAGGTGGCAGATTTTATGAACCTTGTAAATATATTTGTGGCAGAGATGTCTCCTGTATCTTTTCCTCGGGCAATGAGCCAACTTCATGTCCTATCATAGAAACAAGAGCTAGCCTGGCTGTTCAGTTTACAGGACTCAGAGGGACAATGCCACTTGCATTCAGCTCTGGCGTAGAAGAGAGTCCATGGTGCTGTGCTATGAGAAAAGGGCATCCAATCTTGCTGAGGAAAGCAGAGGGGAGGGAGGAGGCATGAAGTGAGATCCTAATAAAAGGCTTTTGTTCGATATTTAAGACTTAATAAGTATTGTGATTCCCTTATGCCATACAGATGACCACAGTGATTTCATACTGTTTGCTAATACATGTTCGACAAAGCTATAATGTCATTGCAATCCTTGAGGGACATGGTTATCATTCCCAGACATTAATGCCCAAGAAAACTGCATTCAAGAGGGGAAAGCTATTTTCAGCTGAACACAGACCACAATCGCTATGCCTGAAGAGAATACAAGTGTATTTAAATAATAAGATATTTGCTTTGCAAAAGATTGGCATAAGCTTTTGCACAGACTTGTTAGCTTAAAGGCTTATCTCTTATAATGCTAAGAAGAATTTCCAGTGTGTTCTCACTGAGGGCCTGATCAGAAGCAGCTGCTTCCACAGCACTCCATGTGTGCATAAGCCCTTAGTGAGATGGCATTTTCTGTTTGGATGATCAACATGCACATTTTTTATATATCCAGCCTTTGTGCCTGGCAAGATAAGAAGAAGCTTCTCCCTGAATTCTTCTTAAAATGCCAAAAGCTCTTTTGTTTAAATGACACATGTCGAAGGAGCGCTTATCTACCACAATGCTCCCAATAAAAAGCCACTGTTTATTCTTACTATCTCTTCACTTAACGGATATGGTACCTTTCCTACATCTCTGTTCTAGTTATAGTGGCTGGGACCAGTTTATCGCTGTGTGAATGTAACTGGAACTGTGTATTCCATACCCTCTCTGCCATTTATCATGAACTGTTAATGATGCATTGTTTGCAACAGCTGCCCAGGACACACCTGACACCCCAGGCTATGAACTGGGTGCGTGAGAAAACAGAGATAAGAGGGTTCCGTGTCTTCACACCAATGATTCAGGTGTGATAACTCCCTTCTGGGAATCATTAACACCTTCACACCCAACCTGAGGGGTCATGTCTGCTAATGGGCCATCAAGTAGACCAAAATATCCTGTGACTCACTGAGTAAATTGCCCATTGTGAAAACCCTCACCCTGGGAGAGGTACTGGGTGTTCCTATCTGAACCCAAGCATATATAAGCTTGGGGTTTGGGGACTTGAGGCACTCACTCAGTTGTCAGACTGAGAGGAGGACCAGAACCTCAACAGGACTGNCTCCTAAGACTGCCCAAGTGTTTTCCTAACATTTTTCCACTTTCATGTACCTTTACCATGTTAACTTTGAACTTTTTGTCACCATGTTAAAACTGATAGTCTCTGAAGAGAAAGTTTTCTTGCTTCTGCTTCATGTATTAGTGGCAGATTTTGCTGGTTTGTTGCTGTTGTTGTTGTTTTTTGTTTTTAATTTTCCACCCTTGTTTTTTTAATGCATATGTGTGCTGGGAGAGTTCTGGTTCTTTGCAATAATACATTTCTTTGATAAGCTTATTCTGTATGTTTTCATGGGGTTTGTATTTTCTAGGATAGCCTTTTACAACTCTTTCTCTAGGACTGAGAAACCGCGTGGGTCTGATGTAAGTGCAACCCCCAGCAGAGAGGGTGTATGGGGATGGATAGTTCAGTCTGACCATTTTAATTTAAAATTCCTCATGTTTGTTAAAATTTGGGAGTATGTGGAAACGGTTACATGATGTCTCAAGGGATGGATCCCACCAGGATCTATGAAGTGCCTGTGCACGTGTGTGCTTTATTCCCATATCCTCTGTGACATTGTCCCTGAGGCTCTGGATGCAGCAATGCCAGCAGCTGGAGGCTCAGGCCAGCCTCAAAAAGCAGTAACTCTTCCTAGGGTAGCCTCAGATGTTATGGTCTTTCTTTCTTGCAAATACATGGCTCCTTTGTAATCCCCCTGGTCCTCATTGTGCAGGTGAAGGGTCTGAGTGGAACTGAGTGCAACTACTTTGTCACCAAAAAGACTCTTCTTCTTTTTCCACCTTATTTCAGCTGCCTGTTCTCCTTAGGTTCAGTGATCACACCTGTTAGTGTTTTGGGACCTCACATCGCACAAAAGGAGAGGTAGAAAGAGCCTTTCTTTCTAAAACTACTTTTCTGATTCAGAAGGCTGGTTTATACTGCCACTGTCTGTCCACTGTACCTGCTGCAGCCCTTGCCTGCAAACATGCACACAAACAGTTCATGCAAATTTTCCCACAGTTTGCAGAAGGAAGTGAGAAACATTAAGGATTTTATTTTATGGCATTTTCTGTTCTAGAGAGTTTGATTAGGCATGATCACTTAAAAAACCATTTTGAAATACTATGTTTTTTCTCAGAGTCATGTTTGAAGTAGGTATAAATGCTTTTTAACAAATCTGGGTATAATTCTGCCTCCATTCCTCATCCTCTGAACCCCACTTTGAGTGACTGTCTATGCTTCCCAGCTGAAGCAGCCCTTTCTACCTGGCACAGTCAGGCCTGCAGCCCCAGGCTCCCTAACACCTTCCAGGGATCCTTTCTAGCCTCTGCCTGTGGCAGCATGGCACTTCAAAGCCATGCACATTGCTATTAAAAAACCTCATGGCCCATTGTGCCTCATTGTACACCAGAGGATTATATCCCAAATGAGTTTAGACTCAGATCTACAAGCATATTCATATTCTTAAATCGTATAAAAAAAATGTCCTATTAGGTGTTAGGAGCCCAAATGCTGCTGTGGATATAGGCTGTAAGCACTTCAAGCTTAAATAGAACAGAGCCCAGCAAGTGCTCTGATGTCCAGCGTCAGTGCAAAAATGAAGTGTCAGTGGGAGAGGTAGAATCAAGCTGGGATTTTTCTTCAAAAATTAAACTGGGCAAAATATCAGTCCTTTTTCAGATGCCAGGTCTTTGCACTTGCTATATCAAGGCTCAGTATGAGATCAGGGAAAGACAACATGCTTTTCCTGGAGTCACTGATGTTAGGATGAGGGAAATGTTGTAAGACTGCATCATCTCATATCTCACTGCTTTCAGGAGTGGGAACGTGGATCCACAGCTCACAATGCCCTGACAAGAGGGGCAAGCAATGTGCCCTGGTCTGAAAAAGTAACTGAACAGTTTAGGTTTGGGAAATACGGGGTTTCTTTAATGTTGTGCACTACAGTTAGAGTACTGGCCATGCTTTCCTCTAACAGCACCTCTGTCAAACAGATGCTAGCCCTGCTTAATGCCAGGAATTCCTCAGTAAAGAGATTACGCATGTAAAAGGTGTGAGAACAGAACTGCAAACCCCAGACTACTGCTGAGTAAGAAAAACCCTTATGTTTTGTGAGCCCTTTGTGCTGGGCAACCCCCTGCTTTCAGTAGTTATCAGCTTTTGCTAGCTCTAACTAGCAAGCAGACTCCTCCAGTGCGCTCCCATTCCTTTCCAGAGACATCCTACCATACCTCTACAGTTTCTGTTGATGCTTTTATCTCTGTTCAGTTTCTGATACTCAGATATTTTCTTGCCTTGAAACAGAGTAGGTGCATTCTTGCATCTGGCTCTACTCTGTTTGTGAGAATCCCACTTCCCTTATTTTGTCTAAACTTGTATGTATGCCTCAACCTCCAAAGTGCAATCATTGGCCAGTTTCTAAGTCTTTACCAGACTAGTGGTCTTGTTGGATTAGGACAAAGTGTCTGAAATATGTAAATGCTTGATGCTGTATTAAGAAATATGATTATTTTTCAGAATTCTGAAGTATTTCCTCACGTTGTCATAAATTGAGGTAAGAAGTTATTTGCTTTATAAAACGTATTTTACAAATATTCCCTTAAGTGCAGATGTTTGCAGTTTATAAGTTTATATTAGTGTCTATTTTTGTGTTCTCAAAGCGAACCTGAAGTTAAATCTAAGTTAACCACAGAAAAGGTCAAAACTTTTTTCCAAACTTTTCTGGGGCACAACTAGCTTAATATTTTAGCAGCTGGCAGCTGTGGTGATTATTTTAGATTATACCTAAAGTCTGTTGGAATCTAATTACTCTGATCTATGAACCAGGTAATTGAGGTAAAAACTCCCACATTTTCTCAGACCTCATTAATGTATTTCCTTTGAAAATTGTTAGCTAATGATGGTACATTAAGAGTTTATCCATTAAGTGACAATGAATAATTAAAACCTTTGTCCTGGGATATTAGAGGACAGACTAGTGTTTAACTGCTGAATGTGTTGATAATTATTTCTTAATTTGCAGTGCAAATATCGTGCAATTTGGAGAAGAAAGGACCTGTCAAACTAGGAAAGTAGAATGGAAAGACAGAAATAATTTCCTTTTCATAGCATCAAAAATGGTTTGGATTGGAAGGGACCATAAAGGTCATCTAGTTCCAACCCCACTGCCATATACATGGAAGCCTTTCATTCATTCCCTTGGTGTATGGCTAATAATTCAGAAGATGTGGAGACTCACGAGGAGCTGATGGCTGCCTGGAGCAGTACTAGCTGTACAAAGAGACAGTGAGTGCTTGTGTCTGGCAGGCACGCAGAGACTGGCTGTGTGCGATGTGCTTTCCTATGGAAAGCATTCCTGGGTCTAGCATCACCTGGCAGGCTGATGATGGGGTCCCTCGTGGGGCGCATGTGGCATTGGAAAATCCTGCAGCATCCACAACCTTGGGGGCTGCACTCCCACCCCAGGGTCAGCCTGCTGGGAGTGTGGGCTCCTGAAGGCAACCTCAGAGGGTCCTTGCTGGAAGGGCCTTGGCTCAGCTGCTACCAAGGCTGCCACAACTTCTTTCAGTCACTCTAGTGTTGGAGGAAAAGTTCAAATCTCACCTCTGATGTCCATGGAAAATCTTGGACTGTTGTTCATGTGTCAGAAGGTTCATTGTTACAGTGGCTACAAATGAAATGCAAGTCAATAGAATGAAACTCTGTGCTCCAGCAGAAGAGCAAGTGGCACACGCCTTCTGTCTTCTGAGTGAGGGGTATGGGAGTGAGTTACCAACTGAGATGTTAGGTGCAACCAAAACTACAACACAGACCTAAAATGGTGTCAGAAGAAAGCTGCTTTGCCTTATTTTGACTTATAAGACTTGTGTTAGCTTTAACTATGCTGTAGTGCAGGCTACAACCTGATAGGATACAGCAGGCAGTGGTCCTGCATTCCACCATGCAAAGGGAGCTCCAGCTGTGCCTGCTCTCCAGGGGGAGTTTTCATCAAGATGGAGGATCCAAGGCAGCAGATTTCCCAAGAAACTTCAACCCCTGTCTGCATGCAGGACCCCTGTCTCAACTCCGCACAACCTCTATTGCCAAGTTATAATTGATTCCCAATATGTGTTATCGCCATGAAGACTGGGACGAGCACTTGGGTGTGAGTGCGCCAGGCACTGGGATTACAAACATTGCAAATACATTGCTTCCTCAGTAATCAAATCTAACATATGACACACTGCAGCAAGACACGGGGGATTGGAAAAGGAACCTGTGGTTATACAGGATGCGTAATCACATAAATCAATAAATAGATCAAAGTTTTCTTGAAGTAAATGAAGTTAATCAAATGCCAGAAATCTCTGTTGCCATATAAAAGCTGCTTCAGAATGAGCTAATTTGCTTCAGGACTTCTCTGGACTGGTTCTGCACTACCACATGAAGCATTTACTTGTTGCAAAGCAGCATACCAAGGGAATCCATCTGTACTCTAGTATTAAACCTGAAAAGCCTGAAAGCTTCAAATTTGATTGCAGCTGGTCTGCAAAATAATAACTTTGGAGGAAAACAGTCAAGGCATTGGTTTTGGATAGGAACTTCAAAGAGAAGTTTCTGAGGATTGTCTGTTAGACCATCAAGGACCTGAGTAATTATGTATCTGGTGGAAGCCCCGTCTACAGGGGGAAAAACACAGTCTGAAACAGAATATAATTTGCCTGTATTTAATTTCATCTCCATTAATGATACATTATTTTAAAAGTCCAAAAAAGTAGTAAAGTAAGATTTTCTTGAGGCCTTATATTTATAAGGAACTGAATTAAACAAATGAGATAATTAGGAAAATTAAGGATGAAAATATCAATGCAATATGAGAGAGATGCACACATGGCTTCTCAGTAAATCCTCCTGTAAGAAATTACCAAGACCAGATGACCAGACACATGTTGCTCAAGGATTAAGTCAAACCATGTTGGAACTGCTCTTTCTCCAGAAACTGGGCACTGTCAAATCAGCTCCTTCCAAATCATTCCAAATTCCCACTAGATCAAGCTCCTGGCTCAAGGTCAAGCTTTCAATCAGTTTTCGGCCTATTTTTCTTCCTGCTTCAGTAGACATAGCCTTTTGCCAGAGCTTCAGCAGCCATCCTCCTTGGAAAGAAACACAACATGACATTGTCAAATTAGCATGGAGCACATGCAGCTCGCGGCATACAAGGGATGAAATGCTGCACATCTGCACTGGTTTCTCTCCTGTGCACAGTGTAATGTAGACAAAGCTGGAGCTTGTTGATGGGGTAATAATTGCCTATAAATGGGTAGGGAGACACAGGCCATTCATTCAGCTCAGGATCCTTTGTATTGACAGGCAAGGGGGCTTGTTCCCTTGTCACCAGTGTTGCAAGTCTAAATGATTGAAGACTCATGTCTTGGTCTGCACTTGCACGTGGCTTCACGGTTTATGAAGCAGTAGCCTGGTAGTTATAACCAGGCCTGTCTTTTTTTACTCTAAAACGAAGAATTTGCACTTTCTGCCAGCTGAGTCCTCAAGCTAAAGAAGAAAATGATGCTAATACTTTTGTCCAGGCAATAAGCAGTGGTTCTCTAGGAAGTGTAACTGGCCAGCCCAGCCTAGCATCAGCACCAGTTTGCTTGCTCCTCACTCCACTCATTGCTGACCTTTTTAGTGGATAAAGGGTCCACAGAGGAAACCTGAGGGTAAAAAAAGTCTACTAGAAAGCCAAGAAGAGTATTCTCCTGCAAAACATGCTTTTGTATAAAACTGGCAACGCTGAAGAATTGAATTTGCACAGTATTTTACGGGGGAAATAAGGAGTTAAGAGGAGAAGGCAGCAAACAGTCCTCTTGCCTAGGAGGACCACAGGAGGACTACAGAAAAGGTTTTGAATAACACGGTTCTACCTTTGGGTATCAGTGAGGGGCAGAATAAAAAAGTAAAACTTCTGACTATCCATGAGTCACAAAGCTTTGGAGGTAGCATGGCACTCTCTCAATACAGTTCCTGCTGGACTAGCTGAGGTAACTAGAGGAAAATAAAGAGTAATCAAACCCTGAATCAAGAAATCAGGTCTCACTCTTGGTTGGATGAGGCCTGTTCTAGGAGATACTATCTGCTCTAGTCTATCCCTCTATCTGCCGTTGAAGTTTGGAGTGTCAGAAGAGGAGTCTGTATCTCACAGGATGTAATTAAAAGTTCGAGGAATCTGTCTCTACTAAACCAGCATGTCACATTTTGTCACCTGAGTTTTGTAGCAATAAGGTAGAGTCTTTCAAGTTCCTGCTGAGCCTGTGGATCCAAATAAAAGTCAAATATATTTTAAAGCTTCTTTTTCTTATCTAAAAATCAGTCACCAGGCTGTTAGCTGGCCTTTAATTTTCAGCTGAGTTCAGAACATGTCCCTTAGAACAGAGTCAGGGAAATCTCTTCCCTGCAGAGCAATTTCAGGATTTCAGCCATGAACTTTATTATGGCTGCACCTGCATGAAACTTCATGTCTCCTTCAATCTACCCTGTTCAGCATTGATACCTCCTTTCCTCTGTCCCTGCAGCGCTGTACTCACCTGCTGTGCTGCCCTGGTGCTTTTCTCCCTCCCTGCTGTCCTGCTGGTCGTGCTTTTTCTTGCCGTGCCCCTTTCCTCTCATAGAGGTAGGTCAAGAAAGCCTGAACTGTGGCATAGGCTACCAGGCAGGGAATAGAGTTGTCAAGACCCTTATTCAGATTCTGAGGAACAACGCTCTGTGGAAAGTGTGATGGAAGCACTCTGTGATGGGAGCATGCTCTTTTGTAACACTGAATAGCTTCATTTCATGGCTTTTTTCAGCTGCAAATGCAACTGCAGACAGAATTTTCACTGAAATGTATGGACAGAAGAAGACCACCACAAATGCCATAACTAGGCATACTAGTTTTTCAGTGTGTTTTTACATTCTGTTTTTAAAGATTCAAAATAACTTTCCTTCATATAGGTCAAACAGAAATAACCAACCGGCAGCATCTATGAATGAACTAAATCCTCGGAAGAGTGCAATTCTATGTTGCACCGCTGGATGGTGATGGTTGACTTATTTTGGTGAAGATGACGAACCCAGCATTGTGTAAGGATACAGTTTTGCTGAGACAAATTCTATTCTCTGTCAAATCAGTATCAAAACCAGAACACGTTCAGACACACAAACTGTTGCTCATTATCATTTACCAGTTTTTTGTTCAATTGATCTAATAACTTCATTTACAGCTTTAATGTTTTGAGATTCAACTGGTGAAACACAAACTAGTGTCTGTGTTTTTAAAGTTCCTATGAAAACTGGGGCTAAACAGTAATATCATCTGCTTCAAAAATGCTTTTGTCTCACTGAAGTCCCACATATTGTCAGTTTTATCCCATTGCTGCATTTCCTCGCTGGTATGGTGTTTGCTTATGCTTGTATTTTTAACTGTTTTACCTTTAGGCTCTATGAAGTGGTTATAGTACTTTATATAAAAAATCACTACATTCATATGGAGAAAAGTATGTAGAGAGAACAAGGTATTTAATATCTATGGACTACAGACATTTCTAGGTCAGGCTCATACCTGTTAATTTATTTGCTTTGTGAAGATTGCTCAGTGAAACCAGAACTTCGTTTTGCTGTGGACTGAAACCACTAATTGATGGGAAGACATCCTCTGCAACAAGCATTCTTGGGGGCAGTAAAGCCTGGAAGTTGTTTACAGTCAGTAAATCTGTAGATAAGTGTGTGGCCCCAATGAAATCTACAGCATTAGACCAGTCTTCACCGAAATCTGCTTCTGGATCAGAGAGGTATTTTAAGCTGAGAGACAAAGATAAAAAATGTAACATATAATTGAAATTTCCCGTAGAACATATTAGTTGATCATTTATCCCAAATGTTTTTGTTCAATATAAAATCCTCAGTGGTCTCAGTGCCACAGTGACCTAAAGCCTCCTTCAGCACTTCAAGGCTAATTTCTCCTGGCATCACTGCCTCTGCCCAGACTAAACACAGCTCCTGAATCAGGCCCTGGCTCCCAGAGGGGAATCAACATCTCATATTAAGCCCCCAGCCTGCTTGCCCATCGCAATCTGGGCAGCCATCTCTCACTGGTCATCCCATGCCGGGTCGAAAGAGTAGATGCCTGAAGTAAGTAAGCTCATGCAGACTTTATTAGGATACTACCCTTCCAAAGAAGCATGGAGATGGGAAGATCCTACTTGGTCACCTCTCTTGCCCCCTTACCTGTCCTGGAACTTAGGGAGTGCATAAGCAATGGAGGTAACATGTGCCTTCCACATAAGACCGAGGGCATCATCCAATTGGATGGAGGAGAAGGTTGCAGGGCTCAGAGCTTTATGTTCTGTAGATAACAGATACTGCAGCAACAGGAAGGGAAAAAGGCAGAGAATCACAGGGGAGGTTTAAACACAATTAATTGTTCTTACTTATGCAAATACTTCACAAAATAAGGAGTTTGCAAGCTGAGGGAAATTGCTTTTGACTAGTTAGAATGTGATGCTTTGTAAGCAGCTATAATATCTGACATAGGGACAAAAAATATGGTTAATATAGATTTGCAAAATAAATATATATCCCTACTGGAGTTAACAGAAGTTGCTGTTGTTTGACTTCAGCAGAAAAAGGTTTTTATCCACATAATTTATATATTCTGTCATAAAAATTCAGTGAGCTTTTGTATCTGAGTGCTGTGGAATCTTCTACACTGAAATATTACATTCCTTGAGAATCCTTGTATCCTTTGGGCCACGACTTTCTGAAGATTTCCAGAAAAATAGGAAAATTATCCTTGTTATCAATATGGTTATTTGAGGAGTAGATATTTTATAATAACTTCTGAAACATCCTGCATAGGAAAAATGATCTTATGAAGACAAATCGAGTCTTGATCTTATGAAACAAGGAAAATTCCTGAAGAGTTAACTTAGAACACTGAGATGCAGGCTTCATGTTTTCTATGTTTCAAGAATGTAGTGCTTGACTAGAGATAGAAGCCAGGTGCTGAGAACTAGTTAAATAAGGAATAATATCCAACACAGAAGATGCTTATAAACCACAGAACATGTATACTTATCCGAAAAAGGAGACTGCACAAGTAAAGAATGAATGCATTTAGACAAATATATGTCAAAAACAAATATTTAGCAAAATAAAGTTGGAATGCAAAGGAGATAAGGTGCAGAATGAAGGTCTGAGCACCAAAGTCTTGCCAAGTTCACCAGCATGGATCAGCAGAACAAAGAAAGTTGAAAAGTTCAGCAGAGGAAGAAGAGATAGAAACGACCCCTTGAGGCCAAAGTAACCGGAACGACCACCGAAAAGACACCTCAATAAGTGACTCTGCCTCAGTCTCTGCCTAGACTCTGCCTAGTATGAATACTACAATTAGATGTGGCAATCTTATGAATATGCATATAAAATGATGCAATCTCTTTTTGAAACTGTATAAATATTGTAACCCTGCATTAAAGAATTTGGAGCTCTTTGTCCAGCACGAGCTGGGAGCTCCCCAATGTTGCTACAATAAATACCTCCTGCTTAAAGACTAAAAACTGGTCTCTGAGCAGTTTTATTGTGCCCTTTGGGGCAAGTTTGGCATCACTTAAACCTTATACCTTCACTCAGAGTTGTCAAGAGGAACTTATAGTTTAAGCTTTCTGTTATTTATAAATTATTTGACTATTGGCAATAATGCTGACTATGGTTGCTACCTATAAAAATAGTTATTAAATCTATGAAATGAGAAATACTGTAATCTTTGGAATTAGGGAACAGCTGAATGTGGAGGAAAGAGAATATCTACTTGCATAAGTAAGTGTCCTTCTGAATGGAGTTTCAGCATTTTCATGTTTGTAGGTATCTAAATGAACCCTGCAAAACCAACCCAAGGCTATTAAGGACAGTGTTCCATCTCACATGCTTATTTTGTATTGCTAACATAAGCAATATTGGAAGAATACAAATACTATTGTTAACAAAGCAGTGTCTTGGTTCAGAGGCTATATTACAGAAATTATCCTAAAAGAAGAAAAAAAAAATCCATAACCTGTAAAAATCTTAGCCTTCTTATCTCTGACTCACTTTATGTTATATTTTTCATTTTTCCTGCTAGTTGCTTTTATATGAAGCTGTTATTGAAAGCAAACTAAGCTCTCTGAATCTTACTAGTGATAGTAATAATAGTTTTTAAAGGTAATATTCTGGTCTCATTTCTAAAACTATAAGGAAAAAAAAGTAACATTATTTACTTCAAAAAAGGCCTTCCAGTCATCCATGAGCTTGGGCATGCGAGACCAGCAGTCTGCGACACTGTAACAAAAATCATCTTTTCGCTCCTCTGGCGGCAGTATTTCCACTTCAAAGGGCAGCTGCCCAAAAAGGCCAGCCTCCACTGCCCCCAGAAAGGGTATGACAGCCAGGTAGTAATTCATACCTGTAACAAGAATTAAAAAGGAGGAGGTGTTAATCACAAGCAAATGAAAAATTCCTTCACAGAAAAATTAACTCTCTCTCACACCAAATGCAACCGTTTCAAATTGCCACTGGTGCAACTGTGTTCAGCAGTGGGATATATATCCTGAATTGCACTGATAATTATATCTGTATTGATTTAGACGTGATTGTAATGTTAATTTTTATGTTGTCCTTTAAAAGCCTTGCATGAGCTTACAGTGTGCTTTAATTTGCAGGAAAGGAAAAAACTACTGAAAAAAAGTTAAATCTTTGTAGGCTGTAACAGACACGACAAGAAAAGTCTCTCAAATATTAATTGCAAACTAAGTACAGAAAGACTAAAGAGTACTCCACTAGTAGTATTTTCATTCAAAAACCATCTTCTTTGCATTCTAGACCTATAAGAAATGCAAAGACAAATACTGGAAAATAATAATTTTACTTTAAAAATATTTCATTCACTGAAAACTGCCTGAAAATTACCTCAGTTCATCTGTCTAGATTTTTTTCAGGATGATGGCTTCTTTGGTCTGACCAAAAAGTTGGAGTAGTCAAATCCAGCAAGTAGGAAACTCAGGCACAGTTCTCACCTGTGCCAAATCTTGTCTGCAGTGAGAGTGCCCAGAGGGCTATTTGACATTCCTCATTTGAAAGGAGGATTTTTAATTCTCCTCTTAATTATGTCCCCTTTGCGGAAATAAAGTTTAATAAATTTCAGTGAAGAAAAGCCTGGGAACCAGTTGTTCTCTCTTTTGGGTGGGTGCCTCTGAGCCATTGTGCTGAGAAATCGTTTGCTCATACTTGGTTTCAGGGCCACGGATGGCCCTGGTATGTTGTACACAGTTCCCGGCAGGGAGGACAAAAATCATCAAAACCTGACCACCTACCATGTAACCCTGTCCTACTAATGGGACACCATTTTTCCACCTTGTGGGGAGAAAGTCAGAAAACAAAGTTCAGCAAGAAGTAGTGTATGTGTTGGGCTATAGTTCACCAGGGACTGGGTCTGCACAGGAACACTGAGGGAGCTTGGTGTGTCACTCTAAGGATGAGATGCAAAAAAGAATGGGGTGCTGTTGAAATCAGTGCAGATATGAAACAAAGGATAGAGCAACACAGCAGTATTGTGGTTATGCTCCATCAAAAACAATGCAGCTAACAGGAACTAAGCCAAAGGAATGATCCAGATGGTAACTGGAAGCTGAACTTTGCTTTATTAGCTTTAAAATACATATTACTTTTCACATCCTACATATGCTAATGACTAAAGTCACCCTTGTTACTTGTTACTGCATGGGACACCTTCCCACAGAGCAACATTAGTGTTATCCAACCACAGAGGTGGGAAACCAAAGCTGGAGTGAGTTATCAGGGTCAGCTTTGGTTTTGCTCTAGATTTACATGTTGAATTTGCTCTGTGCTTGTGTCTTTGTTCACTTGAAGATACATGCACTTAATTGCTGGCTCACAGCCAGAAGCTTCATTCAAAGGGCCTCGGCAACAAAGCACTCCTGTGGCAGGGAAGGGACTGAGCTGTTCCTTGCTGAAACCTGCTGGCAGATCTGGTGGAAAGGGAGACTTAGGACAGGACAACAGGGAAGCTGAGGGAGCCAGGGAGAGAAGTGATGGAAGGAAAACATGCTACAGGAAAGAGAACCAAGGGTGAAGCAAGAATCCCAAAGGTTCCTGATTGACATTCTCACACCAAGTTTTCATTTGAAGTGCCATCATCTAACCTGAACAAATCTGCTCTGGAGTAATTGAAAACTGCAAATATCTACAAATATAAAATAACTGTCATGGTTAAATTTTGCAGTGCAAACATTTTTAAGGTTGCACATTTGGGTTTTTTTTCCCTCCTTCTTCAAATAAATTATAAAAATCAACTAACTTTCATTTACTCACACTTAGGTGTCTTACTGCAAGTTTGCAATGGAGCGTTACATTGCACAGAAATTGTAATAGAGAAGTCTAATGAGAAGAAAGATTTAGAAATGGCCTTCTAGGACATTAATCTTATTTTGGAGAAGAATGGTGTAATAGCATATACTTACAGGACCACCAGCTTCTTACAGATTGGCACAAGAGGTCTCCGTCTTCATAGCCACAGGAAGTTACACCGGAATGATCTGCTAACCTACCTGAATGAATCAAATGAAATAATATAACAAAGGGTTCTTAAACTTTTCACACAAGAAATCCTACTGAGAGGAAAAAATATATAGGAGTAAAACATGCAGAATTTTGGTCAGAGAAGCAAAACAACTACTGCTGCTCTGTTTCATTAACTGTTCCTAGGTTAGCTGAATTTCTCATTGCATAGTAATGTGATTGTATTTTACAGTTTGATTTATTCCTCACTGTAAATGTATTCTGCAAATTTATGGAACTCTTTGAAATCAGGGCATCACAGTGATATTTTTATGGAGATATAAATATGCATTCATGTAGAGACATAAACACATGCATAGCTGATGCATCATTTCCAGTAGATGCAGGGCTGCAAGTGCAGGAGACCTGCTTAATGAGCAGCATGGCACAAATTAAATGTGCTAGTAATGGTCTCACCTAGTTGGCTTGTGTGATACAGGATCACTTTCAGTTTAATCATGCATACAAACATGGCCTTACTGTGAAGCCAAGCACGCAAATGTTGTTGTAACGCATTAGCAAGGTTTTCAAACATCTGTGCTGTAGCAAACATGCAAGACATTTTGCAATTATTCATAAAAGCATGTAAGGCATATTTTACTTCAAGCATGTGACATGATGAAACAGCCTAAATCCTAAAAGAATAATGTACATGCACATTTAGTGGTAAGTAGGCATGTAGTGTGTCAGGAATTCTGCTTTAAGTGCATTCCATGAAATCACCATGGTCTGGTCCAATGACCTGAGCTATTCCAAGAGCTCTCAAACTCTGCCCTGCAGAGCACTTACTCTCTGACAAATCAGCTGAATAAAGGCAGCACCTTTTCTGTCAGATTACAACTAAACCTCATTATCAAACCAAATTTTCTGATACTGTTTGCTCAAGAAGAAGAGATGGTCATGAACAATGTGCATAAAAATTATTCTAATTATCCTCCCTAGACAAATGGACAGAGCTTGTGCTTTGGGGCATGTTAGCTGCTCAAATTCATGTCTTTCAGTAGCACAGCACTTAGAGCATGAATTTGCAATTATGAGGATTACAGATCGACTGGATTTTTTTTAATGAGAAATTGTGATTTTTAGTATTTACAGAAAGATTCTACTTTTCAAGATTCTACTTCAACACAGAGTGCCAAAAATAAGCAGCAATAGATCACTGGTGTGCAAATGAGATGGATGGGGATGATAAAGGATACGAAGAATAAGAAGACAAAATGTTGCAAAACAATTGTACACCAGGTTTACCAAAGATTGTTAGCCTTGATGTTTGGGGAAAATGAAGGGTCCCAGGGAGATTCAGTGGTAATTATAAGATATGTAGAAATTGCTAGCTGCACTTACAGGTCTACACTCCATTTTTGTTGTCTCTGCTCCCTCTTATTCTCTGTGTTTAACGTGACTGATATTTCAGTCTTCAAGTCTACCCAAGCTAATCAGTGTCTCTGTATTGACAATGCCTCCCTGCTCTATGTTATTGGCAACCTCATCAGCAAGATTTCTCCAATTTTTTTATGGAAAGGTTGTTACTGAAAATGCTAAATGAGGTTGTTCTTATCGTACTGATGAAGAACTCTGAGCACATCCTTCATCTAGCTGTATACTTCTCTTAGCAACCCTCATCGTTAAATTCTTCTTCAGGTGTTCCTTTGCCAGATCTGCAGCTCCCTGTTTCATTCTTACCTTGTACAGTATCATTAAAAATTTTCATTCTATTCTTTGATTTTACAAAGAGAGGAAATGCATTTTTGGACTTTGATAAAACAAGACATATCATGAAAGAAAATATCAAGTTAGCTTGACACAATCTACCTTTGATTCATGTAAGCTGTGCTTTCTTCCTTTTTCTATTTAGTTCTATGTCTTTAAATATTCTTTCCTCTCTACTTATTCTATTGTCTTGTCTACTGCTGATGTAAGAGAAATAAATATTTTGTGTCCTTATCTCACTTTTCCTTCTTCTTAAATAGAGGTACAACATTTCCTGCTCTTCAGACATGTAATGCCACCTGAATCTTTCTTAAAATTCTTGCTCCTGAATTTGTACTTCTGTATGTGAAGTGGGAGTTGAGACTATCCAATTTCCTCAGTTTGTGCAGGTAGGACTCAGTCTAGCTTCATCTCATAAGTAACAATTTCTTCTTCCACAGTCTCCTTCCTAACATCCATGCTGTCTCAACATCATTGTCTCTACTGTAAATTTAGGCAAATTACTGATTTCATTTTATGTCCATGAATAGATTATTGCAAATCTTTGTACCACTCTTATTAAGTAGCAGCTTCATTTCCTCTTTATATAGAAACATATCCATAAAAATATTTTCTCAGTAACATAACTTTCAAGGCCAGACAGAACCATTAATTCAATAATTTTTGTAGTATTTTCCAAGATCTGTTCTCTTGCACCATGAGTTTAAAACCTGCTTTTACTTGCCAAGCTTGTTAAGCCAATAAACAAATGCCTCAGCCATTCCTCACTAGTTTAGCCTGGCTGACTATCTCAGTTAGGTTTAGCCTTTTGCTAGCCTCAATACTATATGCACCAGAATTATGTTATTCTTTGTCCCTTATCCATTTATCCTTCAACTTTTCCTATTTTTTTAACTATAAAACATTTTAGTATTTTTTTAGCCTTCTGGTCATGTAATTTCAAAAATATGTCTCCTTGTCTAAGGACCAGTCGTATGACTTTTTGGCAGGTGACAGCACACCTTTACCTATCTGTGCAATAAGGTGCAAATCTTCCTCTTACCTACTATATCCTACTTGGAAATTGTCACTGCACCAAAGCACACCCTCACCTTGTGAATGAGGCCATACTACATAACTGGATCCTTTCCAGCAGGTCATCACTCAAGTGTAGCTTCTGCATCTTTGCCTCACAGTGGGTCAATTCTCCTGCTGCACCAGCCATCCTCCTCATCTTCTCCTCTTTTTGTATACATAAAGAAGGGGCAGAGGAAAAAGCTTGCCTAAACTCCAACCAAATTGTTCATGTTCCTGTCTGTTTGCCAGCTAGATTCCTGTTTTGATTTTGCTTACTACCTTGTTTTCCTCATTTTGACTTAGGAGTTAATTTTGCATTAGGTGTGACTAAATGCTGGCATCCTTCCTTCACCACCAGCTGCAGTACCTCGATCTTTTTCCAGACATACAGCTTCAGCCAAACCCCTACCTCATGATACTACAAATGACGTACAATAAAGAAAAAAACCAGCAAAACAGATGCATTTGCTTACACCTTGTTATCACCAGGCACAAGTTCCCGAAAATGTCATTGACTTTTATTCCCTTATTCCTCTCTTTTCTGGTTGCTAGAATAAGGCAAGTTCAACTCTGGCTTTGAACGTAGAGCTTCACTGACTGCTGTGTGTGAAGCAGTCTGTGAGAGAATGCATTCTCTGATAAAGCCCCTGATAAGATACTGCAGCTTTAGCCTTAAGGAACCTTTCATATGTTTCTGTGTCTGCTTCCCTGTCACAAGCAAACAAGAATGACTGCCCTAGATAACTACAAGCTTTTAGGGGATAAACCATTAGAATTTGAACAAAATTTAAAACACAACAAAACCAAATAAACAACAACCAAACAAAAACACAGACCCCACAAACCCCACAAACAAAACTTCAACAAACAGAACAAACTTTAATTTTTGTAAAAAGTGTATCTAGAAAATGATGAGGCTAACTGATCATAAAGAGTAAATGGAAATAAATTCGCAGAGGGAGAGGTGGACTTTAAACTATCTGTATTAGAAATTAAACTCAAACTACCTGTAGAAGATCATAACATTAGCAACCATTAGCAAAAAATAAAAGCCTATTAATTAAAGAACCACCCTGAAGAGTTCGGGCCCTGAAATCTCTCTACTATAAACCAGAGCAACTGGGAATGCCTTTTCAAAGATTTTCAGCTAGCTGAAATATTGCCCATCTAAACCACAGACCTTCTGGATTCTGTCCTCTTCATACTAGGAATTTTAATAGATACTGCTCAGCAAGGCAAGGGTGTTCTCTTCATTCAGCATTTCTTTTTCAAATTGGTAGCTTAGCTCAGTATTTAAGTTTACACTGTCTGAGGCTACACTGGGCTTTTGAGGCAGAAACCTTGGAAACGAAGACTCGAAGAAGGTCTGGGAAACACTTTGCTAATCTAGCAGTTTAAGGACATAACTCATACCTGTACGAAATTGCCACCCATACTGCAGTGGTAATCCCCAGAGAATATTGCCAATATTTTGGGGTCCAAAGGCACTAAAAAATTTGGCTGAAGAGTTTAGCAAGCTCTTATACACTCCCAGTCGTTCTTGATAGTTCCAAGCATTGATGACAATTTTGTTGTCCTTTATTGGGAAATCCAGCAGGTTTTCAGGGGCAAGGTCCCACAGAGGGGGATATGCATCTTCTCCAGTGACCTTGTTTTCAATCCATGCTGCAGCAGTCACAGGACTCAGGGTTACAGTCACTATAAGAAGAGCGTGTATGCCAAGGCAGGACCACATTGTGAAGGTTTGTGACCCAGTTGTTTGTGGCTGCAGGGTTTTTATCAGGGAAGGTGAGGGCTGGGCAAAGAAGGGTGACTCATATGCAGAGGTTTCCATCGCCCTTCCCTCTTTCCAATGACCCTGACATGGAGTTGCCAGATTAGTGACTATGAGTAATGCTTTGTCCTCTCCATGGAATCTAGGGAGAAGCAGCAGATGTTTAAGAGGATCAATCTAATCAGAAAAAGTCCAAATCTATGCTGTTCATGACATATACCCACCCTTCCAAATGTCTGAGGTGCTACAGTACTGATTATACAGCTGCGTCATCAAACTTTTTGTTATCGTGTTTCTTACTGTCAGCTTCCCTTTCCCAGCCTAGTTCCTGCTGGTAAAAAAGGGACAGCAATGTCACAGAGCTCACCCCAGCACACACACAAGGCAGGGTTGGGCTAGGGCTGAGGGACTCTGAGGAGCGTTTGCGGTGCTGACAAAGTTGCAGCAGTGACAAGTTGCTGGCGCTGCCATTGGCACCTTTATCTTTTGGCCTTGGAACAACTGCCTGCAGCCTTCAGGTGATAAGAGTGTTGGAAGGAGCCCAATCAGCCTGTCTGCACGTCAGGCAGCACCCGTCTGGATGTACTGTTGGTATTGGTCTGTCTTGTGTGGAAATGGTCATCATTATATAGTCCTAAACTCTTCTACTAAACCTCCATGATCTTGCAGACTGCAAAGGGAATACAAAGGCCAAGCCTCCACTAACAAAAGGGGTGTCTAAGTTACACTCCAACAAAAGGGAAATTGTCCAGCTGCCTTCACCTCACCTACTTCTAGGACTTTATAATCTGCAGCTGCTTTTTCTCAGATAAGCAGTGGTTGCAAAAGAACACTCAGCAAACAAACACATGGGTTTGTTATCTCTGTAGTCTTTTATTTGCATGAGAAAAATTGCAAATGCCCCTTTTCTTTGAAGTAATTCTGTGAGTTTAGGTTGGGCGTTTTGTGCCTGCAGTACCTTAAACCCTGGATGGAGTAAGTCAAAACTGGCTGCAAACCTTTGACAGTAAATTTAAAGGAAATTTATCAGTTCAATTCACATTTTTTTCATTTTCTCTGTGTATTAAGGAGACTTTCTAGTAAATAGAATGATTTTTCAATGATCATTTATTATTTTTGGTTCTGCTACTGAGAAAGCAACAAAAGCTTTTGAAACACAATGTTCAACAGAGATTAAGACAGATCTGAGAACACTTCTTCTAATCATGCTGCCTCACAGAGGTGTCAAAGAATCAAGTTGTTCTTTCATTAATTTTCTGTGAATGGGATTTATCTAACTTCACTGTGGACATTTAAACATCAACCTAGCTATGAAGATTCCCTCTACAGCCAAATCAGAGAATCAGGCATGTCCAGAATATAACTCATTTAAAACACACCATTGAGCGATGTACTGCTGCTGACTGACTGTAGAGGGAGTAGAAAATACAAGTTTACCTTTAGACATAGAAAAAGCATTTTTAGATTGAATAAAAAATAAATAACAAATAAATATTTTTAGATTAAATAAAAACAGTATTGTTTTACCTACTTTGCTGAAGTACTTTTTGAATTATATTCTGAAATAATAATTTCAGAAATGTTTTCAAAGGTGCTTCTTTTTTTCTTTCTTGAAATAAGTCATTCTATTCAATAATCCTGAGAATAAATGCCAATAACTGTGTTGATTTCAGATATAGATAGATAGACATATATATATATTATAAATATATATATGGCTCTAATTGAAGCAATGGGCAGTAAGGCTCACCTAAAAAGGAAGGATGCTGAAAGGCATCAGCTACGGCATAAGACATATGGAGGAAACTTGTGACTCTATGAAATAAAAGGCACCAAGTTCATAATTGCATTAAGGCAGAAATTTTATTTGAGAACATAAAGGAGTGAGTAAGAATGGTTGGCTTTTTTGTTGTTTTTTTTTTTTTACCATCACTGAAAGAAGTGTCCAAATTTGGAGTCTAAACTCTTCTCTGTTTTTCTATAGCCCCGGGAAAGAGTTTGAATTTTCTAGTGAGGGTTATCAGCTATTTGTATAGCATGAGTGATTTCGCTTAAGGTAATTAAGGTAAACAGAGATGAATAACCTTTTTCACTTTTTTTTTTTTTTTTCAGAGATACCCTATAGTTATATCCTCATGGCAGATGACATGACTGGTTCCACGTTTATGTGGAAGTTTATTGTGCAGGAAAAACTGTCCTCCTCTGCCATCTAGAAATTAAATCCTATTAACACTGGTCTGGGCAGGCATAAAAATATTAATTGCTAATCTGAATGCAAAAATATACTTTCTCAGAAGACTTATAATACAGAATTAAGAGAAATTAATGACATGATTGCCTTATATCACTTTTTGAGCTATTTTATAGGGAAAAAATTGTGTTTTATACTAAATGGTAAATAACAAAACTTGAATATATCTACTTAGACAAACTCTGCTGAGTTCCTTCACTTTTAGGAGTTTCAGCCTTTTGCCTTATTATGGTAATAAAAGAACTTCAACAACCAAACTAGTCTTTAAAGAGTCAACAATAATTTTTAATAATACAATAAAAATTTCTTCCTGGAAAATAATATAATTAATTTTATAGCACTTATTCCATTTTTGCATTTATCTGTCCCAGCAAATAAGTTGCTGAAGTTTCTGCACAACTTCAAGGACAATGGTTTTACTTTGAGAAATATGGAATCCTGTCCTGTTTGGGTTTGGTGTCCTGAGGGGCATGAGGGTGGGATTCATGTGCTGTCAATTATAATGACTTGAGTGGTGTTGGTGTTGTGTGTTGAGTCATAGCACCCCTTCTTGGCTGTCAGGATTTTAAACAAGTGGAAGATAAGGGAAGACTGTTTGTAATCTCTGCACCGCTGTTCTATTCACCGCTCCCTTAATAAGTACCTTACCCGTTACTCAGTAAGGATGTGCTCATACAGACATTGCAATTGAAGCATGCTGGAAAAGATTGCAGATTATGATAGCTGGTAATTTCAGGTCCGATAAGCAATTGTTGTCAAGTTCCAAGAGGCAACTCTGCAGTTTTCAGGTGGGCTACAGATTTTTCTTCAAGATAACTGCAGAACAGCTGGTAAGCATCAATTAGATTGATTGAAGTGACTGCAAGAAAAAATGGCAGGCCTAAGTCCCCAAACTATCAAAACATAAAGTTCCTTAGTTCTGAGGGGATGCCCTAAGGAAGGAACTGGAAAGCTGTGAGGAAGATGCATCAATACTTCCACTGGAATGAACTCAAAATTGACATAACGTTTTTGCAGGTGAGAAATCTTTAGGTAAACTGGGGATGTCACTTTCCTTCACACACATAAAATATCACTGAAAGGAAGGGTTCACCTGCTTCATTTTAGGGCAACTGTTCGAAGAAGAAGAAGAATGAGTTTTCATTTAGATGGGATGTTGATATGGATGAACCTCCCTATCACCTGGCACCTTTTTTCATGCCCCAACATTTCCACCAGTAATTGTGAGTGCTCCATAACCGGGATCCTTTCCAGGGAAAAGAAGACCACACTGTAGCTGAAAGTATTCTTCATGTATTTCACTGGATAAAATTAGAGCAGTGGATATATTTAGGTTGCTTTCTAATCTTTGTCATTGTCTGCAGCTACCACTTTGAACAGACTTTCTATTTCTTTTTGTCACAGGCCTTTGATATTTGGCAGGGAGTGTCTCTCTGGCTTCAGTGCCCTCCAGCATAACACCTTAATAGCGCTATGAAAGGGATTATAAATTGCTTCTGGTGTGGTTGTGAGTAAAGGTCATCAGCTAAACCTTGTGACCACATGAGTGGACTCCACCACTAATGCAGCAACACATGTGGTAAGACCATCAGGCATCAGAGGGGACACTACATTGTGTGTATAGTGGATGTAGCAGGAGGTGCTGCGTTATCATATCCTGGCCTCCCCATAAATCCTTGGCTCTAACACTTCTCCTTCTTTGGAAAATATCATTCTTGTGTTGTATATTATTCACATTCTTCCCTCTGCAAAAGCATTATTGTGTTACCTGCTGATCTTGCCTCGCCAGAAAGAGTAACCTGTGCTGCAGCTCCTGACAATTCAGACTATAAGTTGTGCTGATAAATCCTGTTGGTCATAATAATACATTCACATTCTCTCTTTCTCACTTCTTTTTTTTTTTTTTAATTTAACAGAAACAATCTACTGAATAGGGCATACACAGTAGCACAAAAAAACCGCCACCAAACAAACCAAGCAAACTGCAAAAAGCCTCACCAACTAAACAAAAAAACCTCAACCAGACAAAAAGCCTCCAAACCTAATAATAATGAATATTATTCCAAATCATGTCAAATCACTCCTATTTTAGGAAATACTGGATTCATAGTTTTTTTTTTTCCCAGACAAAGCACTATTTTTAGCATGGGGTTGGTGAGTGAAAGTCTGGTGGGATCAATGGCAACAAAGGCAACTGTAAGTCCAATGTTTCCAGAGTTCCAATTCATTGTAGTAAAAGAAGAGTAACTATCAGCAAGGTTCAAATATGGATTTAGGAGACTGCTACACAGAAGATGTGTAATAGGTACCTGATGCTATGCCAGATGTGCTCTTTCAGATCAGAGTTCACCAGAGGAGAACAGACCATACGCAAATTTCCCCAGCAGTCTTGCTTGCAGGACCAATGTTAAGATGTGCACATATATAAATATATAAACGTATATACACAAACCCAACTAACCAACCAACCAAAAAAAAAAAAAAAAAACCTTCACCAGACCCGAAACTGGAAAATTTGAATTAACCTCTAGATTTCATTTTCATAATGCTTTATGGAGGTATATTTTTCTTATTTTCCCATCACACCTTTTTGTTATCTTCATCTTAGAAGGTGAAGGTTAAGCTGATCATGGAGTCAGATATCCATAGCATTTACCACCTACAGATCTGTGGTCATCAGCATCACCTCTTCAATACCTACCATAAAAGACATCAGCCTTATTTCATGATGAGGCAGGATTCATTCCTTTGAGGCAGACCCCGCAAAACCTCTACTCACTGAAACACAGAAATAAAAGTTGGTAAAACCAAAATAGATAGATATATTACCGAGAGTATCAGGATTGTAAACACAAGTCTGATGGAGGAAGATGATAGTAATTTTTTAATATAATACATCTAATTTTTCTCAGAAATAGTTACTCAAATACAGACCTAAGAACGTGTACTAAGTCGAGGAAATCTTTTGGCTGTTTTTTTGTATATCACTAGGGAATGAGCAAACTGAGGCAAAAAACACTAGAATTGCATTGTCAGTTGGGTTTATTTTTCAATCTTTCATTAATTATGCATCTATTTATAAGACAAATTAACTGAATCTTCACTTATATTTTTAGCATGGCATTTTAATTAGATGAAAATTAGAATAAGTGGGAATAACTAATTAGAAAAAATCAGCATAATGGCAAGGATTCATTAAAATAAAGGCACAAATATCTAAAGCAGTAAATCTGTAGCTAGATGCTGGTGCCCAGATTTACTGATGTGAAATGCAAAATGACTGCATCAATTAGAAACTTGGACCAAAACAAGGGGTTTTGCCATTTGGAAGGAGTAAACAATTAATTCAGGCATTAAAATCATGATATTTTTTGAAGGTCTTGAAACTCAGAGACTGCCAAGAAAATTTTCAGAAGACTGTGAACCATCTTCTTCCAGCTGCAGCCATTTTCCTTAGACTGAAAAATAAAAGGGAGGGGGAGGGGAGAAGCTCCATTCCAAGAAAGGAAAGGAGAGCTAACAAAAATGTTTCTCAAAGAAACAAATTAGTCTTCATTGTGTAAATCGGAAAAATAAATTTTAGTATAAGAAAACCGGAAGGAAATATGGTAAAAGACAAGTGGTATAAATTATCCTCACATTTATTGCCTAATTTTGCTTCTGTCATGGGAAAGAATAACACTCTTGTTGTTTCTAATTGATATTCTGTGTTAGTATACAGCACAGTACTTTGGTTCTGCAGTTTCATTTGCAAGGACAGAGGAATTAAGGGTGATTTTCAATAAAAACAGATTTCAGTCTCATTTAGAGAAGTCTGAATAACTCATTAAAACCAAATTCCAAACCTATCTGATTTAACTAAATTGTATATTTAACATAATTCCTAAAAAAAAATCAGTCATTTTTTGAAACTTAATCATGATACTGCAAGCCTAGACAAGATATAAAAGGAGCAAACATATGCAAGGATAGGTATTAAAAGAGAGAAATTACCTCGTATTCACAGATATTTGCACAACAAAGCTAACATTGAAATGAGACCTAATGATAGTATATGGAGATACGACACATCACCAAGTTGAGACATGACAGAAAAAAATGGTTTTTAAAACAGAACCCTTTTCTGGAAAACAAGATAAGTATTTCCATTGCCCATTTTTTCATGTTTTTCTTTCACTTGACTTCTATTTCCTTTTAGATCACAACCCAGACTCCAATACCTGGATGCTACTAAGGACTCTGCTTCTGAGATTTCTCACATGACATGATTTCATTCATATCAGTATCAATTCCATAATGCAAGTGTCCAATGCATAAAGATTCATGTGAGATATATTTTCTGTATCTGACCTGCTGATATTTTACAGCAAACATAAATATAAGTGCCACAAAGGCCACCAAGTTTGGGACCATAATAAAACCACTGTGGCACACAACTGGGCAGCTATTGTGGCACAAGGCATTCTAGTCCATTGTCCCATGTCATACAAAAATTGCCCTTGGATTATCAGAAGGATGCCAAAGAAACACATGTTGAAATTTAAATAGGTTTGAAAGGAATTCATTTCAGCCTCCAGGTGTTCCTATCAAGCAGGAATCTCTGAGGATTCACCAATTTCACTGAAAAAAATGTCCAGCTTCACAAATATTCCTGGCCTGCTCCAAAGAGCCATTTCCCCAAATGAATGTGGCATATTACCTTACTCAGCTCAAGTCATACTTAATTCTCATCCAGAACATAAGAATAGTTAGTTGGTAAAAAGGTATGCCTCCCTCAGCCTCCCATCCAGCTGTCTGTCCTGTTCCTGCCTTGGTTTTCAGTACAAGCTGTCCTCATCACCTCCCTGCCTGCAGCATCACTTAATACAATACTTACTTACAGGGGACGGCATACATTTGGAAACCATCCAGCAGAAGAGGCTGGGGAGTTGTAATCTGAATTTTTTCTGCCGTTTGGGTGGTGAAGGGAGCTGCTGTGCTCCCTAGAACAGAGGTTGCCTTTCCTAGAGTGATGTGACCTGTCAGAGATGACTAGAAGTGTCATTGACAAAGATAGAAGAAAGTCTTACACTACTGCCTAGATTTAAAAGACAGAACAGGGGTTGTTGGGTTTTTTCATTAGCATAGACCTTGCTAACGGCTATTTTACACATACTAACACAGTACACAGTAAAGCACAACTAATCTTAGAATCTTGAAATCTTAAGCTTTTAAGGAGACAAAAGACAAAACCCCCTCTACAACAGTGAACATAAGCAGCCAAGCTTTACAGAAGGCAGGTTTCTGAAGTCTGTGACTTCCTCCTTGGTTTCTATTGCATTTTCTTCTGATTAATTTAATTTAAAATGCTTAGCCTTGGAGAGGGACGATTTGGATTCCTGTTCTGATTCTCTGTCTTTGAACTAGTACTTAAAAAATTAAAGCATTGTAGTGTATTTTGACAAATCTGAGTGACTACAGCAGGCTCTGATCCTGGGATTTTACCATCCTTATACTAAAATCCCATACCAAAATTCTTTGGCTTAACCTCATCTTCAAAAATAATTGTAACAAAATATTTGATATATTTGTTCCACAACTGTGAATGCTAACAGCATGGGTATGACACCCTTCCTTCCTTCCTTCCTTCCTTCCTTCCTTCCTTCCTTCCTTCCTTCCTTCCTTCCTTCCTTCCTTCCTTCCTTCCTT
>VWZG01012176.1:562637-578723 GCA_013396735.1 Grallaria varia
CCCTTCCTTTCCCTTCCCATCTTCCTCTTTCTTTTCTTCTTCCTTTTTTTTTTTTTTCCTTACAGTGCACAGGACGATAGCCGGGAATAAAGAATTTACCTCACATTCTCACATTTTCCTTTGGAGTCCACGCTGGAGCCATCTAATCGGAATAAGTAACAGTGGCGAAAATGCAGGCTCCTGTAAATTTGTAAATGAACACTAGATGATGCTATATAACTTTTCAATCTTTTACTTTCACACCAACTGAAAACAAATTAATAAAATCGGAAGACTAGACTAGAACTTGGTTTTAATACACTGACAAATATGCACATAAGCCAAATCAATCATAGCACTGGAATAAAAATTCTACATTCCTCTCCCAGTCAACTGTCTCCATCTCATCAGATGCAAAGTGAGGGTGCATGTGATTTTAGGGCTCCCTGTGCCAGACACTGTGGCAGTGTGCTACAGAACGATTTTAAACAAACCTTTAACAGTAATGGTGCTTTCCAAATGCTTTGCCAAAAAAATTGGCAAAAAGCCCCTGCCCTTTGCATTGACTTCATCTTCTGAAATCACAGGCTTCTTTGAAAGCATTGCTCTGTTTGTATTTAGCAGATAACAGAAACGGCCCTTTTCACTGAACCAGGTATCAACTCTTTTGCTACAGTCAGGACAATGCCTCAAACTGCCATGAACATCACATGCTGTACTTGAATTAAGTCAGCTTGGTCCAGATGAAACTTGTGCTGCCAGGTAATGTGGTGGTGTACAGGAAAAGGCTGTTACCCAGAGAAAAGGCTTTAGAGTCATTCTGACTTCTCCCATTTTTCCTTTAAGAAACAGCTCCTATGATCTCATTGACCCCTGTATGTATGATGTCTCTATGTCACAGCCCAAAGCCATGTGGTGAATCTGAATATCAGGGTGAACGCAGTTACAGATACAGACAAATCCCAGTCCACATATTGATGATTCTTTCATAATTAGCAAATATAGTAAAGGGGAAAAACCCAAGTTTTGCTGTCTAGAAAGTGGACTAACAGCTGCTCTTGCCCCAGGGAGGTATTGATCTATGCAGTTTCCAGAACTCCTCGGGCAGGAGACACTGCTTAAGCACTTATGTGCTCACCAGGCAGTCAGGGAAATAACACTGCCATCATGCTTATTTCACACCACTGGTGCAGGTCACCATTATCAGAATGGCTTGAATCAGACTGTTTGAAAGGGTTGTTGATAAGGGCACAAAGGGTTTAAGCTTACTTAAAGAGATAGTTTGATCCTTTGCCAAAACTTTGTAGTGATTACAAGATGTAGACTTAAAAGGTTCTTCACCAAGAGCTTCATGAAAAGGTGAGTTTCCTGGCTAAATCTGGTTGCTTTTCTTCTATATGGTCAGTGGTCAGTCACAATAAATTCCTCCATTTCATGAATGTGACTAAGCCAAGTTGTATAAACCACTGATTAACTATCAAAAGTCTTAGCGGATGACATTACCTGTTCCTTCACATATAAATATATTTAGTCAATCTGCTTATTTGCTTAAGGTTGAAATATACTAATGGTTGAAATACACTAATGTTCTTGGATTATGTTTGTTCTGCTTGGCACAATTTACCCATTGCATACTCTCAAGTGACACCAGATAACACACGATGGTTAGCAACATCCCTACACTCTGCTTGTCACATGCCATTCCTAGAATGATTTACTCTGTCCCCCTGCTCCTTCTCCCCCTCCTGAAAGGAGAGCCAAGGAAGAGTTGGCGTCTGACAGTCCCCACTGAGTCTGTTCAGTGTTGCCCCTTCATGACAGAGGCAGGAGATAATGTTTCTTTAGTATCTCCTGTTTCCCATACTGTTTCTACACCAGTCTGAAACAGCAGGAGGTTCAGTAATTCAGTTCCTAGATTCCCCAAAAAAACTGAAGGTGACACGCATGGAGCAGTGAAGATCCACGCTGGGCTTTTGCCCATCCCTGAAGGACTTGTGGCTCTGGCAGGCTCTGGTTCACCATTGCTGCTCTGGCTTTGCTTTAAAAGGTTTGCCCACCAAGATACATGGGAGAACTGGGTGACTGTGCTAAATAACAGCCATATATCCTCTATTCCTAGATAACAATGTCATCTGACAGATGTCTTGAGTCTTCTGTTGCTTTATTAAAAAAAAAAAAAAACAAAAAAACCCCAACCCTACCCAATGTATTAATACTGCAAAATACAGCATAATGTTAATAAAAACATTTCTTGACGCCACTGATATTTTACAGTGAAATGACAGAAGGTGTTTCCACTGTCTAGATGAAAGACATCAAAATACCTGCTTTGTTTTTCTGTTGCTTTATATGTCGGAAAACAGTTGTGGCTGTCTTTTGCAAATGAAAAAAGTTTTGTGGCATTTCATTAATTCAATACCTAATCATCATGGTGTACACTTAATTCTGACCTAAAATCAAGAAAGGGACAGAAGACAGCAAGTATTTGTAGTGTCTAAGAAAATACATATATTATTGAACACATCCTAAAATGAAAACAAGGAAGAAAAAGGTACAGCAATTCCATTTGTATATGACTTATCCATCTCTTTTAAGCTGTCATTTCTGACTGTATTAACCTCTGTTCTTGCTGCTCATTTTCATTTACTGTCTACGTTGAAGAAGAAGTAACATGAAAATAGATATGAGAAGCATAAAGCATGGTGTTTGGTTTAGTAGTCCTCCATTTTTGTACTCTCAGCAGGATCTGATTCTGATTCTTTTTGTGGGAGGACTGTGTGGCCCTTGCCTGAAGTGCATCAGAAGTATCATGATCCTCCCTGCAAAGATGTGTGGCTGGAAAATTAGTGAGTAGAATTCAGGAAAAAAAGGAGGTTAAAATTATCCAGCAGGCTTCTGCAAAAATGAGTGGGTTTCAGGGAAATCACTGAGTGGAACTCAGCAAAGTACCATTGAGAAACCCTCTCCCAGGCAACCTCCACTGCAGCAAAGATTTGTGTTCTCAGATAAGACGCAGCAGAAAAGCTGTGAAGGCTGTTGCTGTTGTTGTAAAAAAGAAATCGATAGTGGTGAGAGCATAGTTGAGATTTAACATACTTGAATTTTAGCATTATCAGAACTAGAGCACAGAGGTTTATAATGCTCTTCTAGACCCTGAGAACAACTCTGGTCCCTGTCAGTTAAGTATGATTACCAGCATGATTATTAGAGTGTAACCAGGGAACAGAAGCTGCCAGCTCTTTCATACAAACTAGAGAAGTTCTGACTTAAGAACACTTTCATTCTCGGCAAGGCTTTTTTATTTTTTATGTATTAAGCTCATAGTATCATCAAGAATATTTTAATGTATCACCAAACTTTTGTAATTACTCCCTGTACACACTTTCAGCTTGATGTGTTAGGAAATGGGCCCCTGCACGCAGGTCCATCATTTTCTGTTTCATCAGTATTACTCCAACAACAGTACACACCAAAGCCCTACCTTACAGGTACCATAGGTCTCCAGTTGCTTTTCTGAGAGATCAACATTGTCCTTTGTGCATGTGGGGGAAGTTCGATTTTTCTGGTATGCAAGGAAGGATAGTAGTAGGAACATTCCTTAGTCTGGGAAGTCATAAATATGACTGCTTGATGGCTCCTCAGTTTCTCATGTTTGCAGGAGTGGAACAATTTTGGGGTACAAGTCTCTATTGCATTTTACAGACAATATGCAATGTGAGATCCAATCTAACTGCTTTGTTATAGTTATGAAATTCTCACATACAGCCTAGGAAATGGTGCTGAAAGGCTATAAAAATAAACACAAGCAAATCAGGGTCATACTTCAGCACTCAGACTCCCAATGGCTCAAAAAACATCCTGCAGTGAGAGAGAATGTCCCCACAACAGTCACTGAAGACACCACTTATTCTTGACAAAAGAAGGATGTTCTGGGCTTAATGCAAGCTTTCACAAGTGTCTATTTGTGAGCTTTAATGGTAGTGAAGCCTTCAGCACTTCAGTTTTTGGTATTTCAAGCTACTAAAAGTATGGCTAACAAAGAGAGATGAAATTTTGTTTTGACTCAGTGAGACATCTTTAAAATTATGGTTTAATGGAAAGTGCATGCAAACGAAAAGTAAAAATGCTTTAGCTTTTTTTCCTCAAAAAAAATTGAGCTCAATCATCTCTGAAAGAAGGGACTTAACTTTCCTGAGTTAGTCTGTTTTTCATGTCTTATTCCAGAACTAGATCTGAAGGGTAGGAGAGAGAGAGATGACAATGAATATTATCATGGCTTTAGAAGACTGTGACTGAAAGTCTTAAGATATACGGCCAGCATGAAAAAGAAGATAGGAGTGCACTACTCGGCTCTGCCTGAGCATCAGCAGCCCCAGCTGAGCAGAGAGAGTCTTCCTTTCTGGTAATCACACTATTTCCTCTTGAAAGAAAAACTCCATTATAAAACTGGGAACATCTATTTTGCTACATTAAGTGATGTTTATTTTGCTTAAACTTTTTTTCTGTCATACAAAATTTTTTTACATGCAAAGACAGCAAAGACAACTGCTGTTTTAATGAAGTCCATTACTGGTACAATTTATTACTACAACTCAGAGGAGTTCTCAGGTTATATGAAGCATTTCAAGTGAATAGGACAATGGGTTTTTTCCAGTCATGGCAGAAATAACCAGTGATTTGAACATACATATTTTCTTTATTGCGGTTTATTTAAGAAAGCTTCTAAATTAAATCTGTCGGTACTGAAATCACTGTGAACCATCCTGTGCCAGCTTAGAGGAGACAATGAGCAAAACAGCCAAGGAACACTAACATTTGGGAATGGTCATTTTGATTACAATGTGAGATTTGCTATTGACCTCAGTGGAGCCAAAATTTAGTCCTAGAAGATTTAGGAAATATCCCTGTAATATGAGGATTTGTTGCTTCCTACACGTGCCTTTTCTACAATTACAAGACAATGGGGAGCATGGGAAAAAAGGGTGAGTTTGGTAAGAGCGGATTACAGCTTTTTTGAACAAGTATAGGTTTACAACAGCGTCAGTTTATGCGCCTTCCTCGGACTTCTTCCCTCAATAATGAACAAAACCTGTGGGACATCCTCTTCTGTATACATATTTCATTAATAACCAATGGGTTAGGCCAAACAGAAACACTTGGATGCATTGCTGACTGCTAGGATAGGTACCAAGTTAACCCCACATTCAGACTCTGAGGAGAGGGAGAAAGAAAGACTCACTCTGCAGCACCCATTTCAACCCAAAGGCATTATCTTAAGCTTAAGGGTCAATTATGCTACAATTATGGTCTCTTGCACCTCAGATCAATATAGGATTATCTCAGATCTTTCTGCAATGTTCTGATTGACCATTGGCAGCAGCGTCAGCTGTCCAGGGTTTACATTTTGCCATGGCAACGCGCTCCAAAGCGTTGTTGAAGGACTCCAATGTCAGTGGCCCTGTCCTTACTGCACAAAGTGCGATTGTTATTTCGCTTGTAATAGAATTCCATCAGGGTAGATGTGCTGTGTTGAATAACATTACTTCATTGGGACTCCAAACAAGATCAGGCTGTCAGCATTTAGTCTCTGCTGTGCTTCCTATGAGATGCGAAGGATGTGGAAGGGGGTTAGGGTGGAGGAGCTCAACATCTCCCTGAAGCTTGCCCTGCAGGAATGAGGGTTGGTCCTATTTTCATTCCCCGATACTGACACCACCATAAAGGCTACAGAGGTAACACACCAATACTGATTTCCCAGGATCCTCTTTGGAAATACTCCTTCCTTGCCTCCACCTTCTCTCCCGCCCCTCGACCAGCTCCATGGCATTGAAGAAGGGCTGCTTGATGGGGTGACGTGCAGGTAAAGTCACCATAGAAACAGGGGCTCTGTCCTCATTCGCACAGCAAGCTGCTCTCCCGCAGCCTGGAGAGAGCACAGAGGCTGTTGTAGCTATAGTCACAGCTGATCGACACTGTCTGTCATTTAAAGCCTTGTAAAGCAACACCAGCACCCGCAAGGGATGAGATTTGGGGCAAATAATTTTCTCATTTGTTCTTTAAATATGTGGTCCTTGAATCACAGAATGAACCTGTTCTATCTACTTCTTGGTATATCTACACAGCTTTTTTTGTGCACATAACCTGATATCCTGAATTTATTAGTTTAATGTGTGCCAGAGTCCTCTAATTTCTCCGAAAGCACTAGGGTACTATGCAAGAAGCTTGGATATGATCCAGAATGCAGATAACAGCATAACAGGCCTGATAAAAGCCCAGCAAATTGTTGAACAAAGGATCTGATTCACTGTTGATTTATTAATTTTCAGCTTGCCTAATATAGTGATTTTTCCATACCATTTCCAACTATAAATTAATAAATAAAATGCCAAATCATGATATTCAAAATCTACTAAAACATAGAAACGAAAAAACTTATTTTCAGAATTACTTAAGTGGAGGTCTCACAGGCATTTAAAAGAAAAAAGAACAGAGTCCAAGAATTACCTCTGAAAATCACATTAAGCTCACAAATGGTCTGTACAAAAATCCACTAATTCTGAAATGCAAGTTATAGTGAATAATTACCAAAGAGTAAAGACTAAATAAAAAGAGAGATTATCCATAAGAAGAGGACAACAAAGCAGAGAGTAACTGAGGAGGCATCACAGGTGAAAAGGCAACTAATTGTCTAACATCAGCTCTTGGAAAATCTATGTTGAATTTTGCATCTGGAAGTTTATGTGTATGGTAATGTGATACAGTCCCAGCCCAAACAATTGTACACATCCATAAGTTATGAAAACAAGCATCCTGAATTAACAAGCAGGAAATAAAAATTCAATTAACATTAAATGACAAATAAATAAAAATATCAAGCCTCTCAGCTAATGAAATGCTGTTTATTCACCTGTTTCCTTACTTAATGGTTGTCTTTCCAAGGTAAGGACCTAAGTCCCTTAGCAGTCAAAGGGAATTGGACATTCTAGTGCCTTTAAAGTTGTACAGCTCCATTTACACTCGCCTGACTAATGCAATGGACAACTGCTGGGCTGTAACAGATTAATGAAGAAAAATCACCTGCTGGCGGAGTCCTTTGGAAAGGACTGTGCTGTGTTGGTCACCGGATGTGTGAGACTGGGAGGGCCCTGATTCTTCCAAGTTCTCTTTAGGCACAGAGGTAGGAGTCTGTAAACCACCTAGGATGCTGGAACCCCTGTTTCACTTACTTTAAGATGTAGTGGAGCACCATGGGACAAGAAGCTCTGCAGCTTGCTTGAGAAAGTCACAATGAGGAAAGATAAACATGAACAATAAAATATTCATATTGATCATGGGCCACCGCTCAGTGTAACGCACAGGTTGTGACATAGTTTCCCTGTCAGAAGGAAGCAGGCAGACCCCAGAGTACAGCCTGCTCATGACTGATTTCTTTTAAGACCATTCATTTAACTCTGAGATCACCTGGAATTATTGCGCTTTATATTTGAAATCTCTTCTTGGGAAAACTGTTTGAACATACTGGTGCTGTGTTAGTGTCTGAACAGGAATATTTTTTTTGTCCAGCAGCCAGTGAGCATCTTATATAAAATGCAATGAGACGGGGTACAAGACTGACAAATCTAGGGAAATTCTGTATTTTGGCTTTCGTTCCCACAGTATTAGCTATAAAATTTTCTGCTGTGTTCCACTCCCATTAGCCTCATTAAGTAATCAATGAGCTTTAGCTACTGATGCAATATATAGACTACATAGATATATGAATGTATGATAGGATTTATGCAAATTTGGTGCAATCCTGTACTCTGAATATGAGAAAGTAGAGTGTCAGTAAACACAGTGAGACTTTTTTCAGTGCCTCTAGTCCCCAATGAATAAATTTCATTTTTTTAATCCTTCTAGTAACATAATCTATAGCAATTCGAGGAGAGACAAAGAGAGACTGATAGAAGTTGTTTTATCATTAGAAATGGTTGAGCAGCAGTTGTGTGTTTCAGGGCATGTTCAGTTCTGCCATTATCTCTGAACAATGGGTGCAATTGACTGCTGTAGGAATAAAAAAATCCAGGAGTACAAGACTTCCTGAAGCCTTCTGAAAGGCTGAATGAAATGTATGATGTCAAAAATAGAACCAATCCCTTATTTTATGAGAATATAGTTATTATAAGCAACAGATCTAATTTCACCTAGTTTTTTTCTCCATTGAGGTAGCCAAAAATTCCTCTAATTTTCATTAGAATTTTAATTTTTTGTGCTTTCCCACAAGTCTGTGAGGCTGAAAAACTAGTCAGATGTTTGAATGCAGGGGTTAAACCAAGAGATGTAAGACACAGTGCATGACATACAGACTTCCTGCGCTGGGATACAGATATGAAGGCTGAAGGTGTTGCCTTTACACAACAGAGAAAAGCAGCATGACCTACTTCTCCCATTTAGATGAATTCCCAGAAAGAGTGCAGATGATATTTCTGTACCTTTGATGGGGCACCCCGCTCCCCTTGGTAGGGTCTGTGGATGAACAGAAGGTGCAGCCTTAATGTGCCATGCTATAGCTGTCTCTGGCTGAGGAGCAACCATCAGAGTAGGAGGAAAAAGGAGGGAGTCATGACAATCAGATCACTATGATTTTATGTAATGATCAGGTTAAACATGTATGCCAAACTGCCTCTTTTAACATATTATTTGGTGCTGTTAGTTATATTCTACTGAGTTGTATGAACTTTAAATATTTGTTTTTAAGCTTTACTTTTTCACCCTAGTATTATTGCTATCTAATATACAGGTTTCTTCTTTTTGAAATATGATGATTTGGTGCTGTACAATTCTGCTATGCAGTACATCTGGAAAGCTTTTCCATTTTCAAGTAAATAAGAGAGCACTTGTAAAGTATTAATTGTTTATTATCAAATTACTGCTTGGCACATTTAGTCAACATATTAGAAATTGGTGAGTTAAAGTTTCAAACTTTTTTTTCTTTTCTTTTTATTTTCTTTTTTTTAATGGACAGAGAAAATGGACTCTGGTCTGGTATGTAATTAGTCATGTCCGGCACATCATCTTGGGCAGGGAAATAAACTTCAGTCTCTGCCAGCTGGGGCAGTGCCAGATCCATGAACTAGCACAGCATGCTCCAGAAGCTTCTCTTTCTGCCCCAGCATAACTCAGCATATTCCCAAAAGGGCATGGGAGATGAGTAAGCAAGAAGTACAGCAACTGCGAGCCACCTAGGCAATCTCCTGGAAAAACATCCTCTCCAACCTGCTTCTGAAATCTGATATTAAAATATTCTCTACTGAAAGCTAGCTCATGCTTTGGTCATACTTTTAGGGTGTTATGTAAAGGGATTATCTCCTTAACTGAGGGAAAGAAACCTAGGTGACTTAAACTGAAATGCTGCTTGGGGACAAAATTCTTCCTCTCCTTTCTCTTCTCCTTCTAAGTCTGGTGTTCTTTCATCTCTTGCACAACTGCACACAACTAAATGCTGTTGTAGGCTGAACCCAAAAATATGACTCCACATGAGCAAGCAACAATGGGGACAAGAAAACATGGTATTCACAGCTCTAATTTGAGTCAAAACACTTTTAGCTATCGAAGACAAAAAAAAGTAACGAAAAACTCAAAGGTGTGCTCTACCAGGGTGCAGCAGCTTGTCAATGCTCTGCGTGACAAGAAACCCAAGGAGGAAGAATAAAAAGGAAATGAAGAAAATAAAAGAAGGTGGAAAAGAGAGAGGGGCAAAGCTGTAGAGCGATACAAACAGGATAAGAATTCTCTTACTGACACAGATCAAAGATTTTTTAGCTTACTGATAGGTATCTGACTGTGGTCAATAGTGGATGCCAGAAGAGAACACAAAAACACATACTAATATCTCCCTCAGACAGGCTCCCAGATGAAATAGTCAATGGAGAGGTGTTTTTTGAGCACATTTGCCCTTTGTTTTGTCTGACTTATTTTTCTTCAATCACTTTTTAAACCCACATAGACCCTAACATTCAACTCCCTGTGTCAGGGAGTTGAATGGCTTAGCCACAAGCATTGTTTTCTAATTTTTTTGAATCCGTCACCTACTTGTTTCTTTCATTCACATTTGTATCTTTGCACTACTTGTGTGGGAAGAGACTGTGAGTAACAGTGAACCTTTCACCTTTGTATACCTTCCTTGCTAAAGGTTGTAGGGACCTGCATCATATTTCTCCTCAGTCACCCCATTTCCACTCTGAAGACTCCTACCATATCTAGTCATTCCTCAAGCAGAGACACTTCAGACCCTGCCCACCCTTCTCGGAACCTTATCCCCTTCTACTGTAGGGGACCAGAACTGCTCTCAGTAATCAAAATTTCTCAGCACCATGAAATTATACAGGAAGAGGAATTATGCTTTCTGGTTTGCTCTCTACTTCTCCCTAAATAATGTCTAATAATTTATTTCTATTGTTTTGCCTGACACTCAAGCCAGTGTATTTATACAACAGTCTAGCATCATGTCAGTCCTTCATTTCTGAATGACAATTGCCAGCTGAGACCCCCTTCCTTTCTATGTGAAGGTCTTTCTTTCTGTGCCTTATTTCCATCCACAGGTTTTTAGAGACATTACTACAAAATCTGTGCATAAATGGAATTTTTACTATATTAACTTCTATGTACAGATCGCTTCATACTGTACTTATTCAAGGGTAAATACAATTATTGTGTCTTTTATATCATGACCTAGGATGGTTGCCAGGAGGCTGGTGAGCCCATCCTGCCCATGGACACACTTTGTCTGACCCTTCAGCTGAGACCTGACTAGCATGGGAGACCCTACCGGAGGCACAACCACCGCCAGCATAGCTCACAGCCTCATAAGGGCACGCAAGCTTCTCCCCCGCGACAAGGGGGTGTCCGTGCCTTTTGCAACCAGACTTGCCTATCTCGCATTGGCCTCTTTAGCCATCAGCACGCTTGCAGCAAGCGTGGGTAGAGCCCTTCCAAAATCTTCGTTCGCGAAGCCGAGCCATGATGATGATGATGATGATATATCATGACCTGCTAGTGGTGGAAAGTGCCCACAGAGATCTAGCATAGAATTTCCTAATGGAAAAACAGCTTATATTAGAAAAAAGTGCTTTAGATTGTGTAGTTATACCCATTTCCCCCAGAAGAGTAAATGTTATGATTAGAATATTTTTTGTGCCCATGTCAATTTTTTATCACTGTGTCAGCACTGAAGTTTAGCTAGAATTGAAATTTTGGGAATAAAATCACCACTCTCAAACAACAATGAGAGATGGGCAATTTTTTCTTCCATAAGGCTGACCTTTACCATCAGACATATAGCCTGGCAATGTGGGTGAAGATAATCTGAGGACCTGATTTTCATTTGGACACTACTATGAGCAAATAAGAATCTGTGTCTTTACAAAAGCATGATCAAACTTGTTGTAGGTGGTACAAGATGTCATCACGTCCCATAATTGTTTTCTGTGGAAAGTTCATGCAGGGATCTATCTCACCTACCAAGTGAACAGAATGGATGCTAATTGCTGTCCAGTGCTTAAATGTAGAGACTGTTGTGTTTGTCCTTCTGAAAGATATTGGGTAGATGAAATGTTATGTTTTTGTGATGACCTTATTGTTTCTATTGTGTATATTTACTGAGACCAGGAGCCTAGATGTTCTAGCAGAATCTCTCCACTGCTTTCATAGGAAAATTTTTCAACTCCAACTCCAGAAATATTTTGTATTTTCATTCCTCATGTTTTCAACCAATTATTCTGTTTAAGTTGTATGATTGCTGCTGTTATTTGTGAGTTTCAAAGACCTAAAAAATCATTAAATATTATGAATATAAAGAGTAGCTTTTCATCATCCCAGTGACTTTCTTTTTCAGCATAAATGTCCCATTTCCTATTTTCTGATTGTCCTCAACTCATCATATCTATATATATCCTGTTCATGCAATCTCTGTGCTCAAGGCTGAAGGACATGCACCTGCGTGGGGGGAATACTTTTCTGCATGCCAGGATATGCTGGTTTAAATCTGTTGAGTCCTGCTTGGCATATCAGAAGAGGTGAAGAGGACTGTGGGGGAGAGGTAGTTGGAAAGGGGGCAGCTGGTCTCCCCTGGTCTTGCCCTTCCCTGAGCTTGCCCTAACCCAAAGACTGCACAAGAACCTCAGAGACAAGTATGTAAGTACATACAATATATAAACCGGTGCACATATTTATATGTTTTATATGTGTGTTTGCACGTGGGTACGCACACACATTTATGTATATGTAATGAATGAGTTAACTTTGTTCATAAAATCGTAAGAAAAGAAGATTTCATCTGCTTATCTAAAAGTCACAAGAATGTGAAGAGACCCCTGCTTATCAAAGGCCATGGGTATTCAGTTAAAATAAACTTCACATCCTGGTGATTTACATATGAGAGGGGGACGCCTCCCACCTCAAGACAATTAGGGTAATCCTTACATCCTGACAATGTACACTTGAAGGAAAACATCCATCACCTAACAAAAACTCCAAGAGGCAATTTACGACCGCCTGGTAACTGTCAACAAGGACACATACACAATGCGGAGATAACCAGATCACGTACACAAGAGTTAAAAATTGTATAAATATAGAGATTTTTCCTCAGTATGGTGCAGACTTTTGGCAGAGCACAGTCTCTCCAAGCTGCCCAGCGCTGTTTTGCTCTCTTATCGCTTGCTAATAAATTCAATCTTTGATTTAATACAAATTGGCTCTTCCAATTTGTCACGAGCGTCTATAACAAATATATGCATCTCCAATGTATATGTGTACATACAGTTTGTATATACATGTATGCGTGTACGCTGGCACGCCCATGGGCACTAAATCCTCCGTTAATTATCCCTCGGGTGGAGTTTCCAGCCCGGAAACTCCGGCCGGAGTGAAGCGCCCTCCGCCCCTCCCGCCGCGAAGGCGCTGCCGGGGCTGAGGCAGAGCCCAGGAGCTCCCCTGGACCTGCCGGTTACTGCAGGGGGAGTGAGAAGGAGCTCAACCTGAGCGCTGCTCCCCCTAAGCCTATTCTTGCCCGGTGTTCACACAGACACGCAGACACAGGTGGGTCGGCGACACTCCCACACACAGCCATCGGATGGCAAGGGTCCCTCCTCGGAGGGCAGGGGAAGGAAAGCAAGCCTTTTCTCTGCTTTTCTTTGTTTGTAACTGGGAAACACTTCAAGCGTAACGTCTCAAGAGCCCTCTGAGGTGCTTCAGAGCAAAGGTAAATTCACGTCTTGCTAGAACAGAGAGGTAAAACAGATGGCCACCTCTGGGGTTTGCCCGCGACGCTAGAAAAGGGTCAGTGGGCCGTTAGTTCCAGTGTTCAGGCGGGTAAATAACCCCAGGGAATTATCTCCACCAGAGAGGGGGCTGCCTTTGTCTCTGCCCTTCCCGCTGGCAGCGGGCTCCTGCCGAAGAGGCGCAGGAGAGGGCGGCGAACAAAGGGAAGAAAGCGCTGTCACGGTCCCGATGCCGGTACTGAAGGCGCCCGGCCCCCTGCCCGGCCCGAGCCGGCTCCCCTGAAGGGGACGCTAAATAATTGATTAGAATCGATTGCCTGCATGCATCGGGGAGGGAAAGCGGACGCATCCCTTGCGTGCAGCCTGCTCCTTCGCCCATTTGCGCTGTAATCCTACTCCATGTGAGAGAGAAGAGGGGACGTAACTCAGCCTTCAGGCCTGGGCGGGGTTCTCGCCGTTTAATCTCTTGCTTTCTCTTCTCTTCGCTGCTTTCCTCCCTCCCCCACTTTCCATCTCCCAGGCCCAGTGAGGTCAGCTCATGAATATCGCTTCATTTTCCTGAGAGGCTCTGGCAGCGGCGCGTTCCTCGTGTGCGGTGCCCAGCGCTCCGTGCATGCATTTCGCCAGCCGGGCAGCAGACAAAGTGGTGGTGAGTAATGCGGATGCTTTATATCCAAGCCTTTCCCCCACCCTCCTTGTTTTTCTTTTTACTTCCCCCAAAAGAGAATGCTACTCGGGATCCAGATGCAATAAACCCGGCAGATATGAGGGGGGACCTTCGAACCACCCCCGCCCCGTGCTTTTAAACCAGGACAAAAGGCAGACGCGCTCTCAAACCTTAAGCCGCGTTTGAGAATTCCCCGGGGGAAAATGCGGGCCCCCGGCGGAGCGGAAGGGCCGAGGCCGGGGTGGGTGCCTTGCCCGAAGCCCCCGCGCCGACTTCTCTAGCCACGGGCTTGCTCCCTTTTGTTGCTGCCATTTATTTACCGGTTTTTCCGCCTGGACAGGAAAACCTGCGGAGACGCCGCGTCCCGGCGCCACGTGGGTTTGCCTCTGGGGAGAAGCTTGTGCCGCTGAGTTTTGTGAGGACGGAGATTTCGGACTCAAATGAGGCTTTCGTTGTGCTAGTTAAAAAAAATGTGTATATATTTATGTATACCTAAAACCAGCCAACTTAACCGTAGGCGGTAGCCGATCTTAGAATTCGGGGTATGCAGGGTGCTGGTTGTGTTCTGGCAGGTCGCGGGTGAGCCTGATGACTTAGTTTCAGTAAAAGTTCCCGAGAAGATTCAGATCTAGCATAGGGTTCCCGATTATTAATTTTAATTTCATTTTATATATCTCATACTTTTATAGCTCCAAACAACTGTAGTGTGGGAATTCTGTTTGTGGTGGTGAATAGGCAATACTTTCATATAGTGTTGTGATATACAAGTTTTGATAGGTCTACACTCCCTTGCTCTCTTTTTACTAATTGATGCCTGGGAAGTTTCTGCCTGATTGTGTCATTTTGAGAATTAATTTCCAGAATATTGGTTTAAATCAGGTTGATAATGACAGTGCATTTGAGAGGAAATGCTGTGTTCCTGCCAGTGAGAGAGGAGAAAACACAACCTCATTGTCTAATATGTTCCAGGGAGTAAACCAATTGTCAATGTACAGTATACATTGACTTTGCCCAGTCCTGCTTCTTTATTGTCTGTTCTAGCAGGGAATGTTTTAAGCCATGTGCTGGGAGGGAATTGGTAGGCCGTGTTAGGAATGCTGTCATTTTTGCTGTTGCCCACGTTTTCCCTTTAAGGACAGTTGAATAAATGCTGTGTGAAAGCAGTTTGTGGATCATAGCCATTTTTTTCAGAATATATTGAGGGACATTAGCAGCATGATATGGCTTTTAACAGCCCTTTTTCATAATCTGTTGTGGACATGAAAACTCAGGTTATGTCACTACAAGGCAAATTGCCAAATAAGCACTCTTCAGCAAATACCACATAGCATTTTCTTCTGGGTGAAGGTGTATTCCTTGCCCTCTCTGTTTCGAAAATCTGGAATGATTATGCTTCAGTCCTATACAAGCTACTGATCTGCATAACCAATAACAAATATGAATCGGTCTTAAATCCTGACAATGCCTCTGGATAACAGACTGGGACAGATCTGTGTTTAGAAGCTGATTGGAGAGCCCCTTTCCTTTATGACCCGCGATTGCCGAGTCACCTTGCCCTGGAAGAGTCCCTTTCAAAGCTGATGGGAAATCTGTAGTTGCTTCCACGTGTGCAGCCCTTTGTAGAGCAGCCTTTCCCCACTCGCCTGTGACAGAGAGCTGGAGTGGGCCTTGGAGCAGGCGGACAGGTGCATTAGCAACCCAGGCATGGTCCTGAGGACCGGGGAGAGGGAAGTTTGTGTGTGAACGGAAATTTATCCCTGATGTGGCGGCCCCTCGGGGGAAGGTTCGGCATCGTGGGTGGGGAAACGCCCCGAGGTGCAGGCGGAGTGGGATCAGGCCTCAGCCCCAGCCGAGCCCTGCAGACCCATTCCGAGAGCCGCTCCGGTTGGCGCTGGGCTGCAGCCCCAGCCGGGCGGGCGCGGGCAGGGCCGGGGGCGGCGGGCACGCCAGCCGTCGCCGCAGAGCCGGTCCCCTTGCCGACCCCGTGCCCAGCCCCACCGTGTTCTCCGGTTTTCTTCCTCCAGCTTTCGGGGCGGCGGCGGCGGAGGAGGCGGAGGACAGCGCCGGTGATGGAGGCGTCCCCGAGATAGCCGCCGCCATGAGCCAGCCGCCTGCAGGGGGCGCCGCCGCGGAGCCGCGCCTGCATCCCGAGGGCAGCAGCGGCAGGAAGCAGCCGCGGGC
>VWZG01012176.1:578873-589168 GCA_013396735.1 Grallaria varia
GTCCCCGCTGAAGGGCGCGGGGGAGGCGGCCCCCGCGCCTCCATCTTCCTCGGGCGCGGGGAAGGGCCGCGGTGCGGCGGCGGGCGCCGGCGGGGTCTGGAAGGAGGGATGCCTGCAAAGTGAGCTTATCCAGTTCCACCTGAGGAAAGGGCTGGCGGCGGCCGCCCAGATGCAAACCAAGGGGAGCAACCACAGCAGCAGCAGCGGCAGCGCTTCCTCCGCCGCCGCCTCCGTGGCCACCGCCCCGGCCGAGCCTCCCTCGGCCGCCCCCGACTCCTCGCCCGCTGCCATGGCGGCGGCCGCGGCGGAGGGGCTGCGGCAGTGCGAGGCAGGGGGCGACGGCAGGAGCGGCGGCCCCGAGGGCGCCCTGAGCCCGCACCTGCAGGAGGAGATGCAGGAGGAGATGGAGAAGCTGCGGGAGGAGAACGAGAGCCTCAAGGTGAGAAGCCGGGGCGGCGGCGGGGATGGGAGAGAACAGGGGCCGGGCCGCCTCCCCACGCCCGCGCCGGGAGGGACCTTCCCATCCGCCCTCTCCCCCGGGAGGAACGCTGGGGACAGCGCTGAGATGGCTCTGTCGTGGGGCGTGCGGGCAGTGCCGCTTCCCTGCTTCGCGTCGGTGCTTATAATGAGCTGAGTTGTATTTACCTACTGTCCCTGCGGGGCGGAGCTCCATTTTGGCTGCCTTCCCCTTTACATACTGACATTTGTGCTTTTGACCCACCTGTTGCACCCCTGTCCCCTTCTCGCCCTGGTGCCAGAACGAGATAGATGAGCTGAGGACAGAGATGGACGAGATGAGGGACAGTTTCTTTGAGGAGGATGCTTGTCAGCTTCAAGAAATGCGCCATGAACTGGAGCGAGCCAACAAGAACTGCCGGATCCTTCAGTACCGGCTGCGCAAGGCTGAGCGCAAGAGGCTCCGCTATGCCCAGACCGGCGAGATCGACGGCGAGCTCATACGCAGCATGGAGCAGGACCTCAAGGTACAGATGTAAGCAGGTGTCAAAGGGGAGGAAGCGCCTCAGACAGACACAACCATGCACTCAGTCCTCATGACTCAGGCTTTTCCATCCATTCCACTGTGCAACGGGTGCACCTCATAGAATAGCAATGGCTAAGCTATCCTTGGTAATCGAAGCCCTTCCAGTATCTAGATAGGCTATTTTCAGCTTCAGTGCAACCATTTTTTTGTAAAGGTAATATTCAAGAAATGACTCAAATGGAATTTAAGAACTAAAGGATTTGGACCTTTTATGATTAATGCAAAACATACCCTTCCACTGCAAAATTAAACCAACCTTGTCAAATAGTGCCATTGACTTTGAGGGGATTATGTGACTCTTCAGTAAAAGATTCAGGGACCAGAAGAATGAATACTTGCAGAGACGCAACACAAAACCCTGACTGTTGCTGTCAGTAAAAAAACTGCTGTTATGTTCAATGAATCCAGAATTTTCCATATCTACCTGAAACCTTAGAAAAAATCCATCAAATTTCAACTGCGTTTCATCCACAAAGTCTGGATGAACCACAGCCCATAGCTGAGGAAAAGTTTGAGTCCTTGTTTAAAGATTGTCATTGGTAAAATAGCCATCATCTCCAGTCTAGATTGGTCCAATTACAGGAAAAAAACCCTTTCTTGAGGTAGTTGCAAGTTCAATTTCTGCTTCCATCCACTAGACTTTGAAAGGCTCCTGCTGAACCATGACTCCTAAGCTTTTTTCAGTTGACTGGTCTCCCACCTTTTCTCATGGAAGTGCAGACCTCTGTATAGCAAATGTGAGCTCAGTGGCCACATTTCTGCCTAGGACTCTAGTCACCCATGGTGTTTTGGATTCTGTGGACTGCAGTTGAAAATGCAAATTTAATATGTGATTAGGAATAAGGTAATTTTTAAACTTCTTCTGATAAATATAGTGGATTGAGGGTATCTTATTCCCAGGCCTGGTTTAGATCATCTTTTCTGAAAGTTTTCCAGCTTGTCATCATTCTTATTAAAATTTCTATTTGATATTCCTTTTCTATGCGTATTCAAACCCCACATTTTCTGTTGTGGTTGTGACAGTTCTATAAATATGACTGCCTGTGTGGCTCTCAACAAAATACAATTCCTGGCCTGAAGCAAAACCATCCCTTTGTCACAGGAATTTCTGTTCAAATCAGGAGATGTTCTTCACACTCAGAATGATGCTTAGGTGATTAGTTGAGATATGCACCTGTGCAGGCAGAATTTGAATGTGAGCCTTCATGTCCCAAGGGAATATTGTGATTCCAGCTTACAGAGTTGGTTTCTTTGTTGGCTTAATGTTACTTTGTATTAGCAAGGCATACATCTGCAGGTGGGGGAGGGAAGTGGTGAGGGCACCTCTGCTGAGGTTCTTGCCTACCAATACAGGAGATAGCAGCTAAGGGCTTAGATTGAGGTGGACAAAGGGCTCACTTTAATTAGCATTTCTTCCGTGTGTTTATATAACTATATGACTGACTCTTTGGAAAGGAACAGTGTTTTTGCAGTGTTCCCACGGATCATGAGTGTGTTCTGCTTTGGAGTAGAGATGAGTGTCTAATGCCAATTTTCTGCCTAGCAGTATTCCAGGTGCTGGCTAACCATAATTATAATTCATGTGCAGTTTTCTGTAGTGTTCCCAAGTCCTCTGAAGAACAATCCAAAATAACTTTGTTCATTTCGCATGGGCAATCTAGTAGAGGACTTGGTCCTTCATAGATACAGTCTTGCATGTAGCTGTATTAAAATGTATCTTGCATAAATGAATCTCATTTCCCATGTGATGTAGAATGCTCTGTAGGATTTCCCTGCATTTATAGCTACTCTACCAAATTTTGTGTCAAAAAATTTTGCTACCAGTAATGGTATTTTAATTTGGTTTTATTTACTGATCCAGACTATATCTATGGACTGAAGACAGATTCTGATAGGATGTTGTTTAAAATATCTCCCATGCTTTTCCATTTACTTTGATTGGACAACCAGATGAGCAGTTAATACTGTGTGTGGGAAAAGACATCAAGCTAAAGCCCTCTGGTGTGATTCTCAGCTCATTCTGCAGTCTCTTTGGAGTATGGTTATAATTGAAATTCCCCTCCACTCACTCTTTCTGTTGGGCATTATGTGCCTTGAGTGCATGTGCAGTGGAGGAGGTTAGTGCTGTATCTGTAATTCACACACACTGGCTTTCTTGTCAGGGAAGGCTGAGTCACTAGCTACTGCTGTTTTCTGGTAGATTGGATTCTTCTAGACTGCTTGCTTACAATTTTTCTTTAGTGTTTTAGAGTGTCAAAGAACTCTCTGACATACTAACATACTAATATCATTCTAGTGAAAGCCATGAAGGATAACTCGCTGAGCTCCCCTAGCTAATGCTAAGTAGGATTAATTATGCTTTCCAATGTTCTAAAAAAAGCAGGAAATCAGGCTTTTCAAACCATGTGCCTATGTGTCTAAATCACCATCATAACAGTGATTAGTATATATTTAAATGTTTTTGGTGTGTGATTATAGTTTGTGGTGGTTTCACAAAATACAGTGCAAATGGCTTGAAGGGCAAGATTCTCACTACTTTTTATGAAGAAGAGGAATTAGATCTTGTCATATGCCTTTTAACTCTATTCCTGTGAAAATACATTTAAAAAAACCCAAACAACCAAAAATCCTTAATGATCATTTTCACGGAAAATACTGGACATCATTTGGGTGAACACAAGGTCAATAAAAATGTTTTTTGTTCATATTTTAATCTTAAAATGAACCACATTAGTTGTCCATGAAGGAAAGAAACACTAGCAAGGTTGTCCATTTGTGGTCCTATACAAGGCACAGGTAAGGAAGGCCTGGAGAAGATGGGTCCTGCTTTTAGATGCTGTTGCATGTCAAGTATTTGAAGGGCATGTGCTTTAGTGCATTGAAAAAGGTAAGCTAGCTGTGGTTAAGAGCAGATAGATGATGCACTGACTCCAGGAATATTGAAGGTGCTGTTTAACTTTTGATGTAAGAGAACCTCAGAAGGAGTTGTCGTTTAGTGTCTAATGTGTTTTCCACTGAAGTCCACAGGAACAATATACTACTTTTTGGAAGGAATTAGCTGGAATTTGGAATAATTTAGAGTTCTGTTTGTGGATGTCTTTGTCTACATGTTTCCTTACATACCACTTCCATCAAAACATCGAGAACTGACCTCTAAATTGTTGCTTAGGCACTAAGTATTGCAGCAGTAATTGTTTTTTTAACTATTCTTTTGATATACCATTTCATTCAGGTTGCAAAAGATGTATCGGTGAGACTTCATCATGAGTTAGAAAATGTAGAAGAAAAACGTACTATAACAGAAGATGAAAATGAAAAATTAAGACAGCAGCTTATAGAAGTTGAAATTGCCAAACAAGCACTACAGAATGAACTGGAAAAGATGAAAGAGGTTAGTGTTGCTATTTACTTGTACACCAATTATTTGAAGATCTCAAATTCTTATTGCTGTACTAACTGTTTTTCTTCTATAATGTGTTTTTGGTCAAAAACATGACAGGCAAAAATTGAAAGTTGCAAAGAGTGCTGAAGTACAACTTGGTGATTGGGAAGCTAAAAACCAACTAAAATACTTGATGTTTTCTAGGCAAAACAGAAACCAAATTGTGGCTCTGTTTTTCTTCTGCAAGGAGGGAAATGTGAAAATGATGGTAACAAGAACTCAGAGGCTTTGATACATTGTGCCTATGTCAAGATTCATGCTGGAAGAGTGTTGAAGCCTGTCAGAGGCATCTAACTTTACAGATGGAGTTCCCCACATGTTTTTACAAAGACCAGTAGTTTTCCCCTTGCTACCTACTAATAAGGACTAGCAGGTACACTGAGACTAAGGATCTATCTGCCTCCCCATCTTGTTCAGCCACGCTTTTTGGAGTTATTTGGAAGTGAGAGACTCTACCTGGCCTTTCAATCTAAACACAATTTTATGTTGTATCTAATTAATCTTCAAAATGACTGCATTTGCCATTATATAGATGAAAGATACCATGCCATTAAGTAAGCAGAAAATTGCATTACAGCAGTAATAGCTAGGCCAACAGAGATAACAAAGCAGGCAGTAAAAGGAGAAACTGTTGATTAAGAATGAATTCCCAGAACAGGTTTTAGAAACAGCTTTCCAGTTCAATGTTTAAAATTCAATGAATGCCACTGATTTTCATTTTTAGGAATATACCCCAATAGGAATGCTAGGGTCTTCTTTGATCTTGTATGAAGCAGAAGAAATGTATTTCAGTCGTTAAGAAAGACAGGAAATTTTCAGTTGTGTGATAAGATATTTTTAGAAACTGCAAGTGCTTCCTCTAAGTGACCTAGAATTAAAAATATTCACATTTGCTTTACGGGAAATGAATTTCAAGCATGTTAGTACAGGATAAACAGGTGGTTTGTTCCATCTTCTTCTGCTTTTCAAGATAATTGCAGATTTTAAAAGGCCATGAATTCTGAGTCTTACTGAGCTTTCTTCTCATCTCCCTGAGGCCTTTTTCTGTCTTCACTCTAGTTTCTGCCATCAAATACATCTTGGTTTCCTGGGTTATCTTCTTTACGAGAGCATGATCGTTCTGCAATTATCCTTGCATCTTGTACTTAAGATTGATTTTACTCCAAGTTTTTAGTTATTCTTGTCCACTCAGATTCTACTTTGTTGCACATTCTCATCTTTAGATCCTCCTGCTCTCTAATAGGTTGTACTGCTGTAAATTTCTTTTGCCTTGTTTCTTCTTGCGCATCTTCAGATAACAATGACGTTTAGTGGCAACTTAAAAGCTTACATTCTTTGGCATTGACCAATAAATAGGCTTCTTCATCCCTGTCATCACTAGTCACTTTATCCTTATCCTGATTCTTCCCTCTGGCCAACTGTGCAGATCTGTGGTTCTGTTACTTTCATACTGTTCTCTACTTCTTTCTTTGGCTTACGTGTTTAGCCCTTTCTGTTGTTGCTATTGGTATCAATGAAAAGATACTGGAGATTCCAGAAGAGAGAGTGTCATGTAAACTAGGGGCTCTGCTACACAAAAATGTTTTTTTATGAAGCTGAAATGGATGGATGATTCCCACTGGCACAGAATGGGGGCACTGAGCCAGAATGAAAAAATGAAGTAAGACTTTATACCAATAGTAGAGGTGGAGTGGACAAAGAGTCAGAAATACATCCTTATAGTGAACTGGGGAGAACTGTCATGCAGAGTCATTATATAGGTCATCACAATTAGGCAGGAGTTTTCACTTTTGTATTTCAAACAGGCTGCTGAGTCCCTTTCAGTAGGAGAAGGCTGCTTTTCAGGCTAGGACTTTCAGCACAGCAAGGGGGAAGTTGGAGCATAGTTGAGAATGTACAAGTCAGAGAAAAGTAAGTTTGAAGCAAAGCTAAATTATTATGCACTTTGCAAATGTGCCATGACTTGGGAAACCGTAGAAGTATGCTGATAAAAATTAATAATTCTTGCAGGACTGTGAAGAAGCTGTGAAAATGTTAATGGGAAACAGCCATGAAACAACCCAAAGCAGTCTGAAGTGCATTAGAATTTTTCTGTGACAAATAAGTTTTCTTCTTCTGTGGCAATCAAAAGTTTCACGCATCTTAAATGCCATTGTCAGTCATGATGTTAACTTTCAGTTTGCTTGTGAGTTATTTCCTCTAATTTCATGAGTTTACAACCCTTTCTCCTTTCAATACAGCCATTATAACCAATGGAACCTCCTACCTAAGGAAGTTCTGCTCATCATAGATAGACATGCATGGAAAACCTTTTGTCTGGATTGGGATCTTCACTTTTTGAGCTTACAATTAATGGGAAAGTTAATTTCTAAGGACAATGAACCCTTTGTGTTTCACAGCATAGTAACAGTACTCAGAATAGGTAACGACTGAGTTCTGTACTTTTATGTCGTCAAACGTACTGCAGAAACACAAACATTTCCATTCTTAAAATCTATTTATGTATAACTGCCATGGGAAATTTGTTCTCCTTTTATAATGAACAGTATTAGATAGCAGAGAATGGCTAAAATAAGACAATAGAAAATGTAAGAAGCAGAAGTATAGTTTTTTGTTAGGTAGTCTCTAGGGCAGGTCCAAAGCCAAAATTCTCTCTGTGTGGATTCTCACTTGTTTTAAAAAGCATGGAGATTTGACTGGAAACTTGTATAAAAGATAAATGCTAGCAGATGTGTCTGTGTAGAGTAAAATCCAGAGTTCTCCAGTGAACACTTATGTGAATACAGACATGTGAATGTATTTGTCCATTAATATAGAGAAGTAATTGTTGTTGGCGTTCTTGATTTGAAGCTTTATTCTTATTTATGACAAATTCCACGACAAATCAGAAACTGTTGTTGATGGCAGCAGAAGCTTGCAAGCATCCAGGATCTGGAGGGTGTTCCAGCAATGCAAATGGTTTCTATCAGTTACTTTTACTTTCAGTCCTCCAACCTGCAGCTATTTGATTTAATGTTATTCCTGCATATGTCCACACAGATGCAAAGATTTTTAATCTATGTTGGTTTTATTTGTAGCAACAGCTGATGATTTTCTCTTTATTATTGGTTACTATTAATTGTAATGCTTTTTGGGAAGCTGAAAACAAAGTAGAGAAATTGTTTCCTAGAAGAAAGAGAAACCAGTAGTAGCTAGGTGTAATTTTCCATATATATTAAAAAATGTTAACATGATGTTAATTAATTAATGTTCATTAATTTGTTGTTAATTGTTTGGTAGAGCCTGGCTAACTCTGGTAGAGCTTTTCATTATCACAGTACAAACTAAGAATTCATTTGCTGTAGCTATGTAGGAAACACCCAGGTAGCTGTGCTTTAGGTGGCTTGTGAGACAAATGAGGTAGCGGGAAAGTATGACAGATGTACTGGACCATGGTCGTTACAAATTCTCATTGCAATGCAAACATGTAATTGCAAGAAGCACGGTGTTTTTCAGGGACATACATCTTTCTGGATAGAAATAGATCAGTCTGCTAGTGCTCCAGGCTCAGTTCTTACAGTAACTTGAAGGTAATGTTGTCAAGCCACCATTTTCTTCTTCTAATCATAGAGTATTAGGTCAGATATAGACCGTGTGAAAACCATGGCTACATAGCATGTGAACCAGAGATGGCTTTTGTCCCTTCAGTTCAGACTGCAGGCAGAGGAGTTTATGGCTCCCTGTGGATCTGCGTTTTGCTGGAATGGTGCCTGTTTTGTCCGTCAGTCTGTTTTGTACAGCGCATGGAAATGGAGGAAGGCAACAGGGTCTGGTGAACTGGGCACTGAAGCTGGGTGGAAGTCTGAATTCTGTACATGATTTTGATACTAACCTGCTATGGAACCGCAGGAAAGGAATTACATTTTTCTGCTTATTCTTGCAACCTTTGCCTGCCCTGTTTCAGCACAGATTAGCTCTCTATACATCTCTGGGTGTTCAGGCTGCACAAAAATCAGGAGGGTAGCTGGAAATTTCACCACATAAGCTGCTGTAAAAAACCAAAACCCTAAAAAACAAATTCTGTTCTGCCCCACTGTACCTCATCCCCACTCCCCAAAAAAATCGAAACAAAAAAACCCCACCAAAACACCAAACCACCAAAACCACAAAACCCAAACCTAGAAAGCTGTGAAAGAACTGGTAAGGGATAATCCTGTCCGAATCCTCTGGATCACCAACAGCAGCTTGCCCAGGTTGTCTCTGATAAAAATCCAGTATCCCTTCTTTCTCACAATGATAAAAATCCATTATCTCTTCTTTCTCACAACCCTTTCTCTCTCTAAGCACCTTCTCCTGCCATTTAACCACAAGCACTTATTTCCAGTCTTTTTTTATAACTCACAAAGTTTCAGATTCTTGAGGTTCTCAGTCTTAATGCTTTGTCTCTTTTTTGTTTGTTTGTGTTTGTTTCTTGTTTTGGTTTTTGTTGTGGTTTGGGATTTTGTTTGTTTGGTTTTTTGTTTGTTTGGTTTGTTTTTTTAAATGTGCCTGGTAGTGGCTGTTTTGCTGTCTTCTGGTTCTTAAGTCCTACTCTTGTCCTTCTCCCCCCCCATTCCCTCCTTGCCTCCATCCTTTCAACTCCTCGTGAGTGTCCAGTCTCCTCTCTGGATTTCAAGTATTTTCCAGTTAATTTTTCTCTTTTTCTACTCCAGATATATTATCCCCATTTCTTAGTTACAGCTTCTGTCTGCTGTGAAATTTGTCCTTTCCCCCTGATTCTTCCACCCCCTCATACAAATCTGTCAGTTTCCTTAGTTTGTTCTGTTCCTTTCCTTGTTTCCCAAGCCTTAGCTCTTAATTTTTGTATCTGGACTGAGAACTGTGGAGAATCAATCACTGTGTTAGGAGACAGCAACTATATCACTGTGAGCACTGAAGGGAGGGTTTCTGATACTAATGCCTAGCCTCAGCTTTGTCTAGACTCTTACGGAACAACAATCACAGGACTAGTTAAGCCTTGACTTCTGGCCTGGAGCTGGAACATAATTTGTCAGCTGGAGAAAATGTGGAGATTGATAGCTGGAGTGGGAGAGTGTGTGGTAGTTCATAAATACAGGTTTTTTTACCAATTTAAACTGGTAAGCTCCAACAAATAATTACTTGGTAATGTATAGGAATGGAAGATTTTGGAAAGGTTATGTCATGATTTTGATGAATTAGAAAAGTATGAGGTATACATTGTGTATAACCACAGAAATGTTCAGAAACACAGGCATACTGGAACTTCTTAAAAGAACAGTTGCTAGAATAATTCATTATGAGCAAACAAGGATATTCTCATCTTAAAAAAGGCTGAGTATTTTTGCTGAATTTTCCAAAATATTAACAATGTTGGTAACATCCCAGGACAGATGCTTGGCGTGGAAAATCTGCAACATCTAAAATTAGTGAGGTTGCAAAAAACCGTAAACAAGTCTGTAGTGGGTTGACCCTGGCTGGATTCCATAGACTCATTAAATCCCTTTCTGCAACTAGGCAGAAGGGAGAGGGGTCATCCACCCCCCACCTTTATGGGCAAACACAGACTCAAAGTGAGATAATACCTAAAATTTATTACTAACAGCATAAAAGCTAAGATAAATAGTAAGGAAAAATTAGTCTTAAAACACACAACACACACACACACACACTTTCCCCCCACCCCTCCTTCTGTCCATGGTGGGTTGCAGTAGGTTGCAGTTGCTGCCGCTTGCGATGTGAGTTCCCCCACCCCTCGGGGTCACTCATCCATGGGGTGTAGTAAGGGTTGAGTCCCTGCACCCCAGTGGGCCT
>VWZG01012176.1:589463-675260 GCA_013396735.1 Grallaria varia
GGACAGGGGAAGCTTCTAGCAGCTTCTATCAGAAACCCCCTCTGCAGCCCCCCCCACTACAAAAAAAAAAAATAAAATTCAGCTACAGAAACCCAGGACAAAGTCTCATCACGAGTGACGGTTTGTAGGATTTCCAGTGGGCAAGGCAACCATACCCAACAGCAGCATTACAGTTTTGGATCCTTTCAGAACTTTCTCATCTGGAACGTGTCTTGGTCCCTTCTGTCAGAACCTCAAACTTCACTGCCTTACAGTCAGGGCAGCCAGTGCTACCATTGGCCATCAAACCCCTGATAAATGTTTCCTTATTTACAACAGGTAATTTCCACAGCTGACTTATTAATTGCCTGTGGTAAAAATTGTCTTCAATCCATTCCAAAAATCACGTGACTTCTAGTTGTCTGAAAAATGCTCCATCTATTTTCTCTTATGCATCAGATGGTCAATAGAAGATACCCCAAATGATGCCACCCATGCCTCTCAGTCCTCTAATCCTTGCCCATAGCTCTCAGTTGGCCCATCACCTGTCACAAGACAACACCAAATGTGTTTGAACTGCTCTTCTGTGTAGTTCACAACCTTTCTTCCTCAGCTTTAGAGTTTTCATCAATCCATTGCTGCACTCCAGGCATATGAGCTATCCTAACAGGTCTCTGTGGTTTCAGCAAGACCATAACTTTGCAGATGTTCGTGGACTTTCTAGCTCCAGCTTGTTGCCCATGCTGCATGCATACAAGTCACTGGAGATGGATACTTGGTTGTGCTGCTTTGAAAGGGAAAGTTTGAGTCTCCTTTATCGTAGTCTCCCAAGCACATTGTAATTGCACCTCATATTTGCATTTTTCCTCAGAGTTAGAGCCTCATTTTAAGCAGCTGGTAATGGAGGGAGCAAGGTCAAGGCAGAGAGATGAGATGCTAGTATACCTGATGCAGGTGCTCAGCCTCCAAGGGTCAGTGCAGTAAGCAGTACTCTTTGGACAGTTACAGCGATTTACTTGCTCCTGGCACCAGATGGCAGCAGGGGAGGATTTAATAGGGGTCTCACAAGTCTGGTTCCTTTCTGGGTCTTTTGGAATACCCAAAGTATTCTACTAACAGCACCTTTGAGCAGAGGGTTTCCGTGATCTGGAATTTCAGTTTGTTGCCTCATGAAAACTCAGTCTGCTTTGGTGAAGAGAACAACAGCATAATGAGGAGGGTTTTTTAAAAAGAGATGAGAAACAAGTGTCTGCCTGAGTTTATACAGGGAAAAGGAAAAAAGTGCTCTATCTCCAAGCACAGCTCAGTGATTTGTGAGCACCACATCCCAGCAGATGCATAACTAACCCCTGGTTACTTTTCAGACTTGCTTGTGTGATATTCTGTTACCCTTGGTATCTTGCCCAAATATTTTGTTCCTTTAAAAGCAGTACTCTGCAGGGATGCTATTCATAATCTGTGAGGGTGTGATTCTGACATACTTACTCAGAACACACTGCAATTTCACAGGGAGTGAGATAAGCAGAGTTTGCTTTGGTTTAGTTCTTTGAATATGAGAAAAGAATCGTAACAGAGAAAGAAAATCTCTGTTATAAAATCTGTTGTAATTCTATGAAAATGTCATGCCATAAATAGGGACAAAAGTGCATTTTAGAAGCAGTTTACACTTAAACTTTGTAAAATTATATTTTAATTATGTATCAGCTGTCAACAATTCACATGAGCCATTTGCTACAAGAGAGTTACTCAAAATTAAAAAAAAGCAGCTTGATGATCAATAATAATTTACTCCAAGACATATGTAATAAATAGTGAATGATTTTTAAAAAATAAAGCTCCATAAATATCTTACTGTGAAGAGATTTTGTGAATAAGATGCCTAGAGGTGATATCTTTCAGAGTCATTGAAGCAGGTGTGCTGCTTTGTGAATTCCTATTGAACTGTCTGAAAATTTGCAAGGATGTGTAAAAGGAGTGGCAGGATTGATGGCTAATTGGGAAGTAATAATGAAAGACTGGCAGCTGCAGTGAAAAAGAGTTTATCTGGAATAGGTTTAAATAAGAAACTAATTTAGCCTTCAAAAAATACAGTATGATCTATTATTCTGAATCTGTAAACATAATGCTGCTACTCTGGTTTCATGGAGACATGGAAGTTCCTTTTTTTGTGTCAAAATCTTACTTTGTTTTCCTTTGTTTCTGTGATAGTTACCAGCTGCCTTAGATTTGCAAGTTATCTTGTCAAAAGTGTAATTGATATTACATATGGTCCAGGTAAAATCTGAGTCTCTTTGCAGTAAGGTGTATTTTAAAGGATTACAAAAAAGTAATGACGATCTTAAAAAAAAAAAGCCATGTTACTAGAATGGAAACACAGAATAAGAGCTGAGCTTCCAAACACATCAAAACTGTTTTAGAGGAAGGACAGGAGTCCCAGCATCCTGATCTTGAGCACCTGAGACCCCTTTTTTGCTTGGATCATTCTTCTCAAAGTTGTTCTTTGCTACAGAATTGCTTCCATATGTTAAAAACTATTTTTGTAAAGTAAATCAGGCTACAGAAGGGTCCACACAGTGACAAATGACTGGTTGCACATCCCACAGATGGTTTTGACCTGAATCAGCTACCCCTGTTTCAGCACTTGGCCATGATTTGGGATCTAGTCTGGGTCACAGCTTGTTACTTATTGGCAGTTTGGATGTGGTCCTGTTTGTTTGAAAGGAAGCTGTAGCTGTATTGTCATCATAGCTGAAAGGGGACTGAATTATGAAGTGGCAGTTGGCATCAGATCCTGAGAACTGTCCCTGACCATTTCATTTACTAGTGTAAAAATTAGGCAAAGGTTCTCTGACTCAGTATGGAGCCAGATGAGATGGCAAATGACATGAAGAACAGCAAGTCCAGTTGTTGTTGACATGTGAGTTCCTACTGCTGAGAATTACTTGGCAAGGGTCAATCACCAGCAGTGACAAAGCAAATACAGCTGGCCTGCCCAGTTGTCTGTGGGAATAGTGGGTAACTGTATGGTAGCTGTGTTATAGGTGGTAGATGGTAACTGGTTACCACAGAAAATGGTTTGTGATCATGAACTCACCCTGGGACAGGCTGTAAAAGAGTATTTCTCTTGCTATAGATGTTAGGGTATTAATTCCTTGAGATCCAAAGGAGAAAGAAAGCCTTTTGTGTATCTTTGCAGAAGTTGGTGATCTTGCTACTGACTTCCCTAAGGCAGACAAAATGTGATCCCACATTAAGAAATGGAGGAAATTTTGGGAAGTCCGGTAGTACAGGGCTCTGTAATGGTCTTTGGTCACAGAGGATAAATTTTTAATTTGTACTTCCCACTTTCGTATTTCTTTACTCAAATGGACATTCAAGTGTCCATATATGTAACTTAGACATAGAGGTACCAACTTGATGGTTCAAAAGAAAAAAAAAGTTGCCAGGTAACTTAAAAGTGTAAAAATGAGCTCCCTGGTTTAGCTGGCTTTTCAATAGTTATCACATTACCTTTTAGAGCTGTATCCATAAACAGTACATAATCCACACTGGTTCTTTTGTTGTTGTTTTGCTTACACGTTTTTAATAATATATTATGCTTTTCAAATTCCAGCTAACATTTTATTTATGCCCATTCTGTCATTTTTGGCTGGTCTCTGGAAATTTTTTGTAAGAAAGAAAGAGATTGCATGATAGGGAGGATAAATTTGACTTCTTTGTACTGCTACAAAAGCATGAGAAAGTAGGAGTAGGGGTAGGTCAGGACTCTCTAGATTTAGAGGAAGTCCATATGACTTTGGAAAATTGCTTTCTATCACTTGGAAAGCTGTACAGGTGAAGAACAGAGACATCTCCAAAGTGCTGAACAAGAGGTCTAGATGCATGTTTTTGTATGGAATCATATACCAAATGTCATCGTCTTACTGGAAGTCTCACCAAGGCTTTGATGAATAATAGTTATGTGTGCTTTCTGTCCCTTATACCACTGTATTTAGCCCTGCTTAAGTGCACCTGTCCCTTCAAAGAAACACCTGAAATAACAGAACATTTGCAATGTGCTGATGCAGGTCAAAGCTGAGCATGCTTCAGGTTGAAAGGAAAATTACCGTAATTCTGTTATTCTTTGGTGCATGTGATCACTGCTGATTTCAGGGCTACCTTTCTCAGTCTTAAATTGAGCTCTCCAGCAACCTCGCATGAAACAATTTTCTATCTTTGCATTCTCTGGTCCTGCTAGTGAATCTACAGTTAGCAAAACCAAAACAGGACACTGTAGCCTGGTAGATTTTTCAGTTGTCCTGCACGTGGAATTTCCCAATGTGTCTTTCAGACGCCTGTGTTCTTGATAGACATTTGGCAGAGCCTCACAGCCCTAGGTAGTTTGTTCTGGCTTTAGGAGAGTAAGCAGGAAGTAGCACCATGCAGTTAAGCACTGCGCTGCATTTGGCTGAACTCAGCTGTCAGTGTGAGGAAGGAGAACCTTGTCATGTCATAGTACAGATGGCTGTTCTGGAACATGTTATGGGCCCTCAAGGCGTAACCTCAGTGCAGTTTCCAGTGTAAAAACAGGTGAAACCGACTGACAAGACCTCAAATGGAACATAGGGAACAGAGACATATGCAATAAAACTTTCATGGAAATTGCTATATTTACTATTCAATATATTACTCATTACTTTTTTCAGAATGATCCTTCTGAGAACTGAGGTGGCTGGCATAAAGTGCCCAGTACTTAGAGACTCAGAAAAGCCAAGTGAAGCATGTATATCTTCTTTATGTGCTGCTATACATGATCAGTAAGCAGTTCCTGAAGGAGAGATGATACTGTTTGTTAACTAGTATCCTAATGGCACACAGGATGTGAAAAATGCAGTGTGATACTCTGGGCTTTTGATTGGGCTTGGTCCTTTTCTTTCAAATTCATCTTTTCCCCCGTCCCCCTCCTGAAAAACAAAAAAACCAAACCAAACCAAACCAAAACAAAACAAAACCAACCAAAAAGAAAAGGAAAAAGAGGTGAACCATCTTAATGTTTTGTTGCAACTGCTTTATAACATCTCTTGTATTTGTTTCCAGTGCACTTAAAAATAAAAGATTATGCACTGTGGTGAGGCTATTGTTGCAACTTTTATAATGGTTCATCCCAGTGTGGGAAATCAAGTGAAGGTGATCCTAGAAAAATGTAGAGACAGTGTCAGAACATACAGAGATGGAGTTGGAAAAGCCAAAACCCACTAGACTGGAATCTAGTAAGGGATGCCAAAGGGCAACAGGAAGGGCTTCTACAGGCATATCAGCAATAATGTGAAGATAAGGGAAAATACATGCACCCTGATGGTATAGGGAACTTCTTCCATAGCATTCTCACAGACACGCTTATAAAGTATGGGCTAAATAACTGGACAATGAGGTTGACTGAAAACTGATGAACTACCAGGTTCAAACAGGTGCGATCAGCAGTGTGAATTCCATCTGGAGGTTGGTGCCTGGTGGTGTACCCATCAAGGAAGAGAAAGTGCCAGCTGCTCTAAGGATTGGCAACCAGGAGCCAAGCACAAATATACAGACCAAAGGGCAGAGGCTCCACAGCCAGGGCCTGGTTCAGCAGTATCCGAACAAGTGACCAGAACCAACCTAGGGCATCAGTCAAGAGTCCAGATTATTGGTGACTGGGAGGTCTTTGGCTATCTTAGAAATAAATCCAGGTTAGGATAACAATGAAGCCCTTTGCTTAAGTCATGGATAAGTAGTTGGACTTAGAAGGTATTTGCCATGCATGTTTCCATCAGTGTTGTGTGTAAGAAGAGGCTTCTACATCCCTGCAAAGTGTCACTGATGATGCCATCCAACTGGTCTGATAACCAAGTCTTTTATATTACAGACTCAGCTGAACTATTGTAAATTTACAGATGCTACCAATTTAGGTCTTTGATTAAATGATTAATTAGAAGCACTAGTAAGAGTACCTCAGAGTTTTTCAACTGAAATACTGTCTTGCAGGTGCATGTAGATACACTCAGAGGATTAATTTTCCTTGTGGAGTGCTTCTAGAAGTACTGTTGCTGAGTTCCCAAATTTTGGTCCTATTTTATGCATTCAGAAATTAAAAGGCCAGAACTGGATTGTATGATTAGCTAGTCAGGTATTCTGAATAACGTGGGTCATAAAATACCCCAACTAAATTTGTTCAGACTGATGCCTACTTTTCAGAATAGTGTGCTGATATGTGTTAAAAATTGACAGCTGAGAATAGTCTACCACAGTTCTTCCTAAACTGTTGCAGGAACAGGTAAAAAATTGCACCTCCCTTCTCATCTAAATTTGCTGGAAGTTTCCAGCCAGGAAACATGCTTTCTTACTACCACACTAAATTCAAGAGTCCAGTATCAATGCTTTGGTGATCTTTTTAAATCTTCATGCTTAGGATTGATATAATTTAATCTTCTAAAAATTAAGTATTTGACCCCCCTCAAAAAAGAAAGTGGGCACTACTTCAGAGTGAATCATTCCACTTGTCTGAGGCTGGTTTGACTCTGTGGAGAGGCACATCCCTTTCTAGTTCTTTCACAGTGAACCTCAGTTTTGGCATCTACATCCTACATTAAACTTTTTGGTCACAAAATTACAACTCCATATTATTTCAGCTGATTATTGTCTATAACTAATTTTTTTCAGAGATTTGGCTTTCAAGAGATCTTCTCTATTCTCTCAACTGTTCTCCTATTGTCTTTACATAGTTGTTACTCCTTGTTCTTACATGTTCTTCATATTTAGTCATATTAAAACATATATTATTTGATTGCTTCAAGGTTTGTATCAGTGACTGTCCCTTTCAATATGTAATGTTTCTTCAACCTTTACCCTATCTGCAGTCTTTATCCAATATTATTTTATAGGGTTTTTTCCAAGTAGTGGCAAAAAATGTTAATTAATTTAGGGCAAAAATTGATTCTTGCATAACCCCATTGGGGCTGCTGGGGCTTTAATTTACAGGTGATTTGCTGGTTCAATGACATTTTTGATAAATGCTGAAGAGTCAGATATTTGTTCATGAAAGCTTGTTAAAAATGCATCCCACTGATCAAATATTTATGAGCTCAATACTGTCAAGTTTCTTTTCAGAATGAGATTTTCACATTTCTAGCAAAGAAAACCTTTAAATAATAGTCTTTAGTCAACATCTACGTTAAGGTTTTAAGTCAGCCTAAGAGCTGCAGCCCCTTCCCTTGCTGGGAATGAGCTTTTCCCTTAAGAATCTGAGCAACTTTCAGTTAGGGAGAAATGTTATCATTTAAGAGGATGAGACGTGGGTCACAAGTCACAGGTCTTTGGAGCCTCTTGAAGTCACTGAAGCTGCTGGACACTCTGCTCCAGCCAGTGCTGCAATATTCTCTTTCCCATCATCTCCATCCATTGTCAAAATACCAGGAAAAGTATTGGATGCAGGCTTATTGGAGGTTCAAAGTGGTACCAGAGTGAGAAAAGTAGGTGTGGGGATTTCCAAACTACTAAAATGTCTCCTTCCTTTTTTGCTTCTAGCCTCCTTGGTTTATTTTTCTAGAGGATCTTCTTTGCATAAGCTGCTCAACAAAAAGTAGATTTAATTTATGACAGGATCACACTGACAGAGCACTGCAGAGACTCATCCTCTGTTTTCAATAAACTAAGTTCCCAAACACCTTTAAAACCTCCCCGTATGTTATATTGAGGAAAATATTTTTTCATCAATTTGCAAACAGCTAGCTTTACATTAGAACTTTCCCAAGAAAATTAAGGCAAAAAAAGAGACCAAGAGTAACAGAAGACCCCTCCTTACACTCAGAGAACAGAGTGATGGTTGCTGACACATGATAGCTGTATCTTTCCCCTGTTAATAGAAAATCTTCTGCTCACTGCTCAGGCTTCAAGACCAAATGCCAATTTTTAGAATTTTTCCTACCTGTATTCATCTTAAATTTTAGCATGTTCTTACATGAAATCTAAAATTTGACGGTTTTTTGTTGAGATTTCCCCCTAACTGGAGGTGTTGTCAGAGGTGTACTGTTTCAGAGGGGAAGCTTCAAAATCCCTTTCTCTGCTGTGTGCCTGAACACACACAGATGTGTGCGTGCTTGCTGCCATCCTATCCTGTGAATCCAAATGAGGAACTGTGAGTGCTGTCTGTGCATTGAATACAACTCTTTAGTATGAAATGAGCATAAACACAAATGTACACATGTGATCAGCCCACAACTTTGCAGAACTGGTTTCTGTATACATTTCCAGCAAACAGTGTAGAGGTGCACACTGTGTGCAAAATCATTCTTGTTTTCCATCTCATTACTTTTAATTTTCAGATGAACCTTTTTTGTTGGCATATAGTTACTATACTTTGGTTTATATATATGCATTTTTGTAACCAAGGCAATGAACCTAGTCTGGTTACTTACACTTTCCCATTCTCCTTAAAGCCTATTTAGCATCTCTTCTGAGATATTCTTCTGAAAAGACTGAGAAACTCTACATTGTGATACTAGGTGTGAGAAAGAAAACTCCTTACATTTGGCAAATTCTCTTATGTATTTAATTCATAATTGCCATATCCATATCTGTGCCTGTGATTATTGCTCTTGTTATGTGATGGTGGTTTGAGCTATGTTGTCATGCTGTCTGTCATGCTGGCAGTTTCAGATAAAGGCTGGGGCAGTATATTGGACTAGGCATTGTGTAAGCCCTGGCAAAAAGACTGACTCTCTTCTCTCAAAACAGAGCAATAGCTGAGTTGACAAAGAAACACCAACTTAGGAAGCCCTAGGAAAAGGTCTAACTGACATCACTATCCAATGAAATGCCTTATTCCTGCACTTTTATTCCAAAATAATCATGGTGTTCTGAGATTTTCTTTTGCATTTTGGGATTAGGGAGCCAAATGTAAGATGACTGTGATTTCTGCATCCATAATGAGGCCTAGTTGGATAGTGCTGGAGAACTGTGCATGTCTAGCTCTTCCATCTTTTGAATGGTTCAAATGGCAGGAGGCCTCTTCCTCTTCAGAGAAATTGCTTTCACTATTTCATGATAACCTGGTGGGTGAATGAAGGTATAATCACAGAAAGCAAAGTATCAGTGTTTGGCCAGCTGTTTGACCTGACCATAGCGAGGGTTTTGGAAAGGCAGTTTTCATCTTCTGTTGCTATGGATTTTGTTCAAACAAGGAAAAGAAGGAATATTGCGAGGGAAACTTATGGACACCACGAACTGACCAATATGATCAAGGTAATGTCGTTTATTGTTGTGAAAACACCCCTTAAATAACCCGGATAGCACACACACTGCAAACCACCCTGTGACTGGTTAATACGAATAACACACAACTCTATTGGTGTAAAATAAAGTCCTTGTGACTTCTCTCTGTGCCGTTGTTTTTCAGTTCTTCTGCTGCAGTTTCTCTGTTTACATTCTTCTTCACTGTTGATCTCCACAGAGGCTTCTTACAAGCAGTTTCTCACTGCAGTCTTAGAGGCCCTGCAGCATAACTGCACCCAAAATCGCAGGGTCGCTCACATGTCCATTTTCTGCAAGAAATTTCCCAACAAAGGAAGGAAATGTAATCAAAGCATAAATGTGCTGCTTCATTTATGCGCTGCAAAGAATGCTTTTACCAAGTTATACCACAGAGTTACCAGGATATGCTCTAGCGATGTGGTTTTATTTCAAATTGCAAAAGGTTTCTCTAGGCAAAGTGCAAAAGTTGTGTATCTTTTTCCCTTCTTTCATTTTTTCCTCATTTAATTGGCAGATAAATAATGTATCTGAAAATGATACCTGAAATAACTCCTAAATAAATGCAAATGAAATAATAAAAATATTGGAGGGCAGCTCCTCTTTTCTATTCTTCAATATGAAATCATTCAAAAGACTGCATAAGAACTATTTTTCTCTCTGTGGCGAAGTAGTAAAAATTGCTTTCATTTTGTTTTGTTCCTCAGCATTGTTTTCAAATACACCAGTGTTAATCTGAAGAGAGCATTGCTAGAGCTAGTAGGGATATGCTTAGTATTTGCTTCGTGGACAGGGAGGCTATGATTCTTTACATTTCAGTTATCCTTTGCTTTTTCAATTCCCTCTTAATTTTGCAAGCAAGTAGACTATGGAAATATTCAAGACTCCTTCTGCTCTTGAAGGGTGGTGGGAGGAGTAAAGTGTTGTATCATTCCATGTACTTGTGCCAATGACAGACAAAGCCAGTGTCTTGAGCTGGTTGCTGGCAAATTGCACTGATAAGAGTTGCAGAAAAAGGGAGACATTTTAAAAGCAAAAATTTTTTTTGGTTTTGAGGGGAATATGCATTATCAGTTTGCCAACATTGATAGTGTCCATTTAGTGGTTACTACATTAGAGCAGGTGGCAGAAAACTAAAAAAACTGTCTTGTGTCTGATTTGATCTGGCTCCATGAGTTACCCAGACATACTGATTGAAGGGAAAATGCAGAGAAAGGCTTAGGGCAAATTTTCATTTCCCTGGTCGTATTCCCTCTGTGTCAGACAGAGGCAAGTTTGTGCGGCCCAAAAGTTGTTCAATATTCATCGACTTTTCAAGACTGTAAAGGTGGTTTTACATTTGCTCTGATATTTGAAAGCTCTGCAGATGTGTCACAGCTGTTGGGAGACGGCTAACCATAGTCGAGTACAGTACAGTTTTGTGCAGATGAGAAGGTTCGGTGGTAGCTGTGGAGGTTCAGGGAGCTGCACACCCTTTTCCTTAGCCTGCTCTGTGAGCAGGGATAAGGACTGTTATGGGGCCTCCGTGCATACATAAGTCCCTTGATGTATCAGGAATTCCTCCTGTAGTTGCCTACAATGATTAGATAATATACCTCCATTAAGCTTGAAATAATCAAATCTGAGAATCATGAAAAATCTTGATGTGTTTTGCTTAAGGTTACTTTATTAATTGCTGAGATATTTCCTGTAGCTAAGGTAGGAAGAATTTGAGTTCCTTTTATATCTTTCCTACTACTCAGTGGAGCGTGATGCAATTATTTTTGCATCGTGTTACCCTCAGAGTAGATTTCAGGTCTTTTTACACCTGAGAAGCGCTGAGCATGACAGGTGATGTTAGGACTGCACATTTGGCTTGCAATTTAAGGCTGGCAAGAGAAGGATTATGCCATCTGGTCTTGAGAAGTGCTTAGCATCTCCAGCAAGACATTGGATAAACTCCAGTGAAGGTCACTGGAGAACTGATGCTGCTGAACATTGCAACTGAATTGCCCATTGCATGTGATCTGGTATGCATCTAATACAAACATTATCTGCAGTTTTATCCAGGCTGTAGACATTTATCAGCATTATCAGAACACACATGCAGCCCCACGTGTGCTGGCTACAGTGAACTCTAGAACAGTCAGGTGAAACCCAGTTTTTCCTTGCAGTCTTTCAGAGGTAAGAAGAGATTATACAATATAATGATGCATTCCACAGTTATTTGTTTTATAATCCCCAGTGCTGTTCAAATATTTCATTAAATACTTCAGCAGGTTAGCAAATTCCCCATTGTAGAAACAGTATTATATGCATTTTTTGCCTATTCTTTTCTCCTGCAGTTGGGTAACTTGTGTCAAGGTTATTAACACCATAGTACAGTCTGGTAAGCGTTACTGATCAGACAGTGCAAAAGGACTCTTACATTTTTAATTTTACTGTTATCTTTTTTTTTAACTCATAAATATTAGAGTGAGCTGAATATGATTTTTTTTAATTACATGGAAGAAAAATTATCTAAATTGTCCTTCACAACAAACTTTCAAAACCAGTTCTAGAATATGAGGGGCAGATTTTTTGTTACAGTTGAGAAAACAGTAGAGGTGGCTTTTAGTGGCACTACAGTAAACTTTGTGGTACAGTGTGACATGGGAAAAAGATCAGCAAGTGGTGAATTATTTTGAAAGGTGTTCTAACATGAATTGCTTTTGAATAAAGAAATTTTATTTATCAGGCTTTCTGAATCACTCACCCAGTCTAATATTTGTGTGTCAAAACAAGCAACATGCAGACAATTTTAGTAGTGTCCAGTCTCAGGGGTAATATAAAAATTTGCTTGCAGGCATCTGAGTTGCTAGTTTTGGGATTTGCCATATGTTCATGTGAACTTTTTTCCTTTTCCCATTTTGCTGCAATTAATTTCCTTTCATTAGCAGCACAGAATTTTTCTATGTTGATAATTGGATTGGAAGAGTGCAGTAGTACAAAGCTTGAGAGAAATGATAGAAAGAGTATCCACTGGAAATTCTAAAATGCACCTCTGGAAAAAACTCTCAAAAATTTAGTATTTATAGCAGGATATACTGCTTGATATGTGGCATTCTGTGTTTGGTGTGAGTATTGCCTCAGTGCCCTGACATGATGATGTGGGACACTGGTTTTGCAGATATCGTCTGTCAGCTGAAACATGTAAGTGAGATCCTAACCTCTAGTGATCAGAAATTGTCTCACGGTGTTTTTCGTAAATAAAGAGATCATGCTAATTCCAGCTGGGCCTAATCCATTTACCCAAATCATCTTGCCAGTTGAATTGTGTATGTTCTTCATTGCTTTCTGCTATAAAGTTTTGTTGCTAAGCACTGTCATTTCATTGGTGAATAATACAAGCTCTGTGCATGATCTGTTGTAATTCAAGTAGAGCAGAATAGAAAGTAGTGCCTCGCCATTACAGAGCCACAACTACTGTTGTAACTAAAATGTTGCTATCCTGACTACTAAAAGGAACCCAAAAAGTAGGGAGAGAAAGGAGAAAAAAAAGTGTTTTTTTTTCATGTCACACCTAGAAAAGTACTTTTTCTTGTTTCTTTTACCTTCTGTAAAGTTGTAGTGTACACAAGAAGTTTCAGCTCAGCATTTCATAACCTCATTATTTCTGGAGAGATTCTGAGCTCAGCCGGGTGAATAGAAGGCATTTAGGTAACCAAGCAGATATATAGTTGAACTATTCCTTATGTGTTTTATCAGTGGGTGGTATTGGCAGAAATCTGGAGCAAGGAGAAGTTTGCAGTGCTAACTGATTTTAAAGGGTTTTTTCGAAGTGGTAATATATGGTGGTACAATTAATGGTAATACAGAGGTGGAACCTGCTCATTTGAAAGTTTAAGGCTTTATAAATTTGCCAGCTCAGAAAGAAAAACAACAAAAAACCTCCTCCACATGCATTTACCATTTCAACAATAGGATAACTGATGGGTGACCAATGAAAAGAACTGTTTTTGTAGACTGGATCCAAAGTTGTTGGCTTTATATTTAGAGGGAAGAATGAGTTAATTTAACAATTTTCATGTTTTTTCTGCATTCCTTTAGAAGTCTATGTTTCACAGCTATCCAGCTATCTAGCCGTTTTCTTTAATTGGTTTTATTATTTAGTCTGCTGAGAGCATTCAATGTTTCTGCACGAGACATAAAAATTTTATTTCTGATTCTTGGTGGAGTCATCATTGACTTTGAGTTCTGATTCTGAATCTGCGGTAATATTTCTTAATTGCTTAATTCTATAGTAAATATAAGCAAAAAACCTCATGAAAAATCATCTCTTATGGTTTCTCAGATTAAGTGTGAGTCATTTCTATGGCATTAACTTTTCCTTTGGAGTGAGCAGTCCATGAGCATAGGATTTTTTACTGGGGTTGATCTGCAAAAGAGAGCGAACAATTGGTACCAGCAGGCAAATAGTGCACAGGATTGTTATGTACATGATACTCATCCACTGTTCTCTGATTCTTAAGGATTAGGAACATATTTTAATATCCACTCTATGGAACTGAATGGCTTTTAGATAGAGCTGGATTCTTCCCTGTCTGGTGCAGGGAAATGCATGTTTCTCAAAGGCACAAAGGGTCCTACCAGAGAATAATCTCAGAGGGAGATGGTGTTGGTTTTATCACTGTCCTGCTTCAAGGCAGACAGTTTACCAGGGGAACATAAAAACTGGGAACAACTGCAAGTGGGGTGTTACGTATTAACATACTCTCTCATTTGCTTTCTTTTCTCCTGCTGTTTCCTTGACTGTCTGCATTGAGTGTTGCCAGGGGGATGGTAACAGTTGTTTTCCACTGCTGCTGCTTTCCCACTAGCAAACTTTCTGCTGTCAGCCATTGCAAGATTTTTGCTGGATACACTAGCAAGCTTCAATCCCAGTGCACTGAAGGCAGAAGTTTCTCTTCTACTCCGGCTACATAGCAGATGAGAAGGCACCAAGGATTCTTGTTCATATTGTTTGTGTGGTGCTGTTCCTGAGCTAAAATGCTTAGGTTCTCACTAGGACTTTGTAATCCAAGCAGTTTTAATTTGTTCCTACTTGAGTATGTTCAGAAAATTGAACAAACTTAGCAATCAAATTATGCGTGAGTTTGAAGTGTACACTTACAGAAATGTGACAGCAGTAGGACACAGAGAAAGGTGTGTTTGTAGGTGTACTCTGAAGTCAGCTGATGGATCTCAGTGATACTGTTTTATGTAGTTTTCCTACCACAGAGGCTAAGGCTAAGGCATGTTTGTGTCTTGGTCCCACTAAGGTTAATATCAAATGGGCAATCTGGGTATCACTGCTTGTCCCAGCTTTCCCATCTGTACGTTACTACTTGGGATATCTGCTTCCTTACCACTCTTATCATGTGTTAAGCATTCATAATGGATTAGTGTTAAAATGTGTTGGAAAAAAGAGGTCAACAGACTGATTAAACCAAAGCTTTACTTGTATGCCATTGCTGTGTCACTTTTGGGCAGCTGTGATTCCCTTCTGTATTTGGTATCTCGAAAATTACAAGAAATTAATTCCTTTATAGTTGCATTTGACTCGCTATATTTTGAAATGAATGATATATGAATTATATACCTCTAGTGAAATATTCAGTGCATTTCCTTTTGTTGTAATTGCAGCAATCACTGAAAAGGAGAGGGAGCAAAGACCTACCAAAATCAGAAAAAAAGTCACAGCAGACACCAACAGAGGTATGTTGCAATAATTTAGTCTGGTTTCTTATGTGGAGGCTTAAGGGACACTATGGAAATGGGGTACGTGATTTGCAGATTTGCACTTGGCTTGCTTCTTGCTTTGCCCTTTTTTTCCCATCTGCTGTGAAGTGGAGAGCTCTTACCCCAGCTCTGCAGTCAGACACCACTAATCTCAAGAACCATCTAAACAAACTGTTGATGCTGCAACAGAACCCACCAACTTTCCATCTACACAATATTTTAGGCAAAGTAAATGGTATCACCTATTAAACAAGATTATAGGCTCTTTGTGTGCTGACTTCAGGATTTTTGCACACTGCAAAGTCTATGATAGTGTTGCAAACCTAGAAAATATAAGGTTTTTTTACAAGGCCCCCCTTGTAATGTATTTTCTGGGGACTGTCACAAGTAAAATAGACTTTTCCCCTCTTTTAGGTATAAGTACTTAATTCCTTCTTTTTAATTTATTGATCAGTGAAAAAAACGATTGCAGGAAAATCTCTTAGTGTCTAAAGCTGTGTACCTGTCACTGTTAATCTTATAAGTTAAGACCATCCACTGGATGTCTCCTGTTTGACATCAAGTTTCTTCAGATACTGATTTTTTTTTTTTCCTAAGGAGGACAATGAAGACCTGAAATGCCAGCTACAGTTTGTCAAAGAAGAAGCAGCCTTGATGAGGAAAAAAATGGCTAAAATCGATAAAGAGAAAGACAGATTTGAACACGAGCTGCAAAAATACAGATCATTTTATGGGGATCTGGACAGCCCCTTGCCAAAAGGTGAAGCTGGTGGGCCACCTACCACAAGAGAAGCTGAACTCAAGCTTCGATTGAGACTTGTAGAGGAGGAAGCTAACATTCTTGGGAGGAAAATAGTGGAACTAGAAGTAGAAAATAGAGGACTGAAAGCAGAGCTTGATGATTTAAGAGGAGATGATTTCTCAGGGACCACTAACCCACTCCTGGGAGAGCAGAGTGAATCCCTGTCAGAATTACGACAGCATTTGCAGCTAGTAGAAGATGAAACAGAATTGCTGAGGAGGAATGTAGCTGATTTGGAAGAACAAAACAAGCGCATAACAGCTGAGCTGAACAAATACAAGTACAAGTCTGGGGCCCATGAGAGCTCTAGGCACCATGATAATGCCAAGACAGAAGCATTACAGGAGGAGCTAAAAGCTGCACGAATGCAGATCAATGAGCTGAGTGGCAAAGTCATGCAACTCCAGTATGAGAACAGAGTCTTAATGTCCAACATGCAGCGCTACGACTTGGCCTCTCATCTTGGGATCCGTGGCAGTCCTAGAGACAGTGATGCGGAAAGTGACGCAGGAAAAAAAGAGAGCGATGATGATTCCCGCCCTCCTCACCGCAAAAGGGAAGGCCCCATTGGTGGGGAAAGTGACTCTGAAGAGGTGCGCAACATTCGGTGCCTGACACCCACTAGGTCTTTTTATCCAACTCCATCTGGGTGGCAGAAAAGCTTCACTGACAGGCAGCAGATGAAGGACATTCGCTCTGAAGCTGAGCGGCTGGGCAAGACAATAGATCGCTTAATTTCTGACACAAGCACCATCATAACGGAGGCAAGAATTTATGTCGCTAATGGGGACCTCTTTGGACTGATGGATGAGGAAGACGAAGGCAGCAGAATACGTGAGCATGAGCTTCTTTACCGGATCAATGCGCAGATGAAGGCCTTCAGGAAAGAGCTCCAGGCTTTCATCGACAGACTTGAAGTTCCAAAGTCTTCGGATGATCGAAGTGCAGATGAACCTTTGTCAGTGAGTCAGGTAGACTTTTACTTATTACAGCCTACAGGTAAAAAGGCTCTGCCAAGCAAACTAAGCCTCAAATTCAATTTATGGCACATGAAAATTCTTTACTCTAGGCAATGGACAACAATCATTATTTCTCAAATTACTTAAAATCTTCATTTGGATAGAACATGAAAACATGTTCTATCAACAGAGTTGTTTGTGAACACTGAATAAGTCTGGTCTCCTGGAAACTAAAATTATGTGCTAGGAGGTAGAAGATTTTACTTCTTTCTGGCTTTGCAAGCGCATTTCACATAGTTGTGCCTTCACTGCCACTAAAGGCAGTACTGACAAAATTTTGGTGCATAAATAAACATTATTGTTTTCTTAGTAGTTGGGTTTCTGTTAAATGAATAAAAGGAAAATTTTATTCATTTTAAACAGGAAGAAACATAAAATATCAAAAATTACAGAGAATATGGCAAACCATAGATTAAATGAAACCATGTAAATCTACTTCATGGAGTGATGGAGCCACACAGTAGTGTGAATATTGGAATTGCTGTAACGCATCTTGTTGAAGGCCTATGGGTCACTGCTTGCATGCAGCAGTGACAAGCATCTTTTTTATGGTTCACTTTTGTGCAGAGCTGTTTCATAGAGGTTTTGGGGAGCAAATTCCTTGCTGACTCAAGATATTTTGCCATGAAAAATGTAAATTACCTACCTTTATCTTATCATGCAATCCTATAGTTGGAATATCTTGTTATTGCTTGTGGAATTACCCAACGTTTTGTAAGTCTCTTGCTGTGTTAATTTACTTTTTGCTGTCTTGCTAGTTTACAGTTAAAGTAGTTGCCAGGTAAAGCTGAAAGCTGTTCTTATTCCTATGCTGACTAATTAGTCTTTTGTTTCCTTGTATCAGAAAGTCACAGACGCAGTGAGTTTAAAGCTGATCAATTACTATACATGTATTGCATGAAATCAGAGATGGCGTTTAGCATGCTCACTTTCTGATCTAGCAATAGCTCTGAGCTTGTAGAGCTCCCATTAGCTTAAAGGCAGAGCACTGCATGGACTTACACAAATTTAAAGCAAACTAATTAGCACTTTCTTGAAACAAATAGCAACAACTGAACATTTAACAATTGGACATTTTGGGGTTTGACCATGCAGAACTCCTACTGAAGTAAATGGGAGATGGGCACTTGGTCCCTCCACAAGCATAGTCTGATTCACTATTTTTTTGAAATGTTGGACTAGCTATTCCATTAATTGACTGTTCTCTTTGTCTTTGTATTTACTTTCCCAGATGTTCCAGCCTATCATTTTACTTATTCTCATCCTTGTATTATTTTCATCCCTTTCATACACAACAATATTTAAACTTGTCTTTCTTTTTACACTGTTTTTTGTACTGTAAGCCATTCATCATTTACTGTTCATTGTAGTGTTATTTTCAGTTTGTTTTTTTTGTCCACCCTCCAAGATAAGAAGTGCAAAAGACATAGTTTCTGTAATAGCCACTGCTGTAAAAACACTGAAGACTACTTGTTTGCCAAAACCAAAACAAAGCCAAAAAACCTGCAAAAAACATACCAAAAAGCAACCCAGTTGATTAGGAAACCTGCTCACCACAGTGTTCCAGGTAAGCAAACAGAAAAGCATATTTTTCATTTTCTGTGGTTTTATCATTTTGAATAAAAATTTCCTGAGTGACTGAAACCAATTTAATATTAATTATTTTGCACCAAATCAGAAGCAAAACAGAAATATGCAGGGTGGGTGTGAAGACTGTTACTTTCCTCTTCCCATTCCAGAAATGGAATTCATATTCTAGCCACATGTGTATTCTGCAGTGGGATGTCACAGCTTGTATATATATTTTGCATGATTGTGATGATGATGTTTTCCAGCTCTGTATTATGTGGATCAGACACCATGGAGGGGACAAAATCAGAATGATTGGTATATAAAATGCTCTATCTGGAACTGGGTCTGAGAGCTGGAGTCCCTGAGAATGAGATACATGAGGAGAAGGTATCAGAGTAGTTGAGGAGTCTTCTGAGAGATGTAGGCTGGCTGCATTATCTTCATGCTCTAGAAAAATGGCCACACTACAGTCTAACTTGACTGATGAGAGTGATGTAAATCGCCTTGTCCCATTTTGAGTTTATCAGGTAACATTTCCCAGCCTGTAGCCACCATGGCTCTACATTTGTCAAGTTTCAGAATGAGTTTTGAGTGAACACAGTAACTCTTGGTTTGCTGAGTGACCCCCATCTAACCATGCCATTGGTAGCAGATGACCATAAGTGAGAGAAACTTGTGTACATAGATATGCATCAATAGTCACTGTATAGTCCTGTCTTGCTTATCAGAGGCTGAATTAAGAGTACAGGTGACTCATCTTTCTTTCACACTTACATTGGAAGTTTGTAGAAACATTAGATCTCGCACTATAAAAAACCTCATTTGAAATACCCAATGGACCTCCATTTTCTGTTTTATTCGACCTAATTTGAAACCAATGAGTCCCACAAATATGAATGCTCCAAAGGTGAACAAGTATGTGTATTAATGATATTTTTTCCCTGCAGTTGCTATGTTACATAATCTAGTAATAAGTAAAGCAGCTGTTTTTCTAGCTGGTAGTAAGGATTCCCTTTGACTTATCATGTTAGCACTGTTCACTTAACCCGTTCCCCAGTAAGAATAGTTCATCTCCATGCCTGGTTTGTGCTTTACTACCTGAAATAGTTGAGAGACACCATTTTGAGTGAAAATCCTGAGAGGGAAGCAGAGGTGGGGCAATAAAATTTATGTTATGAGAATGAAAAAAGATAGTAAACTCAAAATATGTGGTATTAAACAAATAGTGTATTTTTCTTCTTGTTTGTCTAGCTTTCCTTCAGCATACTTTGCAGGTGCAGTAACCTTGATCAGTTAAGTCACTGAACTCTTTGATATAATCCAAATACTTACTCCTACCAGGGGAAGTTGTTGTCATTATCTATTTTATAGTTAGCAAGACATGTCTAAAGGAAATTATAATAAATATATATATGAGATTAATATATAACTTTGACTACTGTCCCAGTTAAAAAGAAAGTCAGGCCCAAAATAATTTTGAGGAGTTTCTAAGCTGCTTTAATTTATGCTTGGTTGCCTAAAAGTTAAGTTCCAGATATTAGAATCTATTATGGCAAGATATGGTCAAGCATTTGTCTTCAGACAGGAAGTGGAGATAACCTCAGCACGAGCACTAGCAATTACAACCCCATTGCTTCCTCACAGTGTTTGTTTCTTCTATATAGTTGGAGCTTCCCTTGGCCTAATTTCATTGGGCAGCAACAAAGCAAATCTAAGCTGAGACCTTTTGGGACATTGAGGGAGCTATTGAGTAGGCTACAGTCTGAAATAAAAGCATACACCAAAGCACACAAAGTTGTTTTAGAAACTCCCCACAGTCTGTGACAGACAAGGAGAATGGTGAGGAGCCCCATAAACAGAAAAATCTCAGTGAGATGAGATGTGTTTTTCCTGTCCTTGTTCATTCATCTTGAAGGCAGGGATTGGAGCTGCTTATGTTTTTCATACCAGACATTGCACAATATTAAAAGTTGCTGAGAAAGCTAATAAAATCTGTATGAACATTTATTCATAGCCAGAAGACAAGATCTAGCCAAAGAAATAAATGTTCTGTCTTTCTAATTTGAAATAACTCAGTATTACAAAATGCAATAATTATACTTGCCAAGAAAGGAAGCAGATTCTCCCCACCCAGTTACTGGCCTGGTGGGCGAAGACCACTGCACAGGTGGGTAAGTAAATGCATCTGAATACATCAGCATCCTCTATCAGGAGTGCTTGGGAGTCAGGTTGGGCAGAGGCTGACAGAATACTGCTGATTCACTGATTCTGCCTGCTGCATAGCTTGTAATTCTGAAGAGCAATAATAATAAGTATATGTATTATAATTTTACAAGGCAAAAAGCTGGATATGCTAGGTTACCTATCAGTTCAAGTCTCACTCAGCAGATTCATGGTTCCCATTTTGTAATATTCTGATGAAATATTAATATTCTGGGGGAAAAAAGTAATTGAATTTGAACCATGAGAGTGCCTTAATTTCACATTTCTGTGAAATACTAAATTTCTGTTTCCTGTGTTCCCAAGGAATTCATTCCACGTTCTTTCAAAAGAAAAAGGTTTTTCATCTATAGATCTAATTCTGACACTTGTGTAAATTGCCAGTAACTCCTATGAATTTTTATGTAATTTAGGAAATAGATGCATTTTTTTCTTTTAATGCAACCAAATAATTTATAAATTCAATTGTATTTGTTTCCTATTTAGAGCCAGCTCTGAACGCCCTGACAAAATCCCTCTACAAATATTTTCTTTACTGCTACTGAGAATTTCCCATGATGCTAGAATGATTGTTTTCTCCAGAATCAGAGATATTTCTTTCAAACAAAAATATCCATGCCTTAAGCTCCAGTTTGAAGATGGAATAAGTGTCTGCTGACACATGTCACTAGTGCTTCAGAATCAAAACTAGAAGAGAGCAGGTGCTATAGTGCAGAAAAATGCCTGGCAGTTGGAAAATAGAAAATTGCCAAAAACATGGCTGTCTAGATATGTGTTATAAAAAGAGGTGAACTGCACATGAACTTTGGGAGTTGTTTATGAAAACAAGCAGAGCTTCAGGGTATTACATGCCCTTTCCCTTAATCAGCCCAGAATCTGATAGGTGAGTAGGAGACTTCTAAAGGCATCAGTATCAGGGACGTAGTTCCCATTGGCTTACATTTCTGTCTCTGATTTAATGCCAGGGGAAGTGATATTCAAACCCAGCTTTTGCCATTACACATGCAGTTGCCTATGGGGAAAATTACAGTGGCTCTATTTAAAGTAAACATCTAAAGTATCTGCCACCGATTTCCAATGTAACCTTGGAGAAGTGACATGACATAACACTTTGTTGGCTCCGTTTCTCCACTGTTATGTACTATTGCAAAGTACACAACAGTAAGAGGAGACAGAATTTTTATTCCCTTCTGCCCATTTCCTATTGTATGTATCTACTCCTGAAATGTATATACCAGAGTTAGCAAGGTGTACATTATTCAGGAATCTAACGTTGTGGTTGAGTTGATAGCAGAGACAACTGTACTCTTCTTCCTTCTTGTCACTAGTTTATGTGGCCATAGCACAATGGGTGTGCCATAACCAAACTAGTGCAGCAGAACCGAAGATGCTCTGAAATGGTCTTGAACACAGACTAGTAACCAGAATACACACTACCCTGAGTATATGATCAGATTACAGCCCATGCTGAAACTCATGCTGTTTTGTCTCCAGTACTGCATGATGAAGAGAAATTGAGCAGAGGGCTTGTTTAAAATGCCCTTGCACCTTTTGTTTTTGAGGTGCTGGCTTTTGACACAAGTAGAGCTGATATAGACAAAATATGCTTTCCTGTGGAAGCAATGTGTTAGATATAATAAACTTTCCTGCTTATTTTACCTGTGCCAGAGGCCAGAAAGCCACATTTGCTGCTTTGTCTGCTGCTGCTGGAGGAGGGGCAGTAGGGACAGTTTCTGCTAAATAACTTCTTTTTCTCAAAAGCAGAAGTCACTACTGCTACACTTCAGGGTACACAGAATAATGATCCCAGGTTTTCAGAACTCACTGTTCTCATGTTTTCTTTGACTCAGTTTTTCTCTGACATCCCATATTAGGATGAGTTTAACATGGCCTTTTGACCCATGAGGTTGGTCCAGTGCTTGTCGCCTAATGAACCTCTCAGTCTCTAATTCCTCACACTGACAAAATGTAGGCCTTTGCCTGAGTGAAAACTCAATCCAGGGATTTAGTCCATTGTTTTCTTTAATTTATTATTCATGTCAATGATTCGCATAGCAAGACGAGAGGCAGTGAGTTAGCAATCTTAAAGATACAAGAGTAATAACCTATGCTGATGGATAAGAGTAAAAAATTATGTCTTAGGAGTCTGTCTTCATATGCAGTGGTGCAGCCATGCTGGCTTCAGGGAGGAGGCTGCTGTGGCACCTGACCTCCAGCTGTGGCTAAATTCTGCTCTCAGGCACTCTGGCTTCACCCCCATCCACGTCAGCTGGTGTTTGGGTCCTAACCTCACAAAAGAAAGTCACACTGTTGCTTTATTTTTAAATCCTCAGAGTTCAGAGTCAGGTATTTTACTGAGGAACATTCAGTTGTGTACTTGGGCATCTTTGTTCAATTTTTAGGTCATCTTTAAAATTTTCACAAATAGCCCAAGTCCCATTATTTATGTTACATTGGAGCAGAATAAGCACCCTAGTAATGTATTCACTGAGACTTACAGCTAGACCATATAAGGTGAAAAAATGTGTTTTCCCTGAAACCTGGTTTGGTATTTACTATAAAATGCACCCAGAGCTAAAATCTTTATACTGTGCATGGATTTTATCACAGATAAAAACTTTTCTGTTCTGAGAGTGCTGACTAAGCAAAGGATGTGTGAACCCTCTTATCGTGCCCTTTGTCTCACTGGTCCTCTTCTCATCAGCTGCTCTGCCCACAAAGATATATGTCATTCCTGCTTAGTGCATTGGAAGACACCCACCTGATAGCGGGATTTATCCAGTTTTATGTTGCCTGAGTCAAGTATTTTGGGGTCCTTCTCTAGGTACGTGTGGGGAAAACTGTTCCCTGAAATGTGAATTTACTGACTGTGTCTCAGTCTCTGTCCACAGACACATCCAAGCACAAGTACCCAGCAGGGCAGTGGTATGTGTGCAAACCTTCCGCCCAGGGGTCTCGCTCAGTTGCCAAATGAAAGCAGTTTAACACACAGTGCAACAGAAGAATTGCAGTCAGAGACACAAGGAGCAAGCTGGGCTCCTTGTGCCTGCAGTTCAGCAGGGGGAGCAGCTAAATTTCACTGTGCTGGCTTCAGGGTCTCCCCTGGACTTTGACTTGCTGGATTGTTTTTGTCACATGCACTCTCTTCCCTTGCCCCATTCCAACACTTGCTATGGGCACTCCCAGGGATTTATATCCAGGCCAAGGTGTTTTTGGACCTTCCTTACCAGACTTATGCCAGAGATGAGTTTCCCTGTGAAAGGGAGATTCTCCATCCAATTTCTAGTGCTTTGCTTTGCTGAGACACCAAGTGTCTTAACAGACTGGAGAATCTGATCCAGAAACCATATAAAGTATCAGAAATATTTGGGTATATCCCAAAAAATTGTAATTCCCAGAATGCAAGACAGTAGGATTACACAGTGCCCAATAATTCTGTACTTCATAAGTAAGAGCATATTTAGAGTACAGAAAAAGACTTTAGGGAGGAGTGGTTTGCTTTTAGCTCTTTGAGATAGCTGTTAACCAACAAAACCACTGCTTTAAACAAAACTCCCTTTAAAGAGCAGTTTAGGAGTATCAAGTTGCAATGCTCAAAATAATCATACTAAAAAATATAACCCTGAAAACTGGGTCTGGAAAACAGCAACAAATTCTTCCTTTACAGCATGGACAACAATAAAAAACCCCTAAAACTGCCTATTGTCATAGCTTTAATATTAACACTATCTCCTTTGGCAAGCTTTAAAGACTGGACTGCACTATAAAACCTAAAAATGTCCTGGACTTGGAGTTGTTTACACAAAATATGAGGAGATATAAAGTTACAGAGCTGGGGGTTGGAAGAGGTGGCTTTAAAACCATCCTCCATGCACTGACGTCACATGGAAGCCAGCTGCAGGGATGATGCTGAACGGAACTGTTTTTCAGTTTGCAAAAGTTGAGGAGTTACTCAAAGAGAGTTGCAAATGCTGCCCCAGTTGAAAAGCTGTGTATTGCTTAGCTTCTTGTTTCTTTTAAGGATCAAGATTTGCAGAACTGGATCTCTGCTACCTGTGTGTTTCATTGCTTTCACTGCTGCTTAGAAATGGACGGAGAAACTTCTAAAGGATTTCTTATTCCATGAAAGGTATGGTTATGATTTATTTTAAATCAGTGGTTTTGAACACTTAAGATTTTTTTAAAAGAAACATATTACTGATGTGGCAAACAGTTATTTAAACATCTTTCTAATGCTATTTATATGTAATGCAATGTTCATGTGTGTTATATGTGGTCTTTATTCTTAGAGAAGGACTGTTCATTACATTAGTTCAGGTAGTTTCTTCAGTGTAGGCAGAGATATATTAAAGAACAGGGATGACAGGTAGCATTGTGAGCACTTGCATTTCTTTCTTTCTTTCTTTCTTTTCTTTCTTTCTTTCTTTCTTTCTTTCTTTCTTTCTTTCTTTCTTTCTTTCTTTCTTTCTTTCTTTCTTTCTTTCTTTCTTTCTTTCTCTCTCTCTTTCCTCCTTTCTCTCTCTCTTTCCTCCTTTCTTACTTCCTTTCTTTCTCTTTTCCTTTCTTCCTTTCTCTTACTTCCTTTTCTCTTTCTTGTTTTTTCCCCTCCCTTCTTCCTTTTTTCTTTTTCCTTCTTTCACTCTTTCTGTCTCTCATTTTTCCCACTTTCTCTTTTCTTTCCTTTCTCGCTCTCTCACTCAGCTGTACTTTCTTTTAATGTATAAAGCATATGATATCGTGACACATGGCACACAATTATATTTGAACAGATACATATGTTTACAATTTTCTTAGTCATCCAAAATACAGCACTTTGTTGGAAATATAATTTAATTGCCTTTTTTTTTTTTCTAGTAAAAACAATGGAAGATTTGTGTATCTGAATGGTTGTGCACAACCAGTCTAATTAAACTCTGCTGTAAACAGCTGATGTCAAGCAGACTATTTTCAAAAATTGACAGAGGTTGTTTGCAAACCATTTTGCACTGTTAATATGTGGATAGAAAGGGAATGGTATGATATGGGGGAATAATGTCTCCCATGAAATAGTTGTTTAAAACATTTTTTTGCTTGAGAGGAGGGAGGGCTAAAGGAAAAGTTAAGGGAAAATGCAGCTGATATAGACAACATTGATTATTTGCTTGAATTTGATTGCTGTAATGAGCTTCTGACCTTGTCTAGGACATGCAGAAATTGCCAGTACTGTGAGAGCACAGATACTGTTCTGATCCACAGAACAAATTACAATATAGCATTTTACATGCCTTTGGGTTGCTCAAGCCATGTGAAATACCCATGGGGACATCTCAGTGCACTCTACAGGCAGAGGGAATGTGACCAGGACTTCACATTGGATTTTATTGCTAGTAGGGGAAAAAGCAAACAACCTCCCACCCCCAAAACAAACAAAACCAAACACCAAGGAAAAAAGAAGGGGGAAAGAGATGCAGAAATAGGAGTCAAAACTCTCTGAGGAATTGATCCACTGTACAATAGCAGCAAAACTGTATAGTTGTTCAGCTGTTAACATTGATAAACATGAGTTTTCTTCTGAGAATTTATGTCAAAAGGAAATTGGAGAAGTGTAAGAAACAATACAAGGTTTTTGTGGATCTTAGCGCTACAAGTGACTCTCCGTAACTTTTGTAACTAACCTCTTTCATTCAAGAGTTGATTTCCTTCTCATGGTCTCATCTCTTTTTATAATCAGAGTTCCATACGAAAACTTGAAAATTGTTAAGATGAATGCAAACATGGCAACAGTAGATTCCAGCACTAAGAAAACACCTGGGCCCTTTCAACACTATATTCATGCTTTAAAGGAATACATATTGTATCTATTCTTATATGTATAAAAAAATAAGCTATATAGTATTGACCTTTGTAGTAATATGCTGCTGATTAAAGTATGGTCATTATTACTATTAGTGCAGTAGCAAAGTCACCATTTGTGCAAGTTGACAGATTATGTCTACCTGTCTTGTTCATGACTTTATAGCATTTACACATAGGGTTTTAAAAATTTTTTTCTGCATGTATTTGTATAAGGTTTATAGTAGAGCAGAGAGTTGACTTTTGTTTATTTCTCAGAGAAATCTTAGAAGGTTATAAAGCCATAAATGCAGCCAAAAAAAAAAAAAAGGCAAAAAAAAAAGTTAAGGACTGTACTAAAAATTAAAACCTTTGAATTAGTAAAGTGAGAAAGTATTGAAATGTTTTCAAAGTTCATTAACAACAGATGTTTAGATTGCAACAGATCTCAAATGCAGTAGAATTCTTTTGCAAGTTATTTTCGGTCAGCACTTAGCAAAGTCTGTCACAAAGCTAAAACACTGGCCTGGAGAGGTGCGGTCTCTATATCCTGCCTGCATTCCGTATGAGGCCGTGAGCAAACCAGTGCTTGACTTCTCTTTTGATGAGAATACTGCACTGTCTTTCAGCAGGTCTTATTCTCGAGGAGTTTTATGTTTTTATAAAGCTGACCTGTATGTTTGTAGGCAGGGGAAAGACAAAGGGTTTGAAATCTCCTTGTAGACAGTTGAGGGACAGATTGCTGTTTCAGAGCTCCAAGACAGATGCTTGGGGTAAAGTGTTTTGCAAGCCCTGAGTTAGGATCAGACCCACAGTGTCTTGAGAGATCACGTGGGAGGACTTACTATGACCCAAAGACCTGAGTAAACTGTTGAGTTTCATCTGAGCTCTTCTGCTTTTTCATGAAAGAAGCTGACTCCAAGTTTGGAATTATCTTCCCAGTTGATGAAATAATGCAGACACTGGTAAATGGCGATTACACGGTAACCACAGCTGAATCAACAAGACTTGCCCAGTAACATACAGGATGGGGAACCTTGCATGAAGCTCAGGAATAAATTTTCACTATATCATAGAAAACATAGGCGATGAAATGGGCAGTTCCTGTGAGTTTACAGCCAGTCAGGGAAATGAACAAATTGCAGGGAGGTAAACTGGGCTTACCTCTAGTTAACGCTCTGATAATTAATTTGTCTGCCCATTTAGTTTCTGGAAAGAAACCAAAGCAATGCAGAAGTGTTTTGTAACTGGAACTAGTTTCCACATCCACCTAAGTAACAACTGATTTTGAGAATTAAAATTAACAAACTCAAGTATTGACGTGTGTATAGCAGCCATTATACCAGAGGAGTTATCATAACTGAATGAATAAATGTAATTTCAGTCTTGCTGGCTTAGTAAATGTGCTGATGGTAGTGGGGTTTCATTTGTAAATAATCTGTAACTGCTTTGCTCCAAAGTCAGATGAGCAGACCCAAAATATTTCCCTTAAAATATGCATATATAGTGGTCCAAATAATAATTTTTTCATTCATACTCACTAAGATGCTAAAGACTTCTGAAGGGGAAAAAGAAACTGAAGTGCAAAATAGTTAAATATTCTGACAGATTTTGAAATAGATTGAATTAGTGTTATTGGAAAATATTTTCTAGTTTTCCCTATGCTGGTCCTGAAACTAACATTTAGAGATTGAGATTTCTAAATCCAAAATGCTTGAACCCTTTATAGTGACTGATAGTCCTTTATACAGTAGAATGATGCTTTCTACTGTATATGTGTTCATAGCTGTTATTAGCTTTCCTGTCCTGCTTTCCTTCATGTATTTCAAAGCATTCATACAGCCATGAGAATTTTCTGCTTATATCAAGTTTACAGTCTTCAATTGCCAAAAGAATGTCACAGTCTTTGTCGTGCTCCATGCGTGCATGAAAGGGGTGCTTGAGCAAACATGATACCTTTACATTTGCAGTTGTCTTTTGAACAAACGGAAAAATGGCTTTTGCCCTCAAGGGCAGATGTGGCAGGATCCCATGATCCTGAAGTGCCATTCAATATCACACAGGCTCAAACTTCATTGAAAACACATTTATAGTGAAGAGTAATGTCAAATATGCTATGGTACAGAGCACCCTGGGACAGATGTTACTGAATTCTGTGATGCTGAATGCATGTCCCACCTCCCCTTTCCAGACTGGGCCTCCCTTGCCCTTGGGTTTATCTCCTATAGCACTTAGTTCATTCATATTTCAGTCAGACCCTACATAAATATCAAGCAATCATGTGATAATGTTTCCTGCAAGTACATTTCAGTTATGACTTTTGGGAAATTGCTTGTTTGTTTTTGCTCCCTGAAAGCCAGAATCAAACAAAAGTAAGACTTATTCTGATAAACTTCCAGGAAACATTCAGGGAAGAAAGAAAAAAAGCAGAGCTCTCTTTGCTGTTGCACAGACTGTAACCATGGACCTGCATAAACAACTGGAGAATACTGAGAGGAATTGGAATAAAGAGAAGATGGAATTGCTGGAGAGATTTGACAACGAAAGGAAAGAATGGGAATGTCAATGGAAGGTCATGCAGAAGAAAATAGAAGAGGTACTTTTAAACAAAACTGAGTACTACCATTTTCACCTGGGGTGAAGTGACACAGAGTCACTTCAACTTTTTTTTTTCCTGAATTTTGTCCTATTTCTTATGTTTCACTGGAAGTTTCTAATAGCTAATGGTAGGATGAAAAGCCTGGGATTAAACAGTATTTGCAATTGCAAAATATATATTTAGTAACAAAAAAATCTAGGTATAATTGTCTGGCAAAAAGGAATTAGCTGACACAGGTCTGCTGAGGTAAATACTAATATTAAAAGGAATACATATATTAAATGCTGCATATTCTAGAAACCTGCTCCATTTATGGATGGCTTTTAGGGGAGAAAACAGGTACAGCAAATAGCATGAAAGTCCTGATGCCACTTGTGTTTACACATACTAACAAACACTCACTCCATTGCCATTTGCAATGCATGTCCTTCCAGAAATAGTTATGGCAACTATTTATTATTCTTTTATCCCCAAATTGTCCCTCTGGCACTCTCTAATGCATTAAACCAAGGCTGCTTGGCAACCTATAGAGGCAAGTCTTTTCATGAGTGAGCTTTCCACATTTTTCATCTAATATACACGTGGAGTAGTTTTGCTTGCTCTCTGCCAGCACTGTCCTGTGGCTGAGCAACGCAGGAATGCATGGCAGAGATTGCTCACATGAAAGTAAGAGAAGGAAGATGGTCAGAGCCAAAGGAATTGCAGCCATACATTGCCCATTAAACCAGCCCGCAGCATAACTCCGTAACGTCAGCTTTCTTATATTTTACCTGCAGTCCTTGCAGACTTTGGTATGATGGTCTTTGCCCACATTTTGCCTTTTGTGTTAGGACTTTTCTGTGAAGTCTTACCTAATTTCACTGCCAAGGTGAGAATACTTCAAAAGTTAGTAATGTGATCTGTGTATGTAGTTGAATTTCATTTTCTTAGGTATATGAAGTGTTTTGGAATGATGGTAATGAAAAGACATTCTGGTTTTTAGTAGTTCTGACAATGTCAGCAAAGACTGTTTTCATCATATTCTGTATTAGCATATGGATTAGGAAAGCATGACAGAGACAGAAAAAGAGATTAAGAGTGGAATGGGGCTGAGGGGAAGGGAATAACGCGAATTGCTGGGTTCTGCAAGACTAGATAAAACTGCAGATGATACCCCAAGGTTACTGGTAACCTAAGGTCCCCTCTTAAGCTGTGTCATAGCTGCCGTTGATTTAAGATGCCTGACATTTCTTCTCCAAAAGCCACATGGCTGGAGAAAAGGGGAGATAGATACCTTTTAAATGCCATCATCTGTAGAAGGATTTCCTCAATAAAACTTGTGCTACCTTATCAGCTTGTATTTTTATTGGGTAGCTTTCTCTAGCCTATCAAAACTTAGTTCCTGGATTCCGCCAGGAAGGCTTGTGTGGTTTAGGTGATATTATATTGGGATGGTATCCTTCCTTCTTACTGCAATGCTGAATCCATATGAAGCTCTTATTTCTTGGAAATGGCAAAGTTCAGCCCTCAGTTTCCATGAGCAGCTGGGCTTTAGAAGTGAAATCTGAAAACCCAGAATGAGGTCAAGTGTTAAGTCTCTGAACGTGAGAATACTTCTAATCCACAGCACTACCCATGAAACAGCCATATGTTCTTCATGTTGTTACTCTTTTTCACTCTCCTTCCAAAAGCTGTTGTGATGGCCTTGTGCACTGTGAGAGGGCAGGCAGATGGCTGTTCAGAGGTGCCTGCTCTGTGCTTTCTTTGTAAGAGCAAGTTAAGAATGAATGTTTATAAGAGCCGTGGGATTCTTGGCACTGGAAGTTATACTGTAAGCAGAAGAGATTTTTATTATGTTGCTATTTTTTCTAATTTATAATTTATCACGGTTCCTAGTTTGAATGTGCTGGGTGACAGGAATTAACACCTTTTCATTTACAGATGAAGCCACTGGATCTCAGCAGACAGCACGAAAGAAAAGGGTGACAGCACATTGCCAAATAATACCATTCTGCAGTACTGATTTATCACTCCAGTCATAGGGAAGAATTCCACTTGTCTGAGAACCAGAAAAATCTGCTCTAGGGCAGATGACACTGTATTTGATGAGAATTCACTTCACGTCATTCATCTAATAAACTCTAATAGGCTGTAACATAGCCAGAACCCTCTCCCTCCCTCATATTCCCTATCCATCAGATCAGGGCTGTGTCCACCACATAGTGCACTGATATTACTTGGGAGACAACCATACAGCTTCCATCTCAAGGCAGGGCCACTGAACTCATGAGATCTCTTCCAATTCTAACCTATGGGTGGAAGCCATACATTAAAACCATGACAAAGCATTTGTGGATGATAACAGACCTTTCCTTATCCTGTGACAGTAATGGTGTGTGAGCTGTCACACTAGGTGACTCATGCATAAAATCTTTCTAATTGGTGCTACCGAGTGAAGCATTGTTCAAAACAGAAGATAAATATGAATTTTACCATAAAGTTCATTAGGATACCATGACTTAATAGAAGGTTCTGTTGTTTTTTCAGCTTTACCAGGAGGTAAGACTTAGAAGAGAGAGCAATATGAATGTCCATGATAACGAGGCCATTCAGAGCAAGATGCTGCAGCTGTCCATGCATTCCCCTACTTTGCAAGAAAGTGACACAGTGGAGCTGAACTTTCAACACAACATGGCAAATGACAGAATGGAACAAGGGCGTTTGCTCAGTAAAACAGGACATGAATGTAAAGAAACCAGAACCAAGAGCAGAAACAATACTCTGTTAATGGACAATCCGGCCTTTGAGAACCATGAGGAACCTGAAGACAGCCTCAGCATCAAAACTTCCAAGAAAAACACCAAGAATTATATTGGTGACCTCAATGTAGTAAGTGAAATATGAACACATTTAAGTTACAAGGGTCAGGAAAATACTGAGGACTTTGGCCTGCCAGGTCAACCTAAAGAACTGGTCTCCCTGATTTTAGCTTTCAGTCACTATCTCTGCTTCGTTCTAGGTTTGCTGTCAGTTAGTGTCTTCTCACTGTTTAAACATGTTAACAGCATGCTCTTTACCTCTGTTCATAATGTGGGGACATTTTTATATTTTTTCTTGTACCACTGTCCTCTGCTGTGAGTCTTAAGTGCAAATGACCACAAGTTTCAAAATAATTCTGGAGATAACATTTAAGAAACTTATATTAAAGGACTGTTTTTATGTTTATAAAGGCCCTTAAAGAACTTGCCAGAGTCAGTGAAGAATTATGCAGCTATCAAGAGGAAATTCGAAAGAGGTCCAACCACAGAAGGTAAAATCTATTTGGGATTTTTAAATTAGAGGAAGAAAATGAATATTTGAGACCGTACTCCTTATGGTGTTCACTTTGAAAGCGAGTTTGATGTTGGATTTATTAGGAGTTGGGCAGTTCCAATCCTCCTAGTGTTTCAGTGCTCAGCACAAAACATTCAAATGAAATATACTGAAATATGATACAAGGGCATGTTTTACTAGTGAAATGGATTTTTTCTACAGAACGTACAAACTGAAATTAATATTTCTATGAGGTGAAATTGTACTTGTTTCTAATGGTTATATGTAGGACTGTCAAAGTGAACAGATACTTCTGGCTGCCCTGGCCCCATTTACATGCAGTTCCATACAGCTCTGTATGTGTTTGCCAGGCTGGGAAGTTTCTTACTTTAAGCCCAGATCTAGCTGTAAGCATGGGGGATATATCAGGAACTGACAATCTAAGAGTGCAAAGAAGGCAGGAGCAGGAAGAACCACCATACATTTGTACTAATGGAAAGATGGCAAGTCAGACCCTGAACAGTATGGCGAATTAACATTCCACTACCTGTTAAAAATTCAATGTTCATGGTCTTCTTTAGCAAGCTAAGCAGTCTTCCCCTTGAGTTGTGAAGAAATTCACAGGTAAGACTGAACCCATGGTGTGATGGAGTACTCATGAGATAGATTGAAAAAGGCTGTCTCAGCTATCCTGAGACCTGTGGAAGTGTGCATCGTGGCAAGCTCTTCTCAGATGCTCCCAAAGAGCAGAGGGACTTCTTACACTCCCCTGACATGCCATCAGTTGTCTGTCTGTCACTGAATTATTATTGTAGCTGGGCTAGTGTTTGTATCTTTAAAGCAAATAGATTCATAGATGATGCATAGGTTCTAAAGGTGACTTTTTAACAGATCTCAAAATACATGTTTTTACTGTCATATGTAAGGTTAGGAAACTACACAAGGGGTGCACTGTCCCCTAAAGCTTTCTTCAGTCAGTTTATAGTCAGGTAGACTCACTGGAGTTACTAGAACTCACAAGATCCCACTGTCCATATTGTAGGACAGGTAAGAAAACAAACAATCATCTAAAAAACTCAGGAGAAGAATTTTAGTGGCAAAAGAAAAAATTACAAATTCTTTTTGTTGATCTTTCTTCAAATTCTTCATGTATATTTCAGTTATGCTGGGTGTATCAGCTGCAGCAAAACTGCTCTCAAATCTTTCCAAGCAGCCAGCATTAAAAAACCTGCTCATGGGGAGAATGAATCCATGCTGAGGTTCTCTGGAGTTGTTGTTCATTCTCCTTGTTGTTCATCCCTAAAACACCTCTCCTGTTATTTCCAGAATGAAGTCACTTCCTTTCCTGGGGGAATTTGAGGAAACCCAGAACACAGTTATTCTGCCTGAGATGAACCATGTGTCCAGCAATGAATCACACCCTTTGGTTGCTTTTGACACAGAGGAACATAATAATAGGAAGAATCTGATGAGCTCCACCAAGGCTTTGAAGGACACATCTTATGGTGGTCTTACTGGTGATATAGGAACAGACTTCAGACCTTGGCAGAAGAAAGAAGCTCCACCAGTTCCTCCACGTAGCACTTCTCGTCACCTAACAAACTCACTTTCTGCAGTTGTACAGCTTTCTGAAGGACCAGTAAGAGACTCAGGCATCAAAAGCAATTGCAAGGCTCAGGACTGTTGGAGTGGAGGGAAACTGAGGAATCCTTCACCTATAAACAAGAATGAATGCACAGCAGCCTGTAAAAATGAAGGGCAGGCTGTGAACATTCCTGTGATGGTAACTACTGCAATACCTGTAACCAAAAATGAGTACAGTGTTCCAACGAGTTTCTGCCACAACACGTGGGCATATGATGTGGGCAAGCTTGGGAAAGACAGTAAAAGCGAGCCTTCCCCACTGTCAGCCCAAAAGAGTTGTTCAGATGGAAATATGGCCCAAAGCAGTAAGATGCACCAGAAACAAAACCCCAAGTCTTACAGCAGCTCTTTTTACAGTAATGACTTTTATGCCCCTGCTACCCTGCACAGTGATCTTCTGGAAGACAACAGGTATACTTTGGGAAAGACCCAAAGAAATGAAATGTTAGCAGCAAAGATTGATGAGTTTAATCGGACTGTATTTCACACAGATAAATGTAGCAATGCTCTGCAACAAAACCAGGTGCCTCAAACATCATCAGAAGATCATAAACCCTGTGGCCCCCAGTGTGACTCTGCTACTCGCAGGGCAGAAACTGTAAATACATCTTGTGTTTCAAATCCCAAACTCTCCACAGCCAAGGAGGAAGAAGCTAGCAACTCCAGCAAAGCTGTCAGGACATCAAGGCAACAAAAACAAATGAACGGACTTCTAAATGCTAGTGGTTACAGGCACATGCTTCAGGAACATGACTGGAGACCAAGCAATTTGTCCGGTCGCCCACGTTCAGCTGACTCAAGGTCGAACTATGGCGTTGTCGAAAAGCTTTTGAAAACCTATGAAAAATCAACAGTGACTTCTCCGTGTAATGCAAAATTCTGCAAAGATAAGTGGACACAGGCAAATTCTGAATTCATTGATGGAGGTTGCGAGAAACTGAGTCAGTATTCAGAAATCCTCCAGACTGAGCAAGGAAAGCAAGAATTTCCGAGAAATTCAGCCAAGCATATTGGGCAGCAACACAAGCAAGGAAAAGAGAGACAGAAGTTACCAGAGGTAAGGTTCATAAGAATGGCAAGACTATAAAAATTCAGTTTCATATCAAGCCTCAGATTCTAAAATGAGGCATATTAACATTATATTGTAAATAATTATGTGAAAATAACACTTTAAGGCAGGATCTAGATTAATCAGGAGCATTTCCTCTGCAGATTATAAAGTTGTAGGAGGGCAGAAGCATGTAAGGAAGAATGAGAGTGGAGACGTGTGCCAGATTCTGATTCCTGCTGCTGTTCTGTAAAGCTAGATTTTAACTGCAGTGGAGTTATGCAAGGATTGAACTAGTGAGAACTGCAAGCAAGTTTTAACCCCCTCTCTCCTTCCTTTAGCTGATGTGTTATTTCATAAGCCTTCTCAAAGGGCTTAAGCACACTTGGCCATGTCCAAAACCCTAGAGGTCTTAGATAGCATTATTCAGCATCCAGGGTGCTGCATGGTTCAGGACTTTCTTGGAATTGCCCATGGCGGGGGATATTGTAACTCCATAAATTTTTCAGTAATAAAGTGACCTCCTCTTACTCATGTCTCAGTTCCAGCTTCTCCTGTGTATTCAAACATAGGCTCACAGAAAGAGAAGAGCAAGTCATAACTAATTAGTTTATATTTGGCTGAATTATATTTGCAGAACTTTAGAAATACTTCCTTTGCCAACATTCTTTCTTAATGAAGAAAGAAACAGATGGTTTGGAAAATACACTATAAATTGCAGGTTCTGTAAAAGTCCACAAAGAAAGAAAAATATTTTTTCCCGAAGTGCTCCTTGACCAACAAACACAAAGAGATATGCCTCTTAGAATCTCAAAAAAGAGAAGACAGGTGTGTTTTGAACTGAGAAATTTAAATGTGTTCCGACTGTCAGCTGGTATGCTTTAAACTGTCACAAATTCACAGATTTAAGTGGAGCAATGTGGATTTAAGCAGCTGAGAGACTGACCATGCAGATTTTCTTCTACATGTCTTTCTGACAGCCTTGCAGTGAAGCAATGTCTTACTTGGCAAACACATCTTTACTACAGCACAGAAAGAAAAACCCACAAAGCTTCTGATTCTTTTCAGCCCAATAAACTTGTGACAGGAAAACAAATTTTCATCAATGGAGGAAAGAAAGAATGACTAAATAATGACTGAGCTTATATTAGTGCAAGCCCAGAATAACTTTGTTAAGTCAATTAGATTTTATTTCTTCATAGGCTCACACTTTATATTGTCATTCTATCTGTACAAACTAAGTGTAGAATACTGCCTGATTAGGAGTTACCATTTAAGGTCCAGCAGCATTCATGTCACAGAGACGTAAAGAACTATACATGGCATGAGGCATTTGGTTTATTTTCATTATTTCCAGCTTATGTCACTGTAGATCGCAATCTGTTGGGTTTCCTGTGTCTCTAAGGCTCTGCAGGTAGACATGACACTGTATTAATACATAACCATTCTGAATAAGTTGCCAAGTGTAAACAGCTTCACACTGCACTAATGGAAACAGTTCTTAACAGTATGTGACTGCTGAAGTAGGAACTGTCAAAAAATACCTGAAAAATATGTAGATCGTAATTCAGTAATATAAGATGGTATTCTGAGTTCTATACTTAGAATAGTTTGCAGTGTTCATTGACAAAAAAACCCTGAAAATTAAAAGAAGTAAGAGGTGAATATCAGTTTTGTCTTGCACTAAGATTTTTTACATTTTCTTGTGTCTGACATTTGTCTCCATGTATTTTAAACCACAACTGATGTGAGAATTCCTATATATAGAAAAAGCAGTTCTTTTGCATTCTGTACATTACTGCACTCCTTTTAATAGCTTCTGACCACCTGTTCTGAGGTCACCGCAAATGTCTTCCTGCATTCCTGCTGCATTCCACAAAGCCATAACTTGTTAAAGCAAGGAATTGTCTTTGTGTTCTAGATATGTGTGCCAGCTAAATGTTCAAGTGAGAAGGGTTTCTCCCGTCCTGCTCGGCCAGCAAATCGACGCTTGCCCTCCAGATGGGCATCCAGATCCCCCTCAGCACCGCCTGCTGTGAGAAGAACAGTGTACAACTGCTCTGTCTCCTTTCGGTCAGAGACTTCAGTAGTCTGAACCCAGAGCTGAGCTGGATGGTGGTGTGAAAGCTCTATGCCTCATTGTAACTGTGTTTGGTATGTGTCATAGCAACCAACTGTTGTATTTTGTCCAAGAGTGACCCCCACCACATGCCGGACAAAGCAATCTGAATCTTAGGTCATCATCACCATGGTCTTCAGTGTTTTTATTGAGATCAAATAACTATACCCCTGATTTNATAGTTCACAAGGAATTTCTTTTGAACAGCATCTTCCTTAATTTGCCAATCAATTTTGAGTTGAAACAATGTATAGTGCTGTATATTCTGACTCTTCTGCAACAGCAGAACGTAAAGCTGTATGCATGATCATGTATTTGTAGGTGCATGTGTTGGACTAGAAAGTATACAGGCCTGTATTTAGAAGAGACAAACTGTGCTAGTGTTGACATTGAAATTGCAACCTGTATGCCTACATATATATATATACTTCGTGTTTATTTTAAAAAGTTTGAAATATACAGTCCTGATGACATTTATATTTTGTATATCTTTTACATAGTTTCACAGGTGTAGTATTTAATGTAAAAAAACCTAAATATTCATTTTTTTGTGACTGATCGCAGCGATAATTCCTTGCACAATATGTATCTGAAGCAGACTAGCTTGACTGATTCATCAGTCATGCTTCATGGCATCCTCATTTGGTTTCCTAACTCTTATGCTAGGTCAAAATACCCAAACATATTTTTTTCTGAATTAAAATATTACATGATTTGTAATACATTAGCCTTTTTCAGCACCGGAGGCATTTCTGAAATGTTCCAATCCCTTTAAAAAGCTTAAATGTGCCATTATATATTTAGCATACTGTAAACACTTCGGTAATTTCAACTACTGTAACATACAATTTATGAAGGGAAGAAAAGGGTTGTATATGCTCAATTCTGTAAAACTTATTTTTCCTTCTAGCATTATACTTTGAGGTTTGGCAGAGTCAGATAACAATGAACTTGTTTACTTTCACTCAAGGCAGGAGGACAAGCGCCGCTGTTCCCAGTGCTGTAGCCACACTCCTTTTTTACTCTTCTCCTAGACTAGAGTGCCTGAGCCACTTGCTAATTTACTGCTCCCCGACTGACTTGTGGCAGTCAGTTATGAAGTTTACTTGCACTCTGACAACAAGCTGCATCTAGTACGGAAATACTGCATCGAGGTGTGATCTCAGTGGTCCCCAAAGTCCTAGACACATGGTGTTGCACGTATGTTTTTGACATCACTTGCCTTTGTATTACGGGCCATCTGAATGACATGCACAGAGCCTGGCTTTTTCCTTCCACAGCGTGAGAGAAACATGGATGCTACTCAGACTCTGAACTTTCAGAAAAACAGTGTCCTTCATCCTGGAATTTTTGCACCCTTTGTTAGGCTGTTGCTGGATGCATAGCGCAGTAATGATGATAAATGTTAACTTTAAGTAGCATGTCTAGGTTAAAAGGAGTAAAGAGGCACTCTTTCAACATCAGCCTGATCTTGTCTTGCACCTTTTCTTCTCCTGGAGAAATATAGTATGTTCAAAGGAATTTTAAAAATCATCCTGGGATCCATTAATGTGCACATCTGTGAATGTAAAAAGGGTTTCAGAGAGAGAGTGTAGGCTTTTGTCTTAGTGAATTGTATATGTGGCAATATAGGGAAAATTAATTGTACTTATTTTGGTAGTGATCTGTTGTCCTACTCCAGTCATGTTGAGAATTCACACCTTTTTCCTTCCTTTTAGGACCTTTTTCTTCTTTCCTCTACACAACTTTGATTTTGAAGAGAGAGAAAACAGGACACCGTGTGTTCTGAGCAATATAGCCTATGTGGTAGTATTGGTAACTGTTTAGGCTTGCCAATATTGGAACAAGCAGGCATTAGAGTCATAAATCCCACCTTGTCAGGCTATTGTAGCTGTCTACTCGGCAAAAACATGCCCAGAGTAATTTGCCCTATCGAGGCTTCTGGTCGTTTCTAGGTCTATCCCACAACAATATATGAAGAGTTCAATCCAATCAACAATTCATCAAAATTTACTCAGACATTGCAAAGTTATTGCTGGAAAAGATATAAGAACAGAAAACCTTGAGGAAAATTTATACTGTTTGGATAGAGACAAAAATCTGTGTGTTTAAGTGAAAAATCAAGAGTTCTATAAATTTGCCTGTTAGCCCTAATTTAGAGATTGCACTCCATTAAATTCCTTAGAACCAGAAAAATTGGAGATGATTCACAGTACATTTGGAACATGGCTTAATATTCTAGCTAACTGTGGAAATTAGCAAACCAAATTGCCTTGCAGACTGACCTTTTAAATGCCTAAGTAGCTGACCAGCTTTAAATGCCTAAGGCTGAGGGAGGGGTAATATAAGAGAATTGTAAAAAAATATGGTTCTTTATTTCAGTCAGTGTTGACTGCAATAACACTTTTTAAAATTACCTTTATGGTAAAGTTAAGCAGTTTTGTTCTTAAAAATGGTGGTGCACTTTTGTTTGAAGTATTTAACTATGAAAGCATTTCCCTTGATTAGTCAGTGAAGGTTCTTGAGTTTCTTGAGGTCCCTGCAGTTTCCTTGGTTGCCTTTGACATAGTTCACATTATTGAATAACAGAGAAAGGATCAAATATTGACAACATTCCCTGATGTATGTAAGTTTAATGAACAGAAGGTTTTTGAAATAAACTAATAGGTCAAGGACAAGTTCATTTTGTCAAGATTTTCTGTGTCCGCCTAATTACAGACATCAATTCCAATGCCCAGAAGTATCAAAACTGGTGATTTCGGTCTGCAGGTGGGTAGCTGGACATACTAATTTTAGAAAATTGCCACTGTCAGTGTCTAAATGATCTCTTTAACTGCACCCATAACAAGGCCATTGGATTGTGGTGATATTTCCAGTTCCCGTAATTGTGATTACTGAACCATAGTAATGGCTTTATTCACTTATTTTCTAGAGAGGGGAGAGCTCCACTGGGCTTTCATGTCTACCTAAGTTATTTCTGACAAAGAAATGTGCACATACAGGGCAGGCCACCTGGAGGCTGACAAACTGGTGTGACTTAGCCTCTGCTAGAATCAAAAGGAGTAGAGAGAAAAAAATTTCCTTTAAAACCTCTCAGTATCATTCCTCAAACTCAGAGTACATTTCCACTAAGTGTTTTGTCTTTACAGTGTTAGTGATAGACTTCTTATATATCTTTAAAATGTTGCTGAAGGGATGAACTTTGCTTGTTCTCCAGCAACAACACAATTGTCTTTCACTATTACAACCACCCTGTAAAGGAGCTGGCTTTTATAGGAAAGGATTGGCAACCATTGTATTGTAACTTTCCAGTGCATTCAGAACTCCAATTTATTTCTCGAGTTGTCTGTTTTAATAATTGTTTCTGTAAATAGGGATTTTATATCCAAGTCCCTTCAACAGCATTTTAGCAAAGATCTACAGCAATTCAGAAAGCAGGCCCTCTTCCTTACAGTTTTGTTATTTCTGGACCCACCCCAAATTTCCTAGCATGCAAGAACTTACGCAATTCTCACTGTGCTGCTATACAAAGAATTTCTTTGGCTTTCAGATCTGTAATATACAACTTTAGCCACTTCACTGCTGATACTGTTGATTGGACTCATCTGTGATGGTGTCTTTGGCTGTGTACATGCTCTTTAAAACTGGAAGGTAGAATGCATTTGCTCTAAATGCACTAATGCCCCTTGTTGCCTTTGGCCTTTCCACCCTTCCTCAATTTCCATTTGATGTGTATTTCTATGTGGTTTATTGCCATTCGACTGTATGTATATGTCATACCACAGGACTTTCTACCTGTGCCACAGCCAAAATATTTTTGGACAGTCTGTTCTAAAAAGTTCTGATATTACCACTGCCATTCACAAATATATCAGATCCTGATCTATTGTTTTGCATCACTGAAAATGCACTTTTTTCATCAACTGTTAGTGATATATATTACACAAAACTTCAGTTTTTGAAATTATACTTAATCTGCTTTTGAGGTTTGGTTCTACTGCTCTCTCTTACACCTTTTCTGTTTGCAAAGTACTTGCATCAGCAGAGACATCTTTCTGATGTGTACAGTTGATCCAGTTGCTGTGTGGCTATGGGAGCTCCTGCCTAAGGGTGCCTCGCTAACTATGTTACTCCAAAAAGAATTGTATCAGAATTTCCATGGGGTCAGAGAGATCCAACCTTCAACATGATCAAAGTGAAAGTGTGGCTTATGCCTTTTCTCTAGTACCTGCTGTCTGCAATGCTTCTGTTTGGGGTCCGGAGTTTGATTCCTCCTAGTGCTGCAGATTTGTGAGTGTATGGCAAAGATTCACTGAAAAATTACACTCTAGGGGAGTGTAATCTAACACTTTTAAATAAGGTGTGAACCCAAAGTATACTGCTCTATGGCATGAGATAATGTTTCCCTTTACTACAGAGACAATATGATCCCAATATGAAGTGAGGGAAGAGAGCAGGCACTGCACAGGTAGCCTAAGGTATGTAATACAAGTAAGCAAGATGTTAAGGGGTGAGCTAAAATCCCTTGACTAGTCACCTCATTAAAGCCAGAGGTTCTTTAATATTAGGTCTTTGACAATATATAGACTTCTACTAATCTGCTAATGTGTCACAGGGATTGTAATGCTGAGAAGCCTGATTTTGATTGCTCCTCTACCCAGAGGGATGCTATTGCCTGTGGCAGATGTGCCTATATAGTCTTTTGTCAATGGCCCTCAAATTTCCCTGAAGTAGTTTACTGCAGCTAGGAGAATTTCTAAATCAGTAGAAATATTAGAAAAGGGCTTTCATTAAAGAAAATTGCACACATATGTGAACTCTGCAAACATGACACTGCCACCTGGCATGGTCACACAGAAAATCATACTGTTTTACTTCTATATCACAAAATATCTGCAGCAGGTCTGCTGTTCTGGTACCATATATGATATAGAGCTACTTAAGATGTTGAAAATGCACCACAGACAGATATGTGTGTACATATGGTATGCTTGTTTCTTTGCAGAATCTTTCTCCTTTCCACAAAAATATTCTGATTGATTGGTGAGTTTGGGATTTATTATTTTTTCCAAATTTACCTGAAAGCAAATGAGCTGCTCAAGCTATTGCTGGTAGGAAGTCTCATAAGAGTTCCAAAATATCTGCTCAGAGAAGTAACTGGCTGCCAAAGGAGGTAAGATGGTAAGATTTAAGTTGAACAAGCCAGTTCACAAACTGGCTCATACTCTATTATATCTCTGTGTACACGCACACACATATTTTAGGAACTTATGCTCCAGGAAGTCCCACAGTGTCCAGTGGAGCTGTTTTTGCTGTAAGACAATGTTTACTGTGTATAGGAATACCACAGTCAGACACCTAATACATACAGAAGAATGATGTCTAATATTGTGTGTAAACAGACTTCACCTAAAGAACGGTACTCAAATGCTTTACATTAAAAAAAGCATGTGACTTAATGAGATCCAGCAGTTTCTGAGATCCCACTTTCATATAAGTAAATGCAATCAAATCCTTTAATGAAAAAAATATGCATGTCCACTTTTCCCTTCCAAATACAAGCCTACTTATAGCTCTGATCCTAATTTGTCTTGTGTAATGCAGGGAGAAAAAAAAAAACAAAAGAAAGAAAGGAAGTGGAAAATAGTCAGAAAAATCCTCTCTCAGTGCCTCTTATTTAGGCACTTCCAGATAACTGGTACTGGTCTCCCTGTACATGGATGAGACTTTGGCAGTTTAAGATTAAACAGTATTGTCTGTGCAAAGAAGATGATCTTCCATTTCTCCTCTCTGTAGTTTAACTCCTTCCTTCTCCTTCCACCAAGAAGTGACAATTCATCCACCTAAGGAAAAGTAGGCCTTGTAAAGAAAGCTGTGTGAAAGTTTCTTTTCACTTTCTGGCTTCTCTTCTGCAGGCCTCCAGACCTGCAAAACCTGTGATGTTTCTACAGACCAGATGTGAGAAGCCAGAGAAAGATGCCTTTTATGGTCTTTCTACAACAAGCACTGTATCAGCCAGTATGGCGCTGAACAATTTTATGTGGGGTTTTTTTCCCACTGTAGTGTGGAAAAAGCTTTTTCCTCTTCTGTGCAGGAGTCTGTCTTTCAACCACCTCTTGGATGGGTTTCTGCAATTTTAATTCATTTTACAGCAAAATTTCACAGCAGTTGGGACAGAAAGTGAAGAATTCATCATTCTCTATTGGAAGCTGGCCAAAAGCTGAACTAGATATACAACGGGCCAAGACAAATTAAAACTGTTTAAAAATCTCTACCAAAGTGATCTGCAGTCAACCCACCAAAGTTTTTAGACGTCAACTGTCTCTTTAAGCTTGGCTTTGGGAAATAAACCAACTTGTTTCTGCTGTAGTGAGTGGAAAGTGGATGATGAAAGTGATTTGCAACATTCAGAAATGAAGATAACAGTGCTCTGGTGATTCAAGTAGCATTATGCTGTTTGCACGGCATCCTATGACTAGTTATGTGTTAGATATTCTGTTTTTCCTAGGATGCCATTTAGTGCCAGCCCGCATGTGTTTTGGTCTAGACTGCTGTCTCACAGGAGGTACATATATCTGGAAGAACCAGGCTGATGTAATGCTGGAGCCACCATCACTGTGATCCTTAGAGAAACAACTGAGAAAATCAAAGCTCACTAATTCAGAGTGCCTGCTTTCTTTTTATGTCTATACACACAGAGATATGTACACATCACGTGGATATATACACTGATCAATTTTTTTTTTTTATGCTTTCTTGTTTTTGCACTGTATGGAAACGAGTGGGGCCTGTACACAGTTACAATTAGTCTTAGCTAAAATGGAACAAACAGGGGTGTTCCACTGGACTTGGGATCCCAACCAAAATCACTGTGAAAGGAAGGGTTAAGACATTTTAGGGTAGAGAACAACAACGTCTGATTTTTCATTTGTTTCAGCTAAAGCAGTCCTAATCCTTTCCCATGCTATTTTGTTCAAACATCATAGGTTTGAATGCCTTTTTGGGGCCAGTGTCAGTATATTCATATATTTCCCTACCTACATTGTCCTATGATTTGGAGAAAGAGAGGCTGTAGAAAAAGGACTTTGATTCACAGTGAAGGTTTCCCCAAATCAGGAAGATTGGATTCACTTCATTCACTTGGCACATAGGAATCAAATGTAAACTGTGTCTGACAGGAATATATTGAAAGTTGGAGAGGAACTTGAAATTCAGGCTTCTAGTTTAGTCTAATTGCTGCTTGAACCTCCCTAAAATCCAAAATCAAATTGCATATTATTCTGCCAGTTTTGATACCCCCCACAGAGTTTGAATTTGGAATGACTGCAGAGAGAAACTTCACATTTTACAAGCGTCTGTAAGTATTATCAGTGTGCAGAGACTGTAAGGAATATCAGCGCACTTCATGCAGCTCAAAATTTCCTGCTAATACTTCAGACTGGTGATCAAACTCTAGTCTGTAAGACCAGCTGTGTAAAAGCCATGAATCCATAGGAGAAACAACAATAAAAGCATGAAAAAACCCACAGAAATAAAGTCCAGCCACACCTGGGACATCTCTACTAAAACAAGGAAGCAGGTACTAGCTTTGCTACACAGGCTTCAACACTGATGACTTATTACCATAGATGGATGTGAAAAAGGAACGGTCCCTTCCTTTTGTACACAGGAGCATTAGATGGAATTCTCTGTGTTCATAGCTGGACTCAGCTTTGCACCAACTTTGCTGAAAGACAACAACTGGCAAAGCTGAATTGAAATCAGCTCTTGTGCCATAAATGGATATTGATGCCACTAGTTATTATCTTTGCTACAGAACTCCTTGCTGTTACTATTGACCAAGAATGGCAGGAGAAAAGAAGGGTCTTCTTGACACCCACAGCAAATTTAGGGTTGTTGAAGGGTGACACAGTGTTTCTTTTCCCAAACACAGTAAAAAAAACCCCAACAGCCATACTTTTTGTGAAACGCTGTGTGTACACACTGCTGACTAACACTGTTTTTCATGACAGTGATTACCCACCGTTAGCTTTCTGTATTGCAGAAAAGGCCAGCTGCGGCTGGTCAGAAGTCAGGAAATGCCACTCTTAGTCTTCTTGTTTCTTTGGCAGAGACACAGAGAATTTGGTTTTCATCGCACACATAGCTTTTATCTTTAAATTGGACCAAAAGGAGGGGGTATTCACCCCATTTCCATAATTTCAGATAGGCCTTGATCTGCAAAATTCTTTAATGCTGTCACACAAGAAGAACTTCTGATCACTACACTTTGTTTGGAGGTAGAATAAATGATTGTGATCCAGCTAAGTAATAAATTTGGGGGTTGGGAAGACTAGTCTTCTCTTCACAAGCAGCTTACAATGTGAGACCATGAGATTTTAAAGCACTGCACTGGCACATATTTATCTTCTAGCTGTGTTTTCTGCAGTCCTGTGGAGCAAGCATTAACAATCCCATTTTTGAAGTGCAGGAAAATGAAGCAGAAAAAGAAACAGCAGGGACCTCTAGCCTTCCTAGGGGTAAGTGGGAGGAAGGAAGTGAAGCACAAGATCAGAGCAGACACAGCTGCAGCAATGTAAGAGGTGCCATGCTCTTTTCTACTGCTGTTTGAAGAGGGAAAGAGCGAAATCTGCACCATCTTACAAGCCAAACACTGAGACTGATGTCAACTTTCCTAGTGCTGTGGAAGGGAAAACCTAGCTGATTTTGCATTGAACTGTATGAGGGACTTCTGTGATTCATTCCAGCAGATCTTCCTGGGAAGGTAGATGCCTCCTACAGAGGTAAGGGAGGCAACTGGTGAGGTGGGACACCTGCTACTGTGCCAGGGTCATTGTGCTTGCTGTGATGGCTCACTGCAGACCACAGTAGTGCTCCCGTCCAAAGATGTCACTGTGTTACCCTTAATATGCCCTTGTTGCGCGAAAGATTTTCTGTCACTCCTGCGCAAGCAGCGTTGGTCAAATCTAATAATGTATTTGTCTGGACTGAAACAGTGTATAGGGTGTTCTGTACACACACTGCAACAGATCTGGCAACAGGCTGATTTGTTATCGCCAAAGGCAGAACAGCCAAGTGAGGTTAGAAACCAGTCCCCAGTGATCTGTAACAGGCTACCAAGCATCAGTGGCAGGTCTGTGACTGAGGTGCTGAGAAGATGAGAAGCCAGACCTGCTTCTCCATCTGGGACCTCAGACTCCTACACCTCTTTCTCTCCCCTCCCAGTATGAAATATCAATCTATTAAGTAGTTCAAGACCATATTGTATTAACTGTAAATCACATCGAGGACTGAAGAGGTACCATTTGTTCTGCCTAGTCTGAGTTCACAGTGAGTAAATTACTGGTTGGGTACAGTCTGTAGTAGGTTTCATAGACTAGCAAGGAAAGACTTTTTTAGACATTTGGTCATCATCTCGAGTAATTTGATAATTCTGTCAAGTTTATTCTGCCTAGTAAACTGTGTAGCAATTGGGTAAGTAGTCCTGTAAACCTGTATTCACAATCTTAAGAGTCTTTTTTCACAATGCATGTATGATCTCTAGAGGCACATTCTTGTACACACATGTCTGGTCTAACAACTGCATGCTTACTATTAGTTTTCTGGCTTAATCCAAAGAACATAAACAGTATCAAGATGGATCATGAGACTGTGACTCTGGGGACCTGTGGTCAGTTTTTTTGACCTACGAGGACCTGCCTTAGCTGATCTCGCTCAAACTACTAGGTGATATTCTCAAATAGGGACTTAGTGCTTGCTTATTTCTACAAAAGTGAGGCACTTGCATAGTTCTGTGGGCCTCAGACTGTGTTCCTCTTGTGCAAAATAATGGCTATAATAATGCTTTCTTTTGCTGAATGTTTAGATTATGTTAGTCACTCTGCAGACCTAGCAGAGAGACAACAGGAACTCCCTTTAGGTGCAGAAGGAATAGTAACAAATCCAAAATCCATCAAGGTCATTAGAAGCCATTTCTATCTTGGATCATGTCCTGTGTGTTTAAGATCAATTTTTAGACAGCGTTTCCTGTTACTGAATTTGTGAGAGATGAGCCATGAAAGAAGGACCTGAACAGATGCAAAGAGTATTCTTTTCTTTGATTAACAAGTATTTCCCAATTACACTTTGGCAAAATTTACTGAGTGTTAGTCCTAGTTGTGAGAAAACGTGAATGTCCTAAAGGTCAGCTGTGACAGTCTTGCAAAGTCATCAAAAGAACTTACTGTCAAGGTAGTGGATAAAGTTATTAAAATATTGCTGAATGTAACATACAAGCCATATTGGATTCCAAGCCGGACTGCTCTGTGAGTGTCAGTATGATTCAACAGACTTCTTGCAGCAGGTTCCAAATCTGCAATACTTTATTCTCCTGCCCCTGATTAAGGTCTTGGATCCATACAACTCTCACATTTAATTGCACAGTTCTCAGTCAAAAACACATCTTTAATCAAGTGCTGGGCAGCCCCAGTTAGCACAATCAGATGTTCTAATGAAAGAAAGGAATTGTAGGTGTTGCCAGCAGAGCCCACACAAAGCACGCTAAAAAGGCAGGCAAGCTAAGTGCTGGAAAAGTTTCTGTCTCTTCTCTTTAATCATCCCTCCCCTCTCCTGCTGGCATTTTCTGACTTGGTAGAAGCTGCCAAATCGCAGATGGTTGTGGGGCTTGTGTAAATCAGAATAAAACAAGAAAGCTAGTATTTGCAAGAGAGATTGGAACAGCAACAAATAAGACTGACCTGATTATTCAAGCATGGTTGGACATAATGCCAAACTGCATCTTCTGATAATTGCTGTGTGATTTATATATCAGTATATACTGCAGGATGCAGTCAAAAGGTGTTGTATCTCCTTTTTGCCTCCTTTGGTGTGAATCTAGTAGCTTTTTGGTGCTTTGAATGTCCTGACTTCTGAATTTTGCTGTAACCAAATACCTCAAACACAGTTTAGACGGGACAGCAATACCAAATCAGATATGTTTGCTCACACAGTTGTAAGTACAGATATTTTGTTGCCAAGGTTTCTAACTGCTAGGCAACCGATATTCCATTTTGATAAAGATGTGCTATTGCACACTGGGACTTGTAGTTTCAGCACTGTATCAATGTATGGAAGTAAAGGATCAACATATCGTTGAAAACATTTGGTTCTTAGACTCACTCTGAAATCACTTTTGCTGCCCTGTCTGATATTTTGTTATTGAAGGTCCATGTTGGAGAAAAAGCATGGGTTCTGTCACTGAAGTTTAAAGAACACAGGCATAAGAGAGGAATGCTGATCTGCAGGCAAGATTCACCATGCATTGCTTCTGCCCTTTTGACACTCTGGCATCTGTCTAACTTCCTCCAGGAGTAGGGCTGCAGCTGCAGGATGAGCCCAGCTAGACCTTGGCAGCAGTCAGCAGCATCATGTACTCTGGGGGACGGAGAGAAAAAACAAAACAAAACAAAGAACAACAAACACATAAATAACCCCTAGAAGTAGAAACATGAGTTAATTTGTTCTGAAGATAATGTTTCTCTGGTTCTTGGTCACAGGAATATGTATTCATACACATCGAAGTATTGTCTCTTTCATGTGTTTTGGTTGGAGTGCAATGCTATTGTTCCCACTTTGAGGCATAGAGAGACTAAAATTTTAAAGGCATTGAACTCTGAAATTCCAGAGAATTCTCATGGGATTCCAGTCTCCAAACCAAGTTTCAGCATCTGCCCCGCTATTGTCTTTCATCTCTCTCTGGCCAAACTGAGATTACAGGATAGAGACGGAAATTGAACCCACACCTTTCACATCCACCATTACAGCTACATCCCTGCCAACTAAGTTTGGGATTTGGGCCCTGCTTACTTGTCCTGATGCAACTCTCGACACTACTTTAAGCTGTAAATACACGTAACTTGCCTTTCTGCTTTAAGAGGAGTCTGCTTTAATGGCAACATATGTAAGCTGTGTATATAGTGAAAATGTACATTTTAAAAATCTGATTTTTTTTCATTTAGGAAAGAAAGCCAGGTTAAAAACTTCCTTTCAGGAAGTGGCCTTCATTCTCTTCCTGATTAACTTTGTCTGAATAATTTTACATGCTTTTAATCTTGTTTCTTTTTCAATTATTCAGTCTAAGAAAATGTTACCAAACTTTTCAAGCATCTCTTAAGGGGAATTTTGCTTTGCCTCTAACTATGCTTTGGAACTGTCTCCAATACCATTCTGTCCTCTCAAAACAGACAGGAGTAAACAATGTGTTTTATATAAGAAATGCTCCTTGAATTATCAAGTGACACAGAGTATATTTCATGCTGTTCTCCATCACCTTCTTTTTGTAATCTGACATAAATCAGATCCTTTCACCACTGCTGCAGATGGGACAGAGGGATTTTTTATGGTTCTCTATGCCAACACCAAGTTAATTCCTATCATGAGTTACAGATGCCCTGGGACACATCCACACAACAAAGTGGAGTTGGGGCACGCAATGACCCGGGAGATGTTAAGTCACTGAATGTCACTTTGCAGTTGTCTGAGTCACTTCAACACAGCTTAGTCATGGAATTAGCACCTGGGTCTCAGTTAGTGAGCCCTGCGGGTTCACATGCTGCCTCTGAAAGATGATTTTCAAGAAGCTCCAGACGTTCACTTGCAGGCCATGAAATTGCCATGTCTATTTGTTACTCATGTGGTTAGAAAACACACAAGGAAAAGAATAAACTCCTTTTAGAAACTTGTAATTTTGTTTTTCATAGCAGTGGGAGCAAATGCTAATGTGAGACCAAACCACAGACTAAATGACATGTCTCTTTCTGCAGACAAATTTAACTTGCATTGATGTCCATAGGAGTTTTGCCAATGATTAGAGGAAACACTTGCAGTTCCTCAGGGTCAAACAAAGAGTAGAACTATGCCAGGAAAAATCTAGCTGAAAGTTGTGCTTGAAACATATATATAAAAGTCCTGCTCTTAAGAAGTTCACTATCAGGACTTGCACAGCTACTCAGGAGCAGCCCCCAAGCTAACCATGTGGCTGAGTTCACCCTGCCAATACCACTCACCAGTGGGAGATCCTGAGGACTCCAGGGAAAGCCAGATGATGCTTCCCCATTATAAGCCCTGCACTCTGGCAGCTTCTCTGGCACATCTCCCCACTGTGCAAATCATGCCAGACACCCATTGCCTCTGATAGTGGCAGACTACAGGTAGAAAAAGGTTGATCCTAGGTCCCACCCAGGAATAATCTCCTTACTACTTCTTAGAAAAGCCACCTGATGTAGAGCAAGTGACACTTGAAAGGCGCCTAAGTTCAAGCCAAAAGCAGGGCTCTAAGTTCAGCCTGTGCAGGTGCAAGGTACGTTATGCCCTCCTCTGACATACACTGTTAGGAAATTAGTGTAATACAGTTTCATTAAAGTTGCTAGCTATCTTTTTTGGTAAAATATAACCCTCGCTTCTTTTAAAGAAGTTGATAATTAAAAGATGCAAATGCAGCACTGTCTCTGCCACTCATCTGCTCTGCAATTTTGGGCAAATCACTTTGACCTGTCATCTTTCTCTCTTGCTTGTATTCTCTCTTGCTTATTTAGGTTAAAAGAATTTGAAGGGTCATATGCGGTTGGGATCTTTACAATTCCCCCATACAAAGAGTTCATAAGCTTGCTGAGGTTTGCATCCAGCTAGGATATGAACCTTTTGGTTCCTATGGCCTTAGAGACTGCTCTTGTGAAGAGTGCCTACAGGGTAGTTGTGCAATTTCAGTGAAGGGATTAAATATTAACCGCTGAAAGAGCAGTCAATGGTGCAGTGCCTGAGTGCAGAAAACAATAGCCATTAGCCTCAAATATTCCTAAGTGAATCTGACTTCTAACTAAACCACTGCTGTGACTCACAGCTGTTACGCCATGTAAATACTTTACTCAGAGACAATAAAATATAATTGGAGTCAGCTTGTTGTTATTGATTAGAACATAATGCATTAGAGTGCATCCTTTTCCATGCACTCTATTTATAGACCCTGCATCATGGAACAGTCGTTACAGCTTTTCCATCCTCATTGCACAGTCGTGAACAAAGCATTGAACACATATTCCTGTTAGCATACTAACTGGGGCCTGTTAAAAGTGACAGGGGCTAAAGGCAGTCAGAGAATATAATACTTAGCATTTCTGCAAGTATCTATGCAAGTAGAGTGAAATCCAGGGGGAAATGGGTGTGATATAGCAAGGGATGTTAACTTTATCTATACAGGGCATGCTACACATTGAAGACATGGTATGCATGTTTACATTGCCAAAAAGCTTTACAGGGCAGATGGCACTGCGTGAGTCTTTTCTCCCTGCAAAAGTGGCTCTATGCCCAGCTCTGCAGCTTTTCCTCCACTCCCTCCAGGAACCTGCAGTCCCAGGAGAGCCTTTCTTAAAGAAGCTTGCAGTGGAAAGCAAGGCTTTTGCTCTGCCAGATCCAATCCACTTTAAACTGCAGTCAGCTGAATGAGGTACCTCCTAACAGGCACATAGGCAGGAAAGTACCTGTAGGCTAATGCAGTGCAGCTGCACACACAGCTAGAGAGAACCTCACTGTAGCAAAACACTCTTCTTGCCCCTTGCTTTGAATGCCACAGAGGATTTGACTTTGTGACTGCTGTCTTCAGAGGTGTTGCTGCAGGGTGGAAACAGTGTAGAGCCACACAAAGCCTCTGACTTAAAGTCTTCTCTACTTTCCGTGGAGGACACAAAAAATTACCATCTCAAGAAGGAGGTGCATACAGGCCAAGACTGATGCTGTGGTAGCATGATGAGTTTCCAGGGAAAATAGCAATTGTAATGCTCTTGAACAAGTCTGTTTGGTCTAAAGTTTGGAGTAACCTCCCAGAGCCCCAAGGGTGAGGTTGGCAGGTACTTACTATCATACAGAGCCTTCCTTCCTGACATGAAGCTTGTAGTTAATATCCAGGGTCCCAAGAGAGCAAAGCACATAGGCACATGACTAACAGCTTGAAGTTAAATATGTGCCCAAGTAGTTCTGAATTGGAGCCAAAGGATGGAAAAGGTGATAGCCAAGGAATAGCCAACCAATGAAGCAAAAAACCAAATCAAACCAAACCAAGCATGTTACTGGAAACACAACAATTCTTTCAAGTTCCAACACTCCAATATAGTCTTCCTTTGGCTCCTGCTCGCACCCTAGCACAGCTATGCAGTGCTGGAGTGATTCACCCTGGAGGAATCTCTATTTCAGTGGAAATTGTTTTAGGAGTGTAATTTATTCTGATTGCTAGTAGTAATTGTGTAGTTTTCTGGCAGAGAAAGTAAGTAGCATTTAAAAGTGATTAGCAAACAGCAGTGGAAGAAGACCTACAATAAATGCTGTTGTTTACTAGCTATAAGCAAATACAGCTTATTCCAGATTGTGCATCCTTCTGCTACAGCAAACCCTGGACCTCAGAGCACCACAAAGCAATGTGCACCTGCTATAAATAGCCACCAAGGGCTGTTTGAGAATCTTCTGAAGGTACTAAATGTCTTCTGCAAGACTAGATCTTTCATTTGTCCTTCATGGTATGACACAACAGGAAATTCTATTGCTATGACATATTAACTTGGATATTTTAGGCATAACTGTTATTTAGAGCAAAACGGGCAGTAAAAGTACCAATCCAGTTGAAACAGAATTTATGTCTACTTCAAGGTGTTTCACACTTTCTGCACTGCTCCCATCTCTTCCTTGCAAAAGCTTTCATCCCATGCCTTCAGTGACAGGGGTCCCTCATAAGCTTCTTGCTGTTAGGGTGTTCCCAGGGTGTAAGTAAGCAAATCCTACATTCAGAGGAAAGAATGCATGTTGTTCCATTTGCACAGGGTAAAGTGCAGGAGTGGGTAAAGTGTGCTGGATCCTCTCACATCAGATTCCTTGGGTCCCAGGGGAACACGTGAGTCCCACTCCTCAGGACATGTGGTTCATGAAGTTATGTAGAGCAGTCAGCAGACCCATGTGAAAGATTAGCATCTGTTGTGTCTGCAGAGAATGGTGTGTTGCTAGCAGTGTGTTGTGCTTGTGAAAAGGTAGGCACTACTCTTTGTACCATGTGGTGTAGGATATGAGGTTGACCTTAAACACTATATTGTGTCAGGAGGTGTCCTATAGCAGCATAAGATTGTGTTAGAGAGCCCACTCAAATCACTGCACAGCCCCACAAACTTTCACAGGGCCACTAGCCAAATGGCATATATCATCTTCAAGGGATGACAAGAGAACTTATTGTTTTTTTATGGGCCAGGGCTGGGTTGTCCGCATGGCTGTTACCTCAGACAAGCCAAAGCATCAAACTCAAAAGCTCCTGCTGGCCCACTGCTTGACACAGAGGACATCGTCCAGCTACAGATGAATTGCTTGTAAGGTGGTCCTCATAAAACTCCTTGTTGTGCCTGAATCCATATGGAAAAGGCAAATAAAAATCCTTGGAGGATTTCTGTCCTGCTGCTTCTTCTCTGGCACATGACAGGCTGACGGGCACCAGAGCATGCAGCGGTTGAACAAAAGAGGAGGTCACCACAAAAGGAAGCCAAAAGATCAGGCACTGCTCCAGCCACGGCTGCTGATACATAAAATACAATCCAACTGGCATGCACACAAACCACTGTATCTGCCAAACATATCCCATGAAGAGTGCAGGGTGGTCTCAAGGGCTGGACCACGAAAAGGAAAAAAATGCACTAATAACAGCAAGATGGGGAAGCTTTGCCAAGTCAGGACAAAAATCACATGTGTACCAATTTCCATGCTTCCAGGGACAGCTCTGCTATGTCTATGAGAAAGGACCTACCTATGCAGACGTTCAGGTCAGGCACACATGTCCCAAGATGCCTTGGAGTCGTGTTGCCCTGTGATGCCACAAGTATCAGATGGTGCTGCTGACTCAGACTGCAGCCTGTGCTGATGTCTGATGCCAAAGGCCCAGCTGCACGCTCCAAGGGCTAATGCTTGTGCCCCTGCCTGGCAGGCAGGACCTGGGGAGAGGAGTAGCTGAAAACCAACCCAGAGGAAAAATAATGACTCATATTCAACCTGAGACACTCTCTGACTCAGTTTGGCCTTGGTCCTGTGTCCCTACTTCTGCTGGTGACAGTGCAAGGGAAGCTTTGGACATGTGCAGCAGGGCCAGTCTTGTCCCTTTTGATGATAGTGTGAAATCAGATCTGTGAACATGAAACCCCAGACTGGTTCATGCAGGTCAGACTTAGAGCAGTGTTCGAGGGTTTGTTTCAAGGAGTCTGTTTTTCTGGACTGTTCTTTTAGACTAAAATAGAAATAAGCATTAGCCACGTGGCCTGCCATGCCAGCGACGTCTTTGCCTGGTTTCTGTACCTCCCAGGAAAACCCATGATACTTTCTCTTTGGGTCTTGTTGTCAACACACATTTGTCTTTAGCTCACATGCTCATCCAGGGCTTGTGACTCTGCAAACTTCAGCACCACAACATTCTGTGTAGCCTTTGCTGGTTGCTCCTTTTGTTTGCATGAGGTTTTGCTAACGGCAGTTGGTGGCTGCTCCCATTGAGTTAGGAGAAGTGCACTCCACATCTCTGGTTTGCAGTCGTGTCTCTTGTGTAGGTCTTGTTGTAGCTAGGCAAAACTGTCAGCACTTGTGCACTCTCAAAGACAGTTTTTCAAGAGGTTGATTTCCTGATGTCTAATCCCTCCCCAACCATGTGGTGGGAGAGGGAGCAGCCTTGTACAGCCCTCTCTCCCTCATATAAAAGGCAGCAATTCATTCAAACACAACAAGCATGTTCATGATCTACATGAGGCTCAGTCCTGCAAGTATCTCATGTCTGCTCTGGACATCCCTGACATTAGTACTTGTATGCCTATTTGTGCATTTTTTTTTCTGCTCTTCTAGCTTTTATGTTCTGGTTTTGTCTTTCATTTCTACATGCCTGTTCCAGTTATTTTCTCCTTACACTATGCCTTGTTTCTTTCTATTGTGGTTTTACCTACCTGGAAAGTGTTGTTTCCTGTTGCTCCTTTTGCTGTTTCCACATGCAGCCCTGCACAAGCCCTTTCCCCTCATAGCCATTCATTTGCTGCTGCCTTGCCCTGACAGTTTCTAGGAGTTGTTTTGAACTGTAGTGAACTGAGTACACACTTGGAATGTCAGTATATGCCTAGATTTGAGATTGACATTAATGGGCAGTTAGAGGCCAGAGAAATCCCTGGAAAGTCAAACCAGCTTGAGGCAGTAGTTTTTGATAATATATTATGTCAATAAAAAAACTAATCTTGGAAATTAAGAAGCATATACATTTACTTTTCCAATATTTTCCATTTATTTGTTTTTCCTATCTTCTTCTAGAAAGACATAAATCTCTGAATTAATGATTGGTCTGGCCCTGCAAAGACTAGGAATTAACTTCATGAGGTGCACTGACTTAATTATCTGGGAGGAGTACTTTGACTGTGTGCACGTGTCTATGAGTGAGACAGGTATGTGACAGAGTGGTTTCACCGAAGGGGGAGATGCAAGCCTTGCATATCAGAGCAGATTTCCCCTAAAAATGATTCAGTTCTTGAACATACAAATATCCTAAATAAAGACATTTGCATTTTCAGATTTTGTCAGTGTACACGCTTGTAAAAATAATCTAAAAAAAAAAAAAAAAGGAATCCCAAAATCTCTAAATCAAAAATTCTGTTACAAAAAGTGCATTTTCATTTTCTGAGTGCCCCAGTGCCTGTTGAGTGTTCCATTCTCCTGGATTATCAAGCCTCATACCAACCTGCTAGGCTACTTTTCTTGTATCAAAATGATGTGAGAATGAAGGTGGTGAATGCCACTGGAAATATACATTATGCCTGATCAGAATCCTAGTATGTGAGAGAATAATGAAAATATATATCTGCCTGCAGTGTTCTGATAACTCATTTATTTTTCGTTTTGCACTCAGAAACTCTCAGGTAGGAGGCAGGGCTCTGTGGTTACCCTTAGCAGCAGCAGCAGGACTGGTTTTAGTCATGCAAGTAGAACTGGTTTGGTGGATGAATGAAACACTGTGCCTGCTGCCATTGTGCCAAAAACTCTGAAGTTCAAAGGTATTTTGTGGGTTGTGTTGCTTTGGCCGCTTCTACCTATTTAATATTAAAATCTCATGTGTTTTTTGGAAGAGGCAGCTTCCCTTAATCCATCAGGATTGTTTCCATTACAAACAAACCTCTCAAGCAGAGCTGGAGTCCACCCTGCCTTGTCCACCCTTGGCTCCAACAGTGACTCCCTGGGACAGCATGGAGGTGGAAAGCGAGCGCCAACACTCCAGCACAGCAGAAACCCCCCAGCAAGCCATTCATATCTCATGGCCCCAAGCAAATCCCGTTCCACATTGGTGCCAGCCTCACTGAAGCATGAAGGGGAGAGCGATGGAGCACTGCCAGATGGTAACTCCAGCTCTGGCAACCAAAGAAGGCACAAGAGAGGGCTGAAGATGGTGGATGGAGGCAGTGGAGACTGAGAGGGGGAGCCCTACAAAGAAAGCCCTCAGAAACATAAATAAGGATAGAGAAGAATGCTGGAGGGCAACTGAGCAGAATGATGGAGAGGTGGGGGACAGGGTAAGGAACGGGGAAAAAGAGGGTGACAAGGGAAACCATGGAAAGGGCAGAAGAGGGAAAATAAAGAGAGAGGATGATTTCAGACATCTAGAAGGGAAATCACATGTTGGGAAAGTGGAGGAATGGTCTGGGGTGACAGAGGGACATGGGAAGCAGACAAGCATTGGAGACAGCATGAGAACTGATGGAAAAGCTGTGGGCAAAAGAGGAAAGGTAATAGGGAGAAGGTGAAGGGAGGCTGGACTTGGCAGAAGAAGAATCAGAAGAAGAAAAAGATAAATAAAACATGTAGAAGGTTAATGTAATAGATATAAATAAAGAATGACAGTGAAGAAGCAAGGAAATGCCCAGGACTTTTAGAAACTTCAGTTCATTCAGACTTGTTCCACCCCGGCTTTTGAGGGTGACTCTCAGGATGGGATCAAGTAACCTGTGTTAAACAAACTCTGCATTTTGGAAATTTCCTTCCAATAGTAATGAAGAAGAATGGTTGAAAACTGGCACATTTCCTATAACACAGGGGAGATGGAAGGAAAGAAAAATACTAGACTTGTCCATAAAGACAGTAATTACAACCACATGCTCTTATAGCAGAACTATTTTTAAAGGGTCATTCTAGTATTTTTGCTCATTAACTGTCACTGGGGAGGAAAAATGTAGTGAGGAATTAACCAAGCCATGTTTGCACTGCTGCCTGTAGATGGGTGGAATAGTGCTTGGATGCTGTAGATATAGGCCTATGCTGTACATTACCAGGTAGCAGGTAGGGAGCCAAGGTGCAGTTTCACCAGTGGATATAGCCAGCCTGGTATTGCAGTGCAGTTGAATGGGCTGCCCTCCCAGAGTGGGAGCTGAGCGGAGGAGGAAACCCTCTCCTGGCAGGGGAGTGATGCCTCTCCACTCTGGGTGACTCCAGGTCCCTGCTGTCCATCTGGGAAGGGGCTGGTTTCCAGTCACTTCCTGCTGGCTTGGCTTCTCCTGCCTCAAATGATGAACAAAGGCAAGGGAATTCAGCCCCAAAAGCAGACAACTCTCTACATCGTCCGATACTGCCAAATTCACGGAGCAGAGACTTTGTTGCATGCAAGCAGTGCCGTGAGAGCAAGGCTGAGACTGAGGGGAAGTTTTTCCACCAGGCATGTTGCTGTCATGAGCTTCACCTGGTAGCATGATGCTCCTTTTAATCTCTCATATGCTTCTTAACCCCGAGTATTTGAATTCCGTCTATACAGTTCACAGCTTGTCCCATTCCCTGCTCCCCGCAGAAGGAAAGACTGCACACAAAAAAGGAGATGTATGTGGTGATGCCAGTGGGTTTTTTTGGCTCATTCCTGCAGCTGCTGGCCCTGGAGGCTCTTGGCTGAAGCCCAGAGGGGAAAGGGTGGGTGGCAGGAGGGCACAGCCATGGCTGCAGTGCAGAGGCAGGTCAGCCTGACAGGCTGCAGGGGCTCTGCCAGTGGCACCAGCTGGTGCCATGTGCTCCCACCCCACACCCTATGACCCACCCTCTCTGTCCTACCCACCCCATCACCGTAAGCATGCCTACGCTGCTACGTGTACCAAAGACAGATGGTGAGTATGGCTGATCACAGGGTGGACAAACCCTTCCCTGGCTGGTACCACTGCCTGTATGGAAAGTTACCCTCCAGCTGTGCCACTGCCTTACTGCTAGTGCCCATGGAGATGCACATCCCTAACAAAAGCTGCTGTGTTTTAGCACCCCAGAGTAGAGGCTGCTGTTGAATGAGTTCAGCAGATGGTACAGGCTGACATCACGCACTGCAGCTCTCCCCCTAAGTAATTTCTCTGCACTAAACTGTGTCAAAAGCTTTAAAAAGCATTAGCAAATGTAGCGGTTAAGTACTTTCCTGCATTTTAAATATCTTCTTTACTGCATGTGATGTTAGAGAGACACATTTTATTGTCATGTTCAAGGATGAATATATGTCAGTGTGCACCAAGGGTGTGGTAGCCCTGCAAACATACTAGAGGGGTGGTGAGAAGCCTGCTTGTGACACTGCACAGAAAGGCATCTGCCCATCATAGTGACTCCTTTAAAGACAGAAGTAAAGTAATACTCTGTAAAAATCAGATGGCCTGAGCAGCAAGCTCTTTTGGATATTGAGCAGGAAGGAATGGCATTTGTTCCATGGAGATGTAGTGACAGTCACTTAACATAAAAACAGATCATGCATTTGATGAGATATACTGAACAAGAAAAAATAGTGCAAATACTTGGCCTAAGGGTAAAAATTCTCAGCATATTTAGCTCTTCAAAATCTCTGCTTGCAAATCTGAAAACAGATTTGTTTACTTCAAAACTGTCAAGGTTATAATGCCTTAAAACAAAACTTCCTGAGATATTAATCTGGTTTTATTGTTCTTTCCTTACTGATGTAAGTGTTCTTGGGAAATGGTCTGGGCTCTGGCACCTCGTTAGAAACAGAGCATTACTGACTGAGACAGACTGTAAATATCTCTGTGCATGAGAAGGCTGTATCTTACCATGGTCCATGTCCTGATACTCCATTCACGTATATGTTTGTTAGGGATGCTGGCACATGCAATTCCTGCTCATGTCAGGAATGTTTCTGGATGAAGAAACATTTTAAAAACTAAAGATCAGATCAAACGTAGCTTTCTGTTTTGCTGGTTCTACTTCAGCATGTCAAGAACATCCCATTGTTATGGTGCAGACAGCATGAACCTGCTCACTGTGTCCCTGCTCTGTGCTAACAAGTTTCTACTTGTTACTATAGTTATATTGATTATTTTTAATACACTAGGGAATTGCCATGGAAACTGCCAGTCCATTTCTTCTCCTTCTGCATCCTAGTATTTCCAGTTAGCTCAGAAACGTAGTCTGGACTAGCTGTCTCCCACAGTAGCAACTGTGGTCAGCTATGTGCATCATTCTTGAGGGGATGGTTCACAGAAGGAAAAACAAGGTAAGGAAAGTGAGAAAAAATATCTCCTTCTCCTCTGGGAAATGTTTGGTTCTTTAAAACAGAGTAAGTTGGAAAGCACTGGGCTAGCTCAGCTTCTTTTCATCAAGGGCTGCCTTAAAGTTTACATGCTTGTGGCTTTGCCAGAGTGTGCTATAAAGCTGCCATTGTTTCTCTCACTAGCTTATTAGCTTATATTAGCTATATGGCCATACATAGGTGACTTGGACCTTAGCTATATTTTCTGTGGACTTCTCAGCTTGTTGGCTGATGCATGACAACGTGCTAAGGCAGAAATTCACAGGGAAGTATAGGCATTTCTGCACATAAGCAAATGACACTAAAACTATTTGCACATGCAACAGCCTGGGAAGCTCCCAGATACTCTGAGGTTTAATACAAGAAAAATTGTATTTGTATGACACAAGGCCTGAAACAGAGGGCAACCTCACTGGTCAGGCTAGTTTAGTTCCAGGAAAAGGTATCTGCCTTCTGGAATAGCTTATAAAATTATAGGAAATAGAGATGGAAACAGCTTCAGGAAGAGTCTCAACTATAAAGGCAAGATCAGCCAGACTTGAACTGGCTCAGAGATCTCCCTTACTATGCCTTGTTATCCCTGATCTTGGGAGAGTTTTCTCCAAAGGCTAAACAGGACATCTGACAAAACACTTCATTTAAAACCCTTCCTTCTTGTTTTACCTGTTATTGCCACATAGAATGGTTTTTCCCTTTCTCCTCACAGAATTTGCTTTCATGTCTACCAGGCCTTTGCATCAAAGATCCTACTTCAAGGTGGTCCCATCCATGTTGGTTTGCCCTCTGCAGAAAATGGTTGCTAGAAGGGTCCCTGCTGTACAAAGTCTGGACATGGTCCTGCATGAGCTTTAGACAAGACTTTTGTTCAGACTTGTTTACTGCATTTACACCATCGGTGCTGTGAGAGCACAAGCAGAGCCAGAGGGACATAAAAACTGCCTGTTCAGGATGTTTTCTGCACAAGCACACACCCCCACACACACTGCAGATCCTCTACCCACAGTTTTGCTGGCTTTTAGCATAAAAATTGCAAAGCGACTTTCAAGGTTGGGGAAATGCAGAGAGACACAGGTAAAGTGGTGGCTTAATATCTCAGGTTCCCAGAAAAGGATGCTCTTCAGTATTTCCACTGTGATAAATGTATCAGAACATCTGAAACAGATGGGAAGAGATAGAAAATTAAGTCAGTCCCAGATAGACCAGCTTGCAACACACATATTGTTTCTTGTTGTCAAAATGTGATTGGATGCTTAGTTTTAATTGTGGGAAAGGACTGAGCGGGCATCTTGAATGGATTAGTTTCCCTTCTTACATAAACTTACAAAATTGCCCACAGAGAAAATCTATATGAAAATTTTCTCTTGGTAACAACTCTCTTCCCTAGATTCTATTACTTTTGAATTCTAAAAATCCGTCTTTACAATAAATCAGAGGTGTGGGGTTATGTAATTTTGCTTTTCCTTTTAATTACAAATAGGTTTTCAGAATTTATAAAATGGCAGTGCATATGCTCTCTCCTTCAGTAATGTTTGACCCACATATCAGTCCCAGAGCTATCCTACCATCAAAGACAAAATACTTCTTACGCATGGGAATAATAGGCTTCCCAATGGCAGACTTTCCAAAGGGAAAGGTAGGGATGTTGAGAGTTTGACGTTTCCTCACACACCTCTCCAGGTGAATGCAAGGACACTACAGAGAGGTCAAGGTGGCACTGCAGCTTGGCAGAGCACCATCAGCTGTGGGATGCCTGCGTGGCCAGCCTCGCCACTGGGACAGACACACACAGCACAGCTGTAAGCCTGGAGTATGTGAGCAGTCCGCGCAGGCATGTGGTGGGTGACCTGAGAGCTGACTAGCAAAAGCCGTGCCCCAGGGTGTGCAACGACTTTCACACGCTCACCTCCATGAACCAGTACTGCACTTGCTTTGACCATTGGATTCAATGTCCTCATCTTTTTTATTGTGTCTTAATTTTAAAGGGAGCAACTGCTAAATAAAAGTTCAGAGGTTACACTTCCAGTGAAAGTCTTTCCATTGCTCTCTGCCCTGCATTGCTTTTCTGCACCGCTAGTCCTCATCCCCACACCAGCATTGCCATGTAGGTATGTGGGAAAGGGTGCAGCTCACCCCTGCTGAGGGGCAAAGAGAAGAGATGGAGAAGCTGGTATGTTTACATGCATAAGGCTGCAGCTTGGTAATACAAGACATTTAAGACTAGGAAAGTTTGGGGTTCTAGTACTGGATCAAAACTTCTCTAGTCCCCTGAAACCAATCTGACAGCAATAAACACTCCATTTTGCATTTCTTCAAAGAACATTGAAAGGTTCATCTTTTATCAGCTGGCTTCATATCACTGTTTTAACTTCACACCACACCAGGTAGTGCCTGTTTTTTCACAGCTGTTGTGAAAGCTTCAGGCTGCCAGAAACCACTGCTATGGGCTTGGGTCAATTTGGCAGGAACATGATTGTTTGATCTCATTTGTCCTCTTTGGACAGGTAGTGCTCAAGTCTGGTCCTGATTATCATGAAACCACATTCTTGAGAGAAGGCACATGCAGTGATTGGATAGTAAGAGCACAAGATAATTTAAAGAGAGAATGAGGGAATAAAAAAACAGGGAGTGGGGGAGGAGGGGAGGATGATGTACATCTCCAGGGAGTAAGTAAAGCAGAAGAACAATAAACTCCAGATAAAATTCACTGGAGATAAGTAGCCAAAAAAGGCATAGTGAGTAGAAAGGTAGAAAGGATAAGGCCACTGGGTTGGATAAACCCTTAACCTAAAGCACTTCGTACAACATGGATGACTTAAAAAGAGACTCACAGAATCAACGAGGTTGGAACAGACTTCTGAGACCAGTGAGTCCAACTTATGACATAACACCACCTTGTCAACGAGACCACGGCGTTAAGAGAAAGCATATGAGGTGGGAAAACCCTTCTCCCATTTTACAGATGAGGAGGTGAAGATGGGCATATGTGCATTTGTCCAGCATCTCTCAGGAAACCTTGGTGAACTCCAGGTGGCACACTCTCAAGCTGTAGCATCAGATGGTGTCCCCTCTCCAGCTGGGACATGAAGTGCCCAGGTAACCAGTCTGTGCTTACTGCAGGAAGGTGTCCAGTTTGCTGGAGTGGCCAGAGGTGGCACAGCTGAGGATGAAGAGTTAGAGGAACTAAAGAATCCATGTTTCCATCTCCCTCATGAGTACAATTTCTGACAAGCCTTTCCAGCTTTTAATATATGCTAGCAAAGACAAACTCTCTGGCAAAGGGAAAACAGCCCCATGGGTAATAAGAGCCATGCATTTTTCCAAGACATGATAACCTCATCCGAAATATGTTCTGGCAGCGGCTTTTCGCTTCTCTTCACATGCTTCTGCTCCTGAGGACCTCCTATGGCAGAATCAGAAACAGCAGTGAAAACCAGTTCTTCAATCTCAGATTTAACTATATTGCTCCTTAAAGGACTTGGCCCCGTAGCAACACTAGGCTTAAATGCACATGAAACTACTTTTTGCTTTAGTGCTTCTGTCTCAGCGCCTTCTGTCTGTGAATTTCGTCGGCAGGGCTCAGAAGCTGAGATCCCAGCTCGACATGGGCCATGGGGAAACAGAACAGCTGAGCACACCAATAAATTAAAAATAGACATGGTAGCCATGCCAAAAGGGCCAACTCTCTGCAACCACGCAGCCTGTCTCAGCATTCCCCTCAGATCAGAAAACTGGGAGCAGGACAGAGGGACTTACTCTTCCTATATGGCTTCACTCACATCCTGCTGGGGACAGATCCCATTTCCCCAACAGGGATCTGGCTAAGGAGGGCCCAGAACAGTAAATGTTGATGTAGGCAGAGATCATAAAGTCCTGCTCACTTTTCTTTTCTTGAAGTATTATGTAACAGCAATAGTAAGTGGTTCTCTTGTCTCTTTTAGATGCCTTCAGGGAAATTTGAGGGTTTTCTGATTTAATTCTTTTTAGTTGGGTGAATGAAAAAAAATGGAATTATTAGTCTAGAACTCAACCTGCTTGAAAAAGAGCATTTCTGGGTTGGGATGTTCTTGTGAGAGTACATCTGGATAACTAGAAGTTATTCATTGCATTCACCTGGAATTTGCCTTTCCTCCTTGAATATTATCCCCTCTGGGAGATTTTCACAGAACTGCATCAGCAATTCTTATAGGAGAGCTAAAGGAATTTCTTTCTGTCTCTTTTGGGTAACTGGCAGGGCATTTAGACATTTGATCACTATTGGTGTCCTTGGGAATTAGACACCTAAGTATTTAAGACAAACCTCTGTGAAGAGATCTCCTTTCTGCACTTATAAAATTTCTGGTCAGTCTATTCACATCCAAGGGCTATAATCTGCCTTGAATCTTAGTGTTCTCAGCCATACACTCCACATTCCTTTGCCAAGTTTGCAAGGACAAAACCTACCCTCACTGTTATAGCTGAAGGCTGTACATCTTGGTCTTCCTCTGCTCCCATCCAGGTCATAGGGTGGAAAGCCACTCTGTGTACTGGTAGCTCCGGAGAATGAAATGGGGATATGTGAGGATGTTCATCACAGGATGAAATTTGCTCAGATGTAAGTTACGTCAACCAGAAGGCTAAAAAACATAATCCCCAAATGAAATGCATCTGGATGCAATTACTAGAGTGAGCTTGATCCATTCTCTGGGTGCCTTGGGTTCTGACACCACTAGTAGTCGGTAACTAAAGCAGCCTTGCGAAAACAGAAAAATCACTTCAGCCCTACCGTGGCTGGCTTTAAAGCATGTGTTTTCTTGCACTGTTTCCACAGAATGGATTTTGAAAGATGGTTCAGCTTTGACAGCCCTTTTTGAAAGGCTCAGCTAGTCTTTCCTGAGAGCTAAGACAGAAACGAGCTCCATGCACCATTTCGTCCTCACTCCTCGACAGCTCCATATAAATAATAATACTTACAACTAGCAGCTGACATTTACATTGCCTGAATAAAATTATCGCAAAGCAGAGAGGCCCTCTGACACGTGAAGTTTGTAAAATGATAGTGAACTTGTGTGTTCTGCAAAATAAAATATAAAAAAATGGTGTGACCTAGTGAAGGTGGAATAACTCAAGTGAAGTATGACAGTTTTACTATGTGTGTGTGCTGCATCACAACCCAAACTGCTCTTTTTTGTCTCAAACGCCTGGATTAGTGTCCTCACTAGCATCTTTATTACAGCCAGCAGTCAGGAAAACGGGTCTGCAGAAAGAAACAAGCTCTGAACTTGCTCCATCTCCTGGCTGCTGGGTTTTACTGTCTGCCTGTGAAATCCAATTCCAGCCCTGGGCTTTCCCTGCTTGTTCCTTTCCCAACCCTGCAAAAGCCTTCTTTCAAACACTCACATCATTTGCTAGGTACCCATCAAACCAGACCTGCCTTGCGCTGCCAGATCTAAAGCAGTGCTAAGGCAGTATTTGAAGACACAAGCAGGTAGCAGAATGCATGATGGCCTGGATTTCTAGATTATGCCAGCTGCTGCACTTCATGTTGCCTACATGAAGAAAGACTGATCTCTTTCTGTACCTGGAATTTTCCCAGTGCTTGTATTTCAGCCTTCTTGGGTGCATCATCTCTGTCAACCCTTTAGTATGTATAATAAAGATTTATATTCTTAAGGATTATTGTTGTTACTGTAAGACATGAAGGTAATAGGCAGGAAGGATGCTGACAGGACTGTTTAGTGACATACTGAGGATGATGTAGTTTATAGTCTATCTCCTTTGACTTTTATCTTTTGTATTTTTCCATGTCTCTGCTCCTTGACCATCTAAATGGAAAACCTGTTTAGATTCTAAAAATTGTATTTGTGATTTTCACATGTAACTTCCTTTTATTGAATCAATATGTGGGAATAAAATCCATAAGAAACCAACTATTGTAAGAAAATGTGTGCAGCCTTCTGCCATGCAGCAGGCAGTCCCTGGCCCACCCAGTCCACACTGCCTATCCAAGCCATTTCATCAGCCACAGGAGAAAAGACACATTGCCAAAAAAATGATGGTAGATCCATGAGTTAAGCTCTCACTGGGCACAGGGTCTCTAAACATGTGACCACAATATCCAATATCATGGTGTTTCCAGAGAATAATTTTTGGGCATTAAAGCAAAACATAATCATTTATGCTGACTGAATATTTAGCTTGGGACTAGCTTTTTGAATAATGGTTGCTAATACTCCTGCTTATGGTGCTAATTTGTTGCTTAAAGGGACAACTAGATCTTCAAATCTGGTTTCCTGTAAAACAACAGGCCATCACACTTCATCCAGCTGTTCCTGTACTGAGTGCCATAATTAATTTCTGATGGAAAAGTAATGTGTTTAGATCAGGCTTCTGGGAAGAAACTAAAGACCACAGTGATGGGGAATCTGTCATACCATTCAGTTCATTCTGGGTTGCTGGGTTTATGTAAGTATACACATACATATGCACAAACACAAAGGAAGGTTATAGGTATATATCTGGTTTCTCACATTAATTAGTTTGGCTTCATTTTCCAGCCACCATTATTGCAACATCATGGCTACACTATTAGAGATATTTCAAACCTCTGGGTCCCTTCCAACTCAAATAATCTGTGAAATTTCTGTGAAACCCTATATACTTCCTCATCAAGTGTTAGCATGAAATCATGCCATCTTCCTTGTTATTTTTTGTTTGCTTGTTTGTTCCCTAGCATAGTGCCTTTCAGCCTGTTAGCCCAGCTTGTATCTCTTCTTCCTTGATGAGAAGCGATAGGACAAGGGGGAATGGCTTCAAACTGAAAGAGACTGGAGTTAGATCAGATATTAGGAAGAAATCCTTTACTGTGAGCGTGGTAAGGCACAGGAACATGTTGCCCAGAAAAGCTGTGGGCACCTCATTCCTGGAAGTGTTCAAGACTAGGCTAGATGGGACTTTGAGCAACCTGGTCTAGTGAAGGTGTCCCTGTCCATGGCCAGGGGGATTGGAAGTAGATGATATATAAAGTCTCTTCCAACTCAAACCATTCCATCATTCTGTGTTGCAGTTAGAGACATAGTTTAGTGGTGGACTGGGCAGTGCTGAGTTAACAGCTGGACTTGACAAAATGAAAGGCCCTTTCTGACCTAATGAGTCTATGAGTCTAAGATTCTGTATGTGAAAGCTACTTTTAACAACTCTAAGCTCTTCAGTGGGTGAAATCAGGGCTGTCTTACACAAAATGTTTTTAATTACTATGTTGATTAACACTGTCCACACATGCCACACTGAATATGATATCAGGGTAGATTACTTCTTTTTCTGCGTTCTGTTTGAATAGGTCCAAACTTAGATTTTCTCAAATATACTATGACTTAACAGAAACACTGACAGGAGGACATTGACCTTTTGTAGCTTATTTTTGCTACGACTCCTGGAAGAAAGCGACCAAGACTCAGGCTTTATTGTATATTTTGAATATTGAAGACTTTTTAAAATCCGATTAAGCCTTTTTAAGAAAAACACATTATTTTCTGGAACATATTGTGCATATGTTGATTGCAGAAGAATGTTACTTTTTTACAGACAATTGCTTGTGGTTCAAAAATTGTCTTTTTAATCAGTTAAGGTAAATTGAATTCATTTATAGTAACACATTCTCAAGCAAGATTGCTGAATCCAAATCCATGACATCAGAAAAATGTATTTGCAGGCAATTACTGCTTATTACTGCACCTTGTGATAAGGACTAGCTTTACAAGAAAAGTGCAGCCTGAGGAAACTGAGGGGGGAAAACCTCTCCCACTTTTAATAGCTTTACCATGCAAATCAATGCCCTTAACTTACATTTCCTATACATAATACAATACCTAAATTCAGCACTGTAGGTGAGACCATGTAATCCTTTGGTTGCACCATCATTAGAAGATGATAAAATTTGTGAAACATTGCATTTTAATTAGTTATGAGCCTTGCACTCCTGGGAAGTCATGGCCCAACATTGCCATCAAATCCCCTCAAAGTTGGGGATTCTTTGAATAAATGCTAGATAGAAGGAAATCTCAGAAATATTTCAGGAAAATTCAGGAATATTCCTACTTTCCTTAAGAAATTACTCTGATTTTGCATTTCTTAAAAGAAGAATGTGAAAGTAAGATTTAACTGTAACTTCCCTTGTCTTCTTTCCTGTTGGCACAGTTATTTACTCACAATGGGTGAATAACTGCTAGTAACCAAACTGCTCTGTGAATTTGAGTTTTATTTGCTGCAGTACAGGTGGGTTTCTTCTACTGAGTTTCTTTGCTAAATTCACCCATGTGCTGGCATTTTTAGAGCTAGACACAGAAGCCATCCCCCCTCACACTGCTTCTTGCTGTGTTTGCTCTTGAGAGTGACATGATTGCTTCTGATGGCTGTGTGGCTCCAACTCTGGCTTAAAAATCCCATTAGAATTTTGTTGGGTTTTTTTCCCCCTGAGAGACACTGACAAAAACAGGAATCAGGAACTCCAGAAACAATGAAATAATTTCTTTTCCACCCAAACAGGCTCTATGTAGGACATTTTCCCAACAGTAAATAGAACACTGTCAGATTGACTGCCTGAGTACACAGTTTGCATTTCATTTTCCCTCTTCACCATCACAAAGGCTCATTGCAACGCCCATATGGAATAAACAGCAGAACTGGAGATACAGATCCCTAACGTGTCTTCCACACTGAGGCATCTCCTCCTGCTCAAGGAGGACTTCAAGCAACTTTAATCCCTGTGTAGAGGCAAGACACTTAACCAGAAGACTTTCTTGAATGATAAAGAGGAAGCAGATCCAGAATGGAAGATGGAGAAGCCAAAATCCTGTATGATCCATCTGTTCTGGTTAGTGAGATACTTTCTTGGTTAGATAAGTAAATGTTTTACTAGACAGACACCCTAAGGGTAGTTTGGCTCATGCCAGAATTTGTGTCTGCTGCATACTTCAGCAAGATACATTGGTAAGAGAAGCTGCTCCTTGGTAAACAAGGAGCTTCTGAAATTGAGGCTGAACCTCTGTTCAAAAGAAGAGGAAAGTCTCATTCTGCTGATTTTATAATTGCAAAAATAGGGCTAATATACTCATTTAGCAAGGTACTTTTTGTTATTTTAAGGGCTCATCAGAGAGGCTACTAGCTTGGAAAGCTATGTTCTATCCACTTTGACTTTTCACACTGTGACTGAGGGTGAGGTCTGTTTTCTGGAATGGTCCTGCAAGAAAAAATATTTATTTATTGAAAATGAAGCGTCCATGACCACGGGAACAGCTGGAGTTCATTGCTTTTTAACTTATGACAAACACCCCTCATTATGTTTTGCAGCATGAGGTCAGCTTTCCTTACTTCCTGAGGAGAGAAAATGTTACGTTTGCCTTCCTGATTGGGCTGCAAAAGTTTATTCATTTCCCAGGAATCCTAATTCAGTGTTCCTCATTTTTTCTTCTCATATAGTCAAACCACTCAGGCAAAAGTTTGTAAACACCCAAGTTTATTTTAAAGTGATTTACACTCCATATTTCATTACACTGTCTCATTGAACCGCTCAGCTATCTAAGAGCATCCAAATGATGCTATCATGGAAAGATGTCTTCATTATGTCAATCCATAAGTATAACAAAGCTCTCATGTATATACATACATTTCTGGCACTTAAGGCTTTATAGTTGTAGAGCTGATGTGCTAATCTGAAGCAGAAGTTTGTTTTGGCCTCTGCCTCCTTTCTGTAAAAACCCAGCACGATGTCATAAGGATGTGCTCTCTTGCACAGTGTTAGCAAGGTACAGTTTTGCTGGCGAAGCAAGCGCTGCTGCCTTGGAATGAACATGGAAAGGGTGGCTGGGATTTTCATTTTCCACGAAGGTGTTTAGATGCCATTAGAGTGACGAGGAAAAAAAATTTTTAAACCAGAACTGTAACCAGTGAGGCTGCCGGCACTTTGACTAGCTGTGGTGCCGTGGCAGGCCTCTGTCAACCCTATTGTGTCTGGTTTCAGTGATTTATTATAAAAGCCAGAGGAAGTGTTGTCAGGGGTAGAGCTGGAAATCTGTTAAACCTTTTGCTGAACAGATTAATCAAAACTCGTTTGCTTAAGAGCCCTTTTGAAAGGGATTGACTTGGCAAGGGCCAGGTGGTTTTGGGTTTTTTTTAATCAATACAAGGCAAAACTTCAGTATGTTCTGTATAGATACAAAATTAGAGTTGTTTGACTGAGTTTTCCTTGGATCTTAGGGAATAGTTTCACCCTATGCTTTATCCTCTTTCCTTTCTGCCTCTCCTAACAAAGTGCTTGTAGAGCAATCTCAGGTTTAATTCAACTGAACAAACCAGTTTGTTTTCAGGGAATGTTGCCCGGTAAATAAACCAATTCTTCCCCCTTGTGGCATTTCTAGCAAAAATCACAATTTATGATTATGGTAAATATTTTGCAAAGCTGACAGGCACAAACCCTCATGTTACATTTGTAGCTACAGGCAGGGAGAGGGGAGGGAGAAGGAGAGCAGAGGTCTGAAGCAGCATTTGATGATTTGTGTCACTTTTGATATGAGTTCAGGGCACAGCAGTGCTGCACCTCCAGGTACAGTGGTGCCTGGCTGCCATCAGTTGCTCTGCAGAGCATGACCTGACAGGACAGTGTCTGGCTCTGCTGAGAGGCTATTCGGTTTATAGAGGACTCGTCCTCTGTCAGTAACACCATTTAACTCCATGCTACCTCAGTGATGGCAGAAGTCAACCAAGGTAGCATGTCCCTGCACAGGAGAGTCACTCCTCAGCAGTGTATGATAAACGATCTGTTCTTCTTACCCTCTTCCCTCTCCATTCATTTTAACAGAACTCACCGAGGACTTCTGGCATTTGATGTGCTGTCAATGGAATGAAGATACGGTTCCTCATAGGAGATCATTCATTCCTCTGACTCGGAGCAGCAATGCCAGAGAATGAATTTTTCATGTGCTGCTGCAAAGCACAGAGGAAGTTACAGAGAAAATGCAAGTGAATTTCAGGATATAATACCATGTCATTAATTTTACAAGGTTATCAAAATATAACTTCGGGAAGGGTTTTGCTTGCCACTGAAATATCCCCTGTAGTGACTCGGAGCAATAAATCTGTACAGCAAGTAATTCCACATTTATCATCACTGTTTAATGCCAGATCCCTGCATCAATATACACTTGAGCTTTTTTAGGTTTGTAACGAAAAAGAAACCACACTTTCTGGAGAGACAGGAGGGAATAGTCTTGATTCATGTCACATAAATTCCTGTTTGAAGCTGTCATTCTTACTTCAGCCCCAGCACATCTTAGAGCCTTATGAGCAGCTTTCAGCCTCTGTTGGAGACTTCATAGTATCAGTGTGTAGCCGTCCCAGTAACTATTAAGTGTTCCAAATAAGGCATAGCAGTAATTTACAGGCTGAAAAGCACTCCTCCCATTAAAGTATTTGCAACACCTTTAACTAAGACAGAGCTGGACTTCACTGAACAGCATCTGCACATTTTTCTTTCACTTCATACTGCAGGCAAGGTAAGGGACATCTTTCCACTGCAATTTTTCCTCCTTGGAAAATCAGAGCCTAAATCTGCTTTTGACATGAAAAATATGACCCCCACACACACTTTTCAGTCTGTTTCAACAGCCTGCCATGGAGAGTCCCTGCAAAGTCACCATGCTGCAGCAAACCAGCACATTTGTTTTTCATTCTGAGTCTTGAAATAGTAACAACCTCCTATTTTATTTCCCTGGTAACTGTACGGAAGAGAATAGAGCATTCCCTGGCACAGACCAGCAGAGCAATAACTGAACACCACGATGAGCAATTTCAAATATCATCTGTCTTTGCCAGTGAAAGACATTTTTTCCTCGATTCTCAAAAATACCCTTGCCTATAGTCAACTGCCTCTACACTGTCCCATTTGTTCCCACACAGTTTCCCATGTCTTTGATCATCACGTTGGTCAGATCCATCAGTCTGCTGCTGGTACAGTGTCCAAAACCCTGAAATATGTTTTGTAGCTGCTGTGTGCTGATGGAAGTCTCAGGTCATTAACTAAATATAGCTGAGGGCATAGAGGGATTGAAAGCCAGCCACAACATGGTAGCTTGGAAAATCTCAACTTTAAATGACAGAAATATATGTTCTGCACAAAATGTTAGAAAACTAGCTTTTTGGTCACCTTCTCTGGTCAAATTGCCAAGCTTCATGATGAGCTGAATCACTAAGGAAAAAGGTTAGGCTGAGGCAGTTCAGGGTGGTGGAACCAGCTGCACAAACCATGGTAATTTTGCATATCCCTCATAAAAGTCAACTTCATCAGGGTTATATAGTACCAGTTTCCCTGTGCCATTGATCATTTTAGAAAAGCATTTCATGGCCAGCAGAGAGCTGATTCCTTCCCACATCTGGACTGGAAAACTGTCTTCTGCAAGACAGCTGAAAACACATCTCATGGAGCATATGTTGGAATATATTATCTCTGGTAAGATGGATACATATGTGCTTCTATCTGATGACTGTGTCCAGGCCATCTCATAATTATGGTGATGTAAATTCTGCTGCCTGGCTGTGATGATGTGCGTGGAGGCAGGCCAGCTGTAGTAATCCATACTGGATTATTGGATTATAAAGAAACAGCTGGAAGGTCCTATTCTGGCAGCTACAGCTGTACATAGGTTTGTAAGACAGTCGCAGTTTGTAGTTTGGGACACCATTGACCGAAGTTTAGGATATATCATTATACATTCCTTGCTCACAGTGATATTCTTTCAAATGTTTGGTTTTATCCTTCTGTAACACAGTGTACTCAAGAAGGCACTTGGTACTGGATAGTGATTCATAAACTCTGAGACCAGGACAGGCTGGGAACCACCTCATCAGATCACCTGATAAAACAAAGCATTGCATTTCACCCATTTATTCCTACATTCAGTGCAGTTATTTGAGAATTTGATTAGAAGATGTTTGAGTCAAATGCACATGAAGAGATTAAACCTCCACTGGTTCTCTTAGTATTTATTCCCATGGTTAATTACCCACTCCATGCTTGTGCTCAAAAAACAGGTGCCTATTTTCTCACTTAAAAACATGAAGGACTTATCACACAGTATTAACTGGGTTCACATTAGTTCACATTATGACTTTTTCTCTGCTTGCACAAAGGTCCACATAGAAGCTGGTACCTTCTCTAGGTGCTGGCACAAGGATGACAAAACTGAGTCAAGGCATAGGGGACTCCCAAGCCTCAGCATGGCTTCTGTGAGTCTCCTCTGGTGCAGGCAAGTGCTGCTGGCATGGGCTGCCTGCCTCACCTGCTCACTGACACCAGTCCCAGCCAGCATAACTGCTCTAGCATCCCTGCTGTGGAAAGGGTGGCCATCTCTCACAGACAGGTGAAGGCAGCAGTAAATGAGGAAATGAGGTGGAAAGAAAGGGACAATTCTATCTCTGTACTGGGGCAAACTTAGGCTGAGTCACATGGTACATGTTCCTGTGAATCACACTGTTTCTATGACTTTCCAGTGCCTGGGACTAAGTGAAGCCTCTCATCGCATTTTCCTTTAGAAAATCAGTGCAGCACCTGAACCTGAGGCTAAGGATTTGCTTGGACAATAATTCTGTGTCTGTTCTCAGGATCCACCCTTAACTCAAGAGACGGCTCAGGCTAGGGTGGTCCTGCTGCTAAAACTATAATTCTTATCTTATGCTGAGGCAAGGCTATGTAGAGTAGGTACCTCAAGACTATCAGAATGTGCCAGTATTTCAAAGAGCATTGTGAGGTCAAACTGGGCCAATAACATTTGTAGGCACACACATGCATTTGTTTGTCTATCTATCTATCTATCTATCTATCTATCTATCTATCTATCTATCTATCTATCTATCTATCTATCTATCTATCTATCTAATCCATTTCTCTATTATGTCAATCCATCATCTCTCTAGCTACCTAGGTTTCTTCTCCAGTTGGGTCACCATGAAGGGTCACCACATGCTAGAGAAATTAGTCTTGGTTTTCTCACCCAAGCCTCAGTAAAAGGATTATGACCTCTGTCATACAGCTGCCACAGACAGGATGACACCTGGGCACTGATATACAACATGGACAGCATTTACCTATCAGCACAAGTCCTGCAGCTGAAAGCATAAGAAGCATGGCCGGAGCTATGGATCCTTCTGTTTTATGCCAAAAGTGTTGACCAGACAATGTCATCTTTGCAAATAGATTTGGTTATCCCCGGTCTTGGTCAGACCAAGTAAGAAATCTCACCCATCCTCTTCCCCTCCTCTTCTTTTCTGTTTCCCTCTTGACACTTCCCTTCTGCCTTCACTGTATAAACTTGCCATTGTTATTAATGCCTTGTTCCTTGTTTCTTCCTGCCTTGACTTTATAAGGCAAGAAGAGAGGAGCAGCCCCTTTGGAAAGAAATAAATATTATTACTATAAGAGGATTAAAACTACACTGCTCCTGGGTTGTGGGCTCCCACATTGCCATTGTCTTCCTGGGAGAGCCAGAAAAGGCAGCTACAGTCCTTAAACTACACATATCACACAAGCTATAGTATCTGAGAAAGTGTGCCAGGGAGTCCTGAACATCTTGGACAGATGATCCCATTACAACGACACATTTCTTCTCTGAGCTCATTCTGCTTGCAGGTTGTAGGTATGTGTGCAGTCCTATGATGCAACACAGGCCTTATGTATGTAAGTCTGGTGCCAGAGGACAGCTATATTTACCACAAACGGTGCCAGTTCCTGGCACATCTGACTGCCTGTGCAGGAAAAAGTGGAGGTTTCCTTGATGTGAACTGCTGTGAACTACTTGACTCTTCATGTATCAGACTGAGTGCATCTGGAAAGGGATCTCAGAGTACAGGACAATGCAGACAAAATGTCAAAAAGATATTAATATACTGGGGAACAGTGAAAGCAGGAGATTTTATATTTATTTTGTTGAGAAAACTGTTACAGCTCAGATGTATGCCTTGGCTATGTTGTGTCACTTTAGCAGACATCTTAATATTGTTGAAAATTTATTTTTTAAAGGACAGAAAAACCCAAGAAGGGCTAATGTCTCTATACTTTATTGAGGAAGGAGATAATGCTTGGTGCAGGAATGATCTGAATTACTAGTTTCTGCTATAGCAGCCTGGATTACAGTTCCTTGGACCTTTACACTGTGGCAATACTTGCTGAAGTGGTCCCTTCCTCCTTTTCACCTTGGCATCTTGTTCTTATATGACATTTCCCCCCTTCACTGTGCCTTGCACAAGTGTTTGTATAGATATGCAATGAACTAGATCAGAGAACTTACCTGTCTCAGTCATGCTATTTGTCACCCAAACCAGAACATGGATTCAGATCTGAAAACACAAACCCTGGTGGACAACATGATGGAAGAGGCTTGGGTTAGTAATGAGCTCCTAGAGGAAGAGAGGGTACTATCGAAACTGCAGCAGCACTGCTATCAAATGTGGGAAAACGCTATTAATGCGAAGTCTCTAGTCCTTCCACCACAGTTAGTGGTCACTACAGGGCAGCACACAGAGAACACAAGTCTGCAGTACAATCCAATGCATATTGAGAGGTGTTAATGAGCCCCGTTCCTTGACCCTGCTTCTCTTGCAGCATCATGATTAGCTCTGAAGTTGTAATTCTGTAAACCAGTAATGTATTCAAATCCATGTTCAGACAGTGATGTAATCAGGTAATCTGACAAACTGTGTTCATTTGCTGAAGCACTAAACTAGCAGGAGCCATCTGACCAGGTGGAATTCCAGAAAAGCAACTTTATGCTTTAAAATGGAAGGAAAGATAGACAAACCTCCTTTACTGAAGGAGCTGGGAGAAAAAACAATGCCATAATTAAATCAGCTATCGAGAAGGGGTAGAAGTGGGGCAAAACCACATACAGGAAATTTCTACTTCAGGGGATCTGGCTCATTCCAAGGCTTCTCCTTCTTTACAGATTGTCTGGTCCATCCTTGGTGTTGACCTACTGCCATAGCACCAAACACTGCAAGCAGGAAGCCCTGGAGGTTGTGGGCATTTGTTCTCCCACCAGGCTGCATTCCAGCCGCTGCAGGGGCTTCCAGTGAGGATGTCAGCCTGAAAGAAACCTCTCCCAGTGAAAATCCTTACCTATAAAATGGGGAAGAATTTGCTTTGCCAGCAGGACTTCCCTGAACCTACAGGATCTGTCAGATGCAGACAAACTCTAATGTCCACTTCCCCCTAATGATAACTTCATTTCCAAGGAATTTTATCAGTTTAAATTTCCAAACATTAGTCAAATAATTGGCTGAGAATATCCATTTTTAATATTTTAAATTCAATTTACTCCTTTTTTAGCACTCTGAGATGCAAATTCTCATAATGGCTCTGAAGAATCCAGATAAGAAACACAATGTATATATGAATATTACATTTTTTACTATGATTTTTATCCTGAAAAATAGTTTTATGGAATTGTGCTGTCTGCACATCAATCACTCTCCTTACAGTTTCTGAACCCTTTGCTTTATGTCAGCCAAGCCTGACAAAGGTCTCTGAGTCTCAAAGCTATTCAGATTCCTGAAAGTTTCAGGTAAATCAGTTTAGTAGACTCAAATGAATTCCCGTTCCAGGGAAAATTAAGCAAAACAGCTATTACTCCCTCTGTCCAGCAGTGGTCACCCACTGCACTGGGAGCCAGCCAGTACATACGCTGAGATGTGCTGCCTCTGCCTTGGGGTTCCCTATGGATAATATTGGGCTGCTGTAAAGGAGTTAGATGAGCCATCAGGCATACACAAATCCATAGGAAATTACACCTCCTTGGTTTTCTTTCTCACAGAAAAAAAACTCTCCAGTCAGTCCCAATACTGAGTCTCCTGGACTTGGGGTGCAGGGCGTAACAAATGCTGGTCTTATTGTGGCCAGCCATCTTTTCTCTCCTTACATCCCTAAACATATATAATTAGTAAATTAACAGAATTTCAATGTTGTTTGAACAGGTATTGATTCCACTTAAAAAAGCAATATGGCAGAGAAGAGGCATAGTAGTATATCAGGGACCTGAAAAGTCACAGGTTGTTACATGTTGTTAGAGAACAACAGGAAGAGGGACGAGCTCACATGGCAGCTAATACAGAGAAAATTTTGAAGAAACACATCTAGTGTTTTCTACTTTTTATTTGTCATTTTATTTTTGAAAAAAAAATAATTCCTGAAAAAGAGTCTCTTGAAATAAATATTCCTAGGCCAATAAGCTCTTTTTCTATCGTCTAGTATTGGAGAGCTTATTTGCATTAATATCTTGTATTGACAAAGGCTTTACAGGTTATAACAGGACAGACTTTTAATTACAGTATGGAAAAAGTCTTTATCTCTTCTGAGAAACCTTTATGAGAAGCAGTGGCTCAGCTCCTGGTTCCGACTGGGTCAGGGCAGCAGCTGGAGCCAGGCACCAGCGTGAGGACCCACCAGTCAGTTGCAATGGACCCCACCAAGAGATGGGATCAGCCGCCATAACTGCATTTTGGTGGAAGACCTTTTCCACCTTCTTCTCAAAGACCTGTATCACATGCATTCCAGGTGGTCCTCTGGCCTCTCTTCTACTTTGTAAAGATTTGTTGTTGTAGCTGTTTGACAAACAGCTGAGATGCACAAGAGAACAATACAGGAAGCAACTGAACTGCTGTGAAGTGGCATAAATATATGTGAGTGCTAATGCTACTTATGGGGAATTTTGCCTTTGCTGTGTGACCTCGCACAAGACAGACAGAGCCTGTCTCACACGCTATATTGAAACACATTTCCTGCTTCACTTTTTCTCTGGTTGCCTAATCCTTTCTCAATGATACTTAGAGCACAGCTGCTGCTCTGAGGCTCCCGAACAGTTGCAGACAGGTTGGGTGCCAGGTACGAAACAGGATTTTAACCATCTAGGACTTGAAATGAGGCTAATAGCACATGCAGCATCTTTGTGGTGAGTCTGTAGAAAGATTAATTTCTTCTGGTTTTGTTTGAAGTGATTTTGTTGGGGTTTTTTTAATGTGCAGTTATACTTCCTATCATCACTTCCTGCTTGGATGAGGAAACGGCAAATGGAATACTGCACAGCACACCATATGGTCACATTTGATGAACAATAATACAACGCTTAGAGTTAGAAAACACACTACAAAAGACGTCTGTCTAGCCATTGATTCTTTATTCTGCTAAGGGAGAGGAGAGGCAAAGGGAAAGGCAGGAGGCTCCACCTTGCTTGTGCCCATCATCTTCATCAATGGAGAATGTTTGCTCACTCTCAGTAGAGAAGTTAGCACAACCCCAGGGGCAGGGCATCCCTCTGTCAGCTCATGTAGCTCCTCTGCCTTTGTGTGACCCTGCACCGGAGGCTGTACTCAACACTGTACCATCATGCACATGTACTCACATGTGGGCCAGCTGCCCTCCCAGCTGATCCATGTGTTCTGGCTAACAAGTGTGGAGGGAAGACCAACAGAAATCCTAAGCATCTTTGGAAATGAGGACATGGTATCTCATCACCAGCTTTATAGGAATAGAAAAATTAATTTCCCTGCACTAAATAAGTTATTAACTTTGATTTCTTCACTTGATTCAGCAGTTAAGAGCTTGTACCATTTGTTTTCTTGGTCTGTTGTTGGAAAGTACATGTTGTTGAAGCATCAGACAGAAAGGCATTCTGTGAAGATTCAGGCTTTTTGTTAATATTTCATATCCTGTTTTAGTCACATGTATCTGAAAGGCGGTAAGAGAGATGATAAAATCGATGAAGTGTTTCACTTCTTGTCAGGATAGGCTGGTCATGTTTTCAGATGTACTCCATGGCAGCATCCTGAATAAAGCTGAATGTACAACCAGATCATGCACAACTAATGCAAAAAAGGAGTAGTCCTGCTTCAGGGACACAGATCTGTCTCAGTTTAAAAAGAAATAAGATGTCTATCAAGGAAAGCAAGGAATCCTTCTGGACTAGGAAGGGGACCTCCCTCTGCTCAAGCCACCACAACCTCTGAAATTAAAGAGACTTTAGGCAGAAAATGTAGAAAAGAGGATAACAGTTCTTAACTACAAATACAGTTATCTATATAACCAAAACCAGAACTGAACAAACAGCAACACCACAACCAAAACTTTCAAACAAGTCGGGTCCTCCCCCTGCCCCTTCGGCGCAGTTCTATTTACAGGCAGCAGGGGGCGATGCCGCGTCTCAGGAGGCAGGGGCTGCACCGACTCACGGGCTCCCGAGAGGCAAAGACAGGGGTGGGGAGAGGTGCCGATTCCAGAGCTCACGTGGGAATAGCGGCCACAGAGACGGGCTGGAGCCTGTCCATGGGCAGTGCAAGGACCCTCTCACCGTCTTTTCTCTGAAAACATTAGGGGGAGGTTAGAAAGTCTTCTGCAGATGGCGCCGGCTCTTGCATGAGCCCACAGCGAATCCAGACAGTGGTGACTGTCCGCTCAGGAGAGCTACACAGGATGCGCGGAGTTGGGGGGCGAGCCAGGACCCCCTCCCTGTGCTGCCACCAGCCCAGCAAGCGGCGGCTGGGTACCCCAGCAGACGGAAAACAAAGGTGTAGTGGCAAAAAATGAACACTGGGAAACCCCTCTCTGAGCACTTTCGAAAGCAGGGAAAGAGTGAAGTCCTCCTACCAAAAAATCCCCAAATACCTCGCCCCAATCCTCTCCTCGGCCGTCAGGTTGGAATGCAAAGCTGTTAGCTATCCCTTTGTTTAGGCTTTAGACTGTCACCTGGCGCTAGGAGCAGGCAGTGCGAGAGCTGGGCTTCAGCAAGCCATCTCCTTCTGGCTTCCAACACCCGAACTGCTGTGTTGGCAAGGGACAAAAAAAAGAAAAAAAGAAAAAAGAAAAAAAAAAATCCATGAGAGATTTTGAAACTATCAGATAATTGTATAAATTTTCACCTGCCGTCTCCTGGTGACCTTTGACAGTCCAGGAATTTTACGCCTCTGTTTCTTCAGGCCAGCTGGCACCAATGTACCTATTGAGATCAAGTTAAGTAAAATAAGATTTGACTGCTCTGCAAATGAAAACATAGCGTGAATGATAAGTTGACTCAGATATTAATATTCCAGTGTTATTTATATCAGGTGTTACTTTAGGCTGTATTTATTTATTTTTAAAAAACCACAAGCATTTAATACAGGTTTTTTGTATGCTGTTTGTCCAGTTATCTTCTGTTGCAGGGGGAAATGGGCCAGGACAGGAAATACCAGTGACACAACAAAAATCTCTTTATTTCATTTTGCTTCCAAACCTCTCTGCGTTTGCTTTTAGCTTCAAATTAAACCACAAAAGCAGTAAATTTTGAAACTGTAAAAAGAGTGGTGGGTTAGAACATTGGATCTGTACAGGATAATGCTTTCAGTAGAGGAAAAGTGCAGAGCCTGGTTAATGTTTAAAGGCTTTAAGAACAGTAGATGTTCAATTTTTTTTTTTCCTGTGGAAACAAAGAAATACATACAAACATAGCATTTTACAATAGATAAAAAATATTAGTATGTAGGTATAAAGGAATTTAGTCTGAATTAACTATTTCAGAGACATGATCATAGTCATTAACAGTTCTTTATTATGACTAAAATATCCAGATTTAATAACATGAAATCTCCGGTGACAGTCAGAAGTTTCTTTTTTTAAATACCTCTTTTACCTTTACAGTATTTTCACATGCTTTGTGTTTCTATTCAATGTTGGCTACTACAAGATAAGCTTTAAGCTGGTCAGCTTTCATATGTAAAGTCCAATAGCCCTGGTGAACTTGGAATCATAGGATCCAGCAGGTAGCTCTGCCCCCATCCAGCTGACAACCTCATTATCCATCTTTTGAAATATTTCAGCTGTGGAAGTGATACACTTATGTAACATGTACTTCAGAAAAAGTAAAACCTCCTCTGCTTTTAAAGACAAATGCTCTACAGCTCCTGCCACTACTTAATTCTCATATTTTTTTCTTTCTCTGTAAAATGTGAAAACTAGAAAATTATTAAGAGCAAAAAATAGTGATGCCGAGAAAAGATCAAAGAGAAAAGAAATGGCAGAGCAGAGCAGGGGATAATGCTACTTTTAAAAAGGAGGTACCTAAAAATATTCTAGTTCTTCTCATTTAGCAGCAATCCTCATGACATAGCACTTTCTGTTTCACCCAGAACCATTATCGCTTCATGTGAAAAGGGGAACTAGAACCATGTATTAAACAAAAACAACTTCAATTTAGTGTTTCTGTGACCAGTGACTGTAGGAGCTGGAGCTGGGGAGCTTCACTCGGATCTCTGCACAGTTTCTCCTAGATGGACCACATGCAGAGGTATCTAGGCATAGAAGTGCCAACATATACCATGATTTCATGTTACAGCTACTGATAATAACCGGAACTGCACTTCCAAAATTACTGGGAAGCAAGAAGGAATGCGGTTTGGCAGACAGAGTGGACCTGATTCAACCAACTGCTTATGTGTCACTGAAATCAATTGGACTATTTAGGGGTCTAATTGCTTTGCTGAATCCAGGCCAAAGAGACAAAAAGCAAGATTGCTAAGCTGCAAAGCTTGGAGATATACACATATATATTTAGTCTGGAACACTTTGATCAATACTTTATTAATATTTTATTTATCAATATTTTGATTCTCCCTAATAGTTCATGATGGTTTAGAAAAGTTTCAAAGGAAACACATGCCTTATTTTTTGGCCCTGATTTAGCAAACATGTTGGTGTCTGTCTAACATTATTCATGCAGATAGTGCCATTTTCTTAAGAACATAAAGACATGAGTGAAGAACCACAACAGACTGTTTCTGCAGGTCAGAGCTGTATTTTAATATCTACAGCATTTCAGCATTCCTAACAAGGTTATACAACTGCTAGAGACATCTGGACCTAATACTGAAATGTTCCCTATTGCAATCTCTGTGTGCGTGAATATTCTTGTGCCAGAATATTTATTTAAAACTGTCTTTAAAAGAAAGAACAGTAAGTTCAAGGAGTTACAATTTTTTTCAGTTGCATTTCTTTCAACAGCAAACACACTTCAGACAAATAAAATTTAACAATTCCAATATCAACATTGAAATAATGCTTTTACTCACTGGTTATTCAGAATCCATAAAGAATAGCTGCTTATGCCCTAATTAATGGTCCATTTTCAAGAGATGCTTTAATTAACAGCTGACATTTAAGCAGCACTACAGTGTGCTGTGCAATTATCACCTGGCCTACTTCGGTGTGATTTAAATGTTCTTGGAGAAAAAGGCACGATGCTTTTTTTATTTTCCCCTGAAAGTTTTACAGAACAGTGGCAACAGAGACTTAAGGAAGAGGAAAGAATCAAAGCCAGATCTTCAAAGAGATTTAGGGTGCAGTTTTCCAGTACAATCAGCCTGTCTCAGTGGTTGGCTGCCCCCTCAAAAGAGGGGTACCTACTCATGCACCTCTCAGTCTTGCCCTGGGCCACGCATTTCTAACCCACTCCCTCTCCTCAAATTGGCAATGGCCTTAGCACCACTGAAAGAGTCAGGAATAATAATAAAACTGGTCTCATTCGATAACTCAGTGCTGCTAAAATAGGATGGCTTCCTCCAGTTTTCTCCACCTTCTTTCCCCTGCTTTGTGTCCCTCAGGCTCCTGTAGAAACAAGCCAGGCTTATTCAGTTCCTTAGCCCTGGAATCAAAACAAAAACTAGTTGCTGTGTCAAAACACAGTTCCCTGCCAGTTCAGTGAGCTCAGCTGACTCTTGGTTCTCACTTCCAGGCAGCAGGAGAAAGACATGTGGGATCACTACTCCTCAGTGGAGGTGGGCTGGTATTTAACCTTGTGAAATCAGATCTTATCCTGTGTAGAAAGGTAAACGACACACAAGCATATTTTTGTACTGTATATATTTTCTGTCAGAAAGTTAATGTCTAATCAAATGACAGTGTTGATAAAGTGAAAGGTGACAGCATGTGACAGGAGCTTGATGGCCCCTTTGGCTGTACGGAGGCCACTGTTCCAGTGGTGAGCTCTAACCAGACAAAATACTTTGTAGAGCAAGAACATGCTTTATCCTACCTGTTAAAACTGCTCTGTATAACATAGAATCATGGAATAGCTTAGGTTGGAAAAGACCTTTGAGATCATGGAGTCATGCAATAACTTAAGTAGCTATTGATGTTTAAATACATCAATGTGATCAGTATTGATGGGTCACTGAGAGTGAGCAAACATTAAGCTGTGGTTGTGCCGAATCTCTCTCCTGCTCTCTGGCCTGATGAAAATTTTGTTATTCTATACCAAGTGAAACAGCTTTTGGCACGGGGGCCTGGGCTCTTTGCCCTCAGCTTCCCAAGAACACACACTGCAGCCTGCTGATCAGAGCACCTTCCCAAGAGAAACGAGCTAGTTTAGTTGGGCAGTGTCAGCTCAGCTGAGTGACACTTCCCATGACACTTCTCTGCTACAGAGGTGGATGTTTCTTTACCTCTTCTTCAAGATATGCCTTTGTGGAGCTTGGAGTCAACTCTGCAGTAGGAGACCCTTAAACAACAGGGACAGAGAACATAAAATCAACACATTATGGTAGAATGGGTATGGAGCTACCTGGGAAGAGCTGAGCCCTTTGCAGACATGTTCAGTGACCGAATATTGTGTGGGAAATAACCCCAGTCTTGCGTACTGGCAGCTTTGATGCATGAAGCGAATTGGCTGACACACAAGTACTGATAAGGTTGCAGTTCTGCAGTATGCACTGTGACTGCCTTGTCCCCAGCCAGCCCCTGCCTAACAAAATCAAACCAAATTTATCTTGGCATGCAGAGCTGTGTTTAGAAAGCTGCAGCAGCTCAGGGGTATTTCAGATATCTGTAGTGAGGACAGGAGAGACAGCTGGGGTGGTAGTCTTGTTAGCCAGACTGATATAAATTGCCTCTTTCCATGAATCACAGCTGTCAGGCACCAATGGAACTTGGGAGACTCCAGCGTTAGGCTGTAAAGTGAAACTGAATATCATGATTTTGGATCCAGAAATCTAAATTTTAGAAAGATTTCACAAATTTAGAAATAGAATGCAAGTATCCGCATCTGGTTTTGGTTACACTTCCACACAGAGGTGATGATGTTTGCCTCCTAAAAATTACAATCAGGGGACCCTTTATGAACTGACTGTGGGGTTATGTGTTGGTTAGTATCCAATAATTCCTGAGATATAAGCCTAGATCTGTAATATATTTTTTCCATGGTTCTGAAAGGAATTTGTAAAAATAGCACCCGGGAGCTCTTTATCTATAGGAATTCAATATTTCAGTCTGGCAGCCTTGGATCCGAGAGCAAAGCATTGCTCTTTTAGCGGGTACACTGTCACAAGCTTCTGGGTCAGCGACAGGGGATGGGAACATACTATATAATTCAGGCGGTGACCTGGCTCTCCTAGGTCAGTACTGATTTATCTGTGCAAGGAGAAAGTGTTATTGAAATTAGTGGGATTATTTGCATGATTAAGCAACTTTGCAGGATTGTGCCTTTTTTTTTTTAGCTTCTTATTGTACAGTCAAACAGGCAGGGGCTAAGTGTCACCATCCTGCTGAAAGTTACAGCCTCTAAGGGATCTTTAGTGTCTATTTTGACAAGGATCCCATTCTCCTACTCATTTTCCTACAGTTGTTGTTTTCACTGTGAGTATACCCTAGTCTAACCCTTACGTCCTACATGACCCAAGGCAATAAAAGCAAAAAGAGCTAAACTTGTTTATGGATCTGCAACCAGTTTTGTGCCACTTCCAGCAAGCTCCTGCTAGGTGGCAATATGTTACCTAGAAAACCACGACTTCCAGCCACCATCGCCCCCCTCTGCTTCGCACCGAGCTAGGACGTGTCTGGGCATTGCTCTACTCCGAAAGAGGACAAAGCCTTGAATCAGGACCTAGTGAGAGCTGCTTTGCTCACGCAGATCTTTAACTGATACTGACATTTTCCAGAAACAAATACAGGGCTGAATCCTACTGGAAAAATTCTTTGTGAACCCAAGAAAAATAAGAGGCAAGCCTGCGTGTTGCATTATTTCTGTTTACACTGGGAGTGCTGTAATAAGGGAATGAATCCTTTGCTTATACAGACAGCACTGCCTGAGACTAGACTATTTCATAGTCTCGATTCTTTTAACAATACAAAATTGAAAATATCTGTTTGGGGTGCAAAGCTTTTGTTTTTCTAAACATATGATTGATTGAAATCCTCTACATATCCAATCGTAATATTTAATCAACTAGACCAACTTTGGGACATTTGTATTGACAGTTGAATTGAAAACCAGCCTTAATAAGGGTGAAGAAGAGAGATTTCCAGACAGAGCTTTCAGCCATACTACAAACACTCAAAACTGAGCCATCTTACGTATGTGTATTAACAAGGGCATTGCAAGAAAGACTGGCTCAGATCTGCACATTGCTTTGAATACACAAAGCGATCAGCATTGAATTTCCCTTGATCTGGCTGCTGGCGTGGTGGCATTTATTCTTCCAAGGAGAGAAACCAAGGGCAGGGAAGACAGGGCCGCGTATGGCAGTGCCATTTTATGCCGGCTGCTGGTTTGCACAAAATTCCAGCCCGATGCCAGGGCAGTTCGCAGCTGGCTCAGCACTTCGGCCCGGCTGCCAGAGCGCGGTGGGTGCAGGTGAGCGGCACCTGGGGCCGGGCAGGCACAGAGGCCGGGACCGCGACAGCTGGAGAGGGATCACGGGAAGAGTGGATATACGAGCCCACGGGCAGCCCGGCCCTCTCCTCACGGCGGCAGGGACAGGGCGGACAGGGCGCACAGGGCGGGGCGGGGCGGCGCGGCGCGGCGCGGTGCGGCCGGTCAGCGAGCAGGGCCGTCACTCCACGCGGATCTTCCAGGCACACATCCGTATCGTAACTCGGGCGCCTCGAGGCGAGACGTTGTTCAAAGGTCTTTAATTACACTAGCTTGGATAGAAGAATCCCCTTTGCTGGGCCCCGGGGGCAGCCCCGGCCGGCGGCAGGCCCGGCCCAGAGGCCGCGGCGGCGGCGGTTCCCGGCGGGGCCGCTTTCCCGGCAGCACCGCCCGCTCCGCGCTGCTCCCGCGGCGCCGGGAGGGGGAAGCGGAGCG